>VXAC01004986.1:2089277-2285565 GCA_013399225.1 Rhipidura dahli | reverse complement strand
GCCCCCTCCCCAAATTTTGCAAGGCTGTTTTTGCAGGCAGCAGCCAGTTAAACTAAAGGCTGCTGGTACTACCCCGGGAAGCTGTAGGGGGGCGGATGAGCCACACAAAAGATCTCCACACAAAAGGCCATCCTTTTCATCCTTTTTTCTTCTTCATTTTCTCCAGCTGAGCCATAGCTTTATTTAATCAACACTTAAAAATAGATGCAAATATGGGAGGGGGTAGGGACTGGGGGGGATGATATAGGGCAACACCTATTTTAATACAAAGAATCAAATTTGGTGGGTGAGGGGATGTGGGGAGCCTTCAGCTCTCATCTTCCCCCTGCTTCCAAACGAGCCCTCTAGCCTGCGTCCCCGGCGCTCACAGAGATCCATGCAGCATGCTACAGATATTTTCCTTCCCCCCCGCCCCCCACAGGAGAAGACGTAAAGGGCTTGACTCCAAAAGGACAGCGAACATCTTTGCGTTCCCAGCAAGACCTGCACAGCGCATAATCTTACGAAAAACATGGCTGGCTGGTGCATCGACAGATGCAAACGAGAAATACCAGACTTAGTCTTACTCACAGCAAAATTAAATGGGGAGGAGAGGGGGAGAAAGGGAAATAATTGTGGCTATGTAACATGGCTGCACAATTTTCAAAGCCTCACAACTGCCAGCTTGCAGAGAGCAGTGAAAATGTGTGTCTGCTCCAAGGGGAGCTGTTCTTGCCACCCCTGCAGCACAGCCCGCTCATCCCACTGTCCATCCCCTGGGCTGGCACGGTGGCCAGCCAGCACCAAAGACAGGGAACAACTAAAATAGTTTACCTGATCAATGCAACTTCACGGGAGCCGGAGGTAGGGATTCTAGCAGAAATGCAGCAAGGAAGAAAAAAATTCTGCTTGGATCCTTCTGGCAGTCCACAGCCTCATCTACATGCATCTGAGCGAGCCCTTTCCAGCAGCTGCTTCTTTTATCAAGCCCACAGGCACAGCAAATTAGTCCGGTTAGACAGTTCAGTCAATGTGGGCTATTCACAGTGTGGCTGCTGCAGGAGCCCAGCTTCTCCTGTCCCCCTGTCCCCGGGTAGGCACCCGCCCTCCTGCACATGGCCCTGGATAAACACGGCTCTCACAGCACCCACAGAACGCACCACATGATCCTGACAATCATCGCCGCTCACTGGACCTCTCGCTTCGCTCGAGCTGGGCGCCGCAATCTGGGTAAAAAGGCTAAGCCTAAGAAAGGGTTTACTTTAAAGGGAAAAGCTTTCTTTTTCCTTCCCTCTCCCCCTTCCTTTTTTTCCCCCCTCCCAACCAAGTAGGGAAAAAAAAAAATGCTGAATGCAAAGATCTGAAGATGGGTAGTATCTTCCTAATCAACTCAGTTCTGAAAATGAAGTGTCACTCCAAAATGAAGTGTCATTCAGACTTCTAACTATTTCTTCAGACTATCCAGAGATCCTAGATAAAGCCTGATACATTCCTGGAGAGACAGGCTGACCACAGCTAGTGCATCCTTGATCTGTACAAAGACACTGATTTCTATTTTGCTGTTTTTAAGAAGAAAATGTGACAAGCCCTTTGTTTCTCTTCCTTTCCCCACTGTGAACCATTTTAAAATCTTCATATAGGAATAACTACACACACACACACACACTGAAATAAAGCACACACTGTGCCATCCTCGGGAGTGGGGAGTAAAGCTGGCAGACACAGAACACTGGAGGCATGTTACTCTTAAATACACTCATGAATGGGTCAAACATAAAGAAGAAACATTTATAAAAGTCATTCAATTTTTCTGTCATTGAAAAAAGGAGAGAAGAACTAAGCCATTTTCTTTACTCTGCACTCCAGTATATCTTTAGGACTAAAAGTGTCTTTCTTTGTCCCCTCCAACATAGGAAACAATATGCATATGGAGCTATAAATAAATACACATATATATGTCCTATAAAATGCAGCTTCTCTTGGCTATCTAAACACTCTCTTTGCAAAGTAGCACAGTTAATTGGAAGAGTTCTCCAAACAATCTGGGTGATCCGTGATGGCTGCCTACTTCGTGTCAGCATTTGCACTTAACTAGAAGTTAGTGTAAGCCATCCACATAAAAAAAGGGTAAACACTGATAAGGTATTTGATGCTTGAATAAAAGCAGGTTTATCCAAAAATGGTTAATAGAAACATATTGTAGCATCACATCATGCAGCTGTGTAGTTGGGTTAAAGTTCTGGCTTCTGGACCCATCACACACAAACCACAAACACAAAACTCCATAAAACCTTCTTCCTTTTCAGAAGGAAAGGGAAAGGAACTTTATGGCTCTGGAAGAGAAGTTTGAACTTACTCCCGAAATTCCTCAGAGGCTTAAGAAAAGAGAAAAGATAATAAAAGGCAGAGGAAGGAAAAAGAATAATAAAGAAACAAACCTCATGCTTCCTACGCCATTCCCACCTTCCTAATGTTGTAAGTCTGGCAATACCCGAAAGCAAATGACACTTGAATCAGGACCACCATCCAAATTTGACTGTAGAAAGTAAGAAACATCTCAACAAAAGTAAGATTGAAGCTCTTGGAATAGGTTATAAATTAATTTCAACCTCAGGGGAAGAAATGAAACAAAATATCCATGAACTGGATGAGCAGGGAGAGAGCAGTACCTTCCGTGATCGGGAAAGGTAACGCTGTTCTTCTGCCTGCCTGCAATTTCCAGCCTCAGCAATGCATTGTTATCTTTAATTTGCTCCTGTCTGAACAGGGAGGTTTGGTACTGCCCCTCCACTCATCTCTGCTCACTCATTACCTCTCTTGCCTGAAAGGTGAGAGGAAGCAGGAGGCAGGACTGAAGTAACTTCAGGATTGCATTACAGAGTATTAAATAAGCTCGGCACATCCCTGTCCCTCATCCCATATGGAAGCATGATCCACAGTCCAGGGCAAGGGCAGTCGATACTGCCATGAGAGCTAAAGCTGCTGCTCACACATATATGCAAGCAGCCAGTGCAGCACTGAGAGCAGTGGTCTGGGAAGGGTAAGGAACATCCACCCAAGGGTGGAGGGGGACAGCTTTAGTCCCAGGGAGTGGAAAGGAAGCACTTCCCACATGTTCTGCTTGGCCAATATGAGCAGTATCAATGTGTGAGAGAGGTGAAGGATGCTGCAGCCCCCTGGTGATCAGCTGGCACCTCTCCAGAGTCTGAATATCCTCACCTTCCCACACCTTTTCAGCAAGATCCACTGCTCAGCATCTCAGAGCAACTCCAGGTGCCCATAGCATGGGGCAAAGCCAATAAAAATTCCAGCACCAAGAGGAGATTGAATATACACAACATAAAGGTATGCAGGCCAGATGTAATACTGGCATGGCAAAGTCCAATTGGCTGAGGACTATTTTTTTCAGGCTGAATTAGAATTTAGCCCTGATAAAAAGCCAAACAGGTCCCCATTATAGTCAATAAAGGTTTGTCATTGTCCTTGATGGCAGCAGGATGTGGAACATTGTGGGGAAAAAAGGGTGCAATTCATTACCTTGAATAGGTGAAAATGAAAGTCCATTCTTAGCTGTCACATTTGATTCCTGAAAGACATCTTAGTGAATTGCTAGGATTTAACTTAGTATTTCTTAGAAAATAATTTGAAGCAGGATAAAGTGATTTATAAGACATTCTTCTTCTTGCATATTTGATCACTTTTAAGGGAAAGCAATTTAGTTCTTAAAAAAATCCCCAGATCTTTCTCTCCAGGAATCTCAGCCCCCGGTACCAAGTAGGGATGAAGCATCCCCGAAGCATCCCCGCAGAGCAGTGATGGCTGCAGTGTCACCATGGAACAGGTGACACATGTGCCTCTCCATTCACTGTCTCCTGCTGAAATGCTAATCATCACCAGCTAGTCCTGGAGTTGGCCAAGACTCTGTAGAAAGAAACAAAGGGAGGAGAAAAACGTAGAGGCAATCTTAAAGCAGCCTAAAAACATGACTTCAGAGAAACAGTTGGAGCCCATATCCACAAGATTCTGTGTTTCAGAAGGAAGAAAAAAACAACCTCACTCTTTGAAGTTGGCTGGAAGCACAACTGGTTGGTTTCCAACTTCTCTCAGACTCTAATTTGACACTTACTTCACTATATTTATTTATTTCAGGCAGATAGGAGAGAAAGGAGAAATGTAAAAGCCAGATCAATGTAGTACAGACAAAGGTCATAAGATCTCAGGCCATTGCTTCACCCGTAAGCTGGTCCTTCACATCCATACTCCTGCTAAGCAAGGAATACATGTGTGTGTGTGTGTCCTCAGAGAGGAAATCTAGCTTCTTTCAGAGTACTACACAAAGGTACAAGAAGAGGGCATAATTCTGAACAGCAACAGTCACTGTCATCTGCAAACTGTAATCAACTATGTGCATTGTTATGCACTGATTTTCTTAATGCTCACTGATTTTAGGAACAGATATTTAATCTGCACAGCATAAAACAAGGCCTAAAATTTCAATTTCTCTGTTTCTCTGGTACTGAGTGCACGCAGATAAAATTGCAGAACTATTATCAGCTTAAAAAACCCCAAACAACAAACAAAACAAAACCCAACCCACACTGTTCTGATATTCCTTCTTGCTCTTACATAGAATATCTGGAAGCACATATTGTAGTTTCTTTGAACAGCATTTTTTAACAGATAAATAGAAGTATACTGACTGTAGATATCAAAAATGTCTAGTTTTGAAAGATATCAATATGAAATCTTGACATGGACTCTGGTACACTTGTACATTTCAATATGAATTTTTGTTTGTTTTGAAAGAGTAGAAGCATGAAAATTCTTACAGTGTTACAATAATAAACTTCTCATTTTTAAACTTCTCTGTGGATTTGTATAATAAAAATAATGTTTAAAATGCATCCCCCATACCCTGAACGTATCACAGTTAAGCAAATTACAGTTGATACATAGGAAATTACACCTTTAATATTCACAGAACAGGAAGAAAACAACCCTCTTAATGAAGTAAACTTTCTAGTAAAGGAAACAGTGCTTTTTGTATTGAATCATGGAAGTGTTTCACCCAAGTAAGTGGTCAGTGACTAATATTTTACAATGTACAACTCACAAGCAAATTATGAGACACTGTATTTATCTATACCTGACAATCCATTTCTTGCCCTTATGAGACAGAGCCCCCTGAAAAGGTTGAGGACTCCCCCAGAGAACCCACAGACAGATTTAGCTTTGATGTTTATAGATGTAAGTGGAATCAATGATGTTAAAAGGATCTTTTACAGATTCATCACGGTGTTTATTGCTGTATCCCAGCCTCACTCAGACTAAGAGATGCTCTGCAAAGTATAATTTCAAGTTGTTTCCCTGCCATGGAGTGTCTCCTTTTCTCACATTAGGAATGAGCAAAAAATGGACCGATCATTTTCCCTGTGCTTAATAGATTCTGGCACAACCTGGCCTCCACTATAAACAAATAGCCTCAGCACAAGAAACCCCTGAAGACTGATTAAAAGTAAGCCTGATTTCATCTGCACTGGTTTTGTGCAGCCATTAATTTTGTTAACACACAGCCTTTTGTTCTGCGTAGCTGGAGGGCAGCTCACATTGCACTTGCTGAGGCACCTCTGAAGGTATGTTCGCTGCCAGTGACATGTATGATTATGTTAATGGTGCTTAACATTTCTTTAACATGAGGAAAACTGACACCAGTAATACAGAAATTGATACTTGCATGTAAAGCCATGCCACTAAAGTTCAGGGAGGGAAGAGGCCTTGCTGCCAGTGCAGCCACACAGATTTGTGCAAGCGGGAGGGGAAAAGGCATCTGGGCTGAGATGGACCATAAGGTGATGGACCTGGGTTGAAACCCTGCAATTGGGTTGAAACTTTGAAAAAGCTGAGTGCTAAGCACAGCAATGCTGATTTTGGACAGAAGAAGATGGAAACACTGGAAATGTTCAGGAGTGTACGAGAGCAAAGAAGCACAGAGCCAAGAGACCATTCCCTGGAGCCCTTGAGACCCCAGGGGTACTTCTACAAATGTCTGTAGTGGGAGGGAGTCCTGTGCCTTACATCACTTCCTAGTGTTGATTCAGTGTTCTAGGACTGGAAAATTATGTCTGGCTTCATGGTCTGGCAGGATATGGATGCATGTGCACAGTTCACAGTAACAGCCCAGCACTTGGCTGCTCCCCTCTGAGGGAGCTGTAAAGATTTACCACAGCTGCAATTTTGGTCCTTGATATTTCTTTACTGACCTAACTAAAGGATAATTTGAAACAAAAATTAAGTGATGCAAACTCTAGGGGAAACTGTGCAGACAAAATGATCAGGACAAATTTTTTTTTTGTACAATACTGAAATAGTAAAATTTAAGTCTGACATTTTTTGAAAGACAGGAGCTGACAAATATAGGAGGAATACAAAGCTGTCCTCACTCCTCCCCCATCTTCATGTCTTGAAAAATAAACAAACAGAAGAATAAAACAAGAATTTAAAAAGTGACAGCCACAACTCATTTTGTCACACACTAGAAGCTGCTCCATCCACAGACCCATGGGAAGGCCACCTTCCTCACGTCTACTCCTACTGCTAATGTGAGCCAGACTTGGACATGCAGGTGATTGACATCAAAGGACCCACTTGATGCAATTTATTCAATTTTCAACTTTTTCATTTTAACTGCAAAGCTGCGCTGTAGGAGACTAGACTTCAACCTAAACTAGCACAATTCAGATCACAGCTTCCAGTCTGCCCAGGTGAGCTGTCCAGTCAGACCAGCTCTACAATCCCAGTCATTTTAGATGGGTATGATGCTTCTTATAAGTTGAGGACACCCAGCAGCAATCTACTCATCTGCATAGGCCTCAATAAACAACAACAACAACAACAAAAATAATAATAATAAGAAGAATAATGCTTCCAATCCTTGTGATCCAGTTGCAGCATATTCTGCCCTTTCAGACCTACATGATCTCAAGCAGTGGGAGCTTGGCTCACTCCTGCCAGGTGAGAGCCAGCCCTCTTCCCATAAACACTGCAGCCTCCAAGCAGCACTGCTGAAAGCCCCATGAATTTCCTCAGCCAGGAAGAATCTCTCCTCCTGAGCAGGATTTTGAGACCCTTGGCACATGAGCGAGGATACTCCCCGGAGCACAGATCCATTAGGGAGCTCTCTCACTGCCCCCCTCCTCAATTCCTTCTTTCCTGCTGTTGGCTACAACTTCACAGTATGCTCATGAAGTCCCCTCAAAGGCCATGGTTTCCATGCAGGTTTCGGGTACAGTGCCACCAGGCTTTTTGGATGCCTCTGCAAACAACTGAACTTTGCAAACCTGTGATGTATGTACCACATGACACTTGCCACAAGACATGTCCTGTCAGCAGTTCAGAGGTTCTGCTGATCCTTTGTGCCACCCAAACCTGCCCACCTCAGTAGCCAGCCCCTCTTCTATCTCCCCTCTTCCTGCCAGGGATTTGAATGACTCCCATGCCCACCCAACCCAACTGGCCATTGTACACTGCAGTTCAGCACACCTGAACTGCTCAGAAAGCATGGGCTTACCATTCACCCCATGTTACTGCAGACAGACAGATGACCTGCCTGAAACTGGTTCTTTTAATTCTGTCTGTAATTCATATTCTGTGATAGAAGCTATTTATTAATTGGAATGCAAGAGAGATCAGGCTGAGGATTAGAAACCACACGTCTTATTTTTATTAGTTAGGAAAATGCAATATATGTTTATTCTTTCTTTTACTGTTTCAGCCTAAAGGTAATTTCCCCCAGTTCTCCCACCAAACATCAAGGACAAAATAGAGATCATTCTTTTTGTTTGCACTTTGGTGAAATAACAATAGACAGCCCTTAAATAGGGCACAGGGTCTGGAATTCAATATACAAGAACCAAACAGGTTCCTGCATTCCTACTGGTTTAAAAAAGTCAAGCACAAAGGGACACAGAGGAAGGGAGGTTATTTTCCGAAAAACAAGCAGCCAAACAAGGCTGAGATTTGGACCTGTGGCTCCCAAATGCTGTCAGGTGGGACTGTGTCTCTGCTGGGGAGCCCTGGCCGTGCTCTTCAACCCAGGGGAATGCAGGAGTGGGATGTGGATGGAGGCATGCACACATGGCCCACTGCTTATAATGCGTCTGGAATCAGCCTCAAATCTCCTCCTGC
This sequence comes from Rhipidura dahli, assembly GCA_013399225.1. Taxonomy (NCBI): domain Eukaryota; kingdom Metazoa; phylum Chordata; class Aves; order Passeriformes; family Rhipiduridae; genus Rhipidura; species Rhipidura dahli. The sequence goes on along the minus strand of VXAC01004986.1, from coordinate 2,277,402 downwards.
ACCTAGAAATCGTCTGCCTGAATACAAATGCATCCCAGCCTCACTGCAGAAATCTGCAGCGATTAATGCTACACAGCAGCCCATCACAGGCCTCCCATTAGAATGCACTCAATGACAGAAATTGATTGCTTTTGAGTTTTACTTAAAAGTTAAGCAAATAGCTGTGCACCTTGCAAGAAAATCATCTCCCTATCAAGCCACTAGACACTCTATACCACGCTCTCAAAAAAACCCCGAGAAACAACAGTGCTTTGTATCAGCAGCTACACCCAGGATGGTTGTTGGAAGCGAGAAGAAGGGAAGGCTGGTAGCTGCTATGCATGTCCAGCCAGATTAGATCACCAGCAAGTGTCCCAAGAAAGGCAGAGGACAGTACTGTCACCCATTTGTGCAGTGGAATGTGGGATCTGTTCAAATAAATGTGAAGTTTCAAGAGATGCAAAAGAGGACAATTTCTGGCACAAAAGCCAGAATTTGCATCGTCTTGACTGCAAAAGGCCAGTCTGGCTGTGCCTCTGTCCCTCCTCTGGTGCAGTTCCAGCCCTGCAGCCCCTTGCATTTCCCAGTCAAGGAAGTGAGTCAAGAGCAGTGAGAACCTGCAGCAGGATTTGTTTTACATCCAAGCTGCAGACGAGGACCACTTTCAGGAAGATGCTGTAGTAACAAAGAATAATGAGACTGATTCCTGCTCCAAGGCACCTACAGCCAAGCAGCAGCAATCCTTCACCCATGACCCATTCTGATATGCTGTTGCCAGTCACTCGAGTTGGGAAAACATGTTTGAGGCAGGCCATTACTCACCCAGCTCCTGGGAATTACAAGGCAAGGGTTGTCTCACTGAGAATGGACCAGCAAAGTGCCAAGGGCTTCTTAGCAGGGGGAAGAGAGCTGACACTTTAATCAGGACCACCATCCAAATTTGACTGTACGAAGCAAAATAAACCTCCTGCCACTTTTCCAATGTGATTAAATTAGGGCAGATCTATGCCCATTGTATAGACGTTTGCCAGATTTATAAACAGTTACGTACCATTTTCATTTAAAAATGAAACTCTTAACAGGCCAGTGCTGGACATCCAGCAGTGAATCCAGAGAAGTTCACACAATGTTTTAAAGGCAAATGCTGTGATCTTTCAAAGCGCAATAACTGGGAAGTAAAATATATATCAAAGCACAAAACTAGGAAGCCTTGCATCTGAACTGAGAAAAAGCAACACAGCAACATAAATTACAGTCATAAATCCCCTTCGAAACACAGGGAAAAATAGTATTTAGAATTTCAAGTGTTACCAGTGCCAATAAAGGTAAATTATTTATTTCAGCATGATTTTTAAGCTGACTCAGCATCCTTGTATAACCATATGCCTACTTAAAATTGAAATGTCTTTCTGCTTGAGAGGACAGGCACATGAAACACAGCATGAGCACATGCTGTTTGTGATGGGTCTGGTGTGGCAGCTCTATCCATGGCCTGCAGAAGGTTTAGGAAACTGGACATCACCTTTCTGTGTCCCAGTTCCCTTTTCAGACAGCCACCTTAAGGACTTTATTTGGTGTTGAGCTTACCTGGAAAACCACAATCTACCAGTACCTTGTACCAACCCAGTTTATTACTAATTTTTTCCTTCTTCCTGCAAGTACCCAATTGCTCATTTCAAGGCAAAAAGAGATGTTTCACACCTGTAAAAGCAGCTACCTCACTGCACTTGTCTTGTCAGAGTGAAGATGAAACCACACACAAACACCCTGCAATGAGGATGGGTGGGAAAACAGTTGTCCCATTTCCACCCCAGCAGCCACCCAAGGGACAAACAACCCAATCTGACCTCCCTCCACAGCTAATCCTGACATTTTCAAAGGCCTCAGGGATGTTGGTACTCAGCTATTAGTACATGAACCCTCATTCCCACGGGCTTTACTGACAGTCTCAGTTAACTGCATCTTCTTGAAATATGAAAATGTGTGGGAAGGAACAGTAAGAACTTTTAGAAATTGCAGTACTTTGATCCTAATTAACAGAGTTGACTGAAAGCAAAATATGTAGAGCTAATTTTCACAATATTTTTCCACAATCCCTAGACAGAGCCTTTTTCCTGGCACTGTTTAAAATTAATGAAGTAAATATGTTTGCATATTTATCTTTTCATTACATGGAAACAACAAGAAGGAAAACAGATTGAACTGATAGCAAAATTCTTCCACTCCAAAGCAGTCTGGATGTGGTTTTTGTTTCAGTTCATCCAATGCAACCCACATCAAAAAAGCAATGCAAGTTCACTGGCCATGTAAGTAATCTGTTTTATCCAACAGAGCTACTACAAAATAACTGCTGTAGGAGGAATTGACCCCTTCATTTTATTTTTGTCTCTGTAAAGAGATCCTGAAATGGCTCTGATGGAAAACAAAATCCTTGCTGAAGTCGAAAAAGCAAATTGTTGCGGGTTGCCCCACATGAGTAACAACAAATACACCATGCTACCATATGGCTAATTGACTCAGGCAATGGATAAACAGGAAAGGACTCATGGATATGGATTCATTAGGACTCTTGTATTAATTCTCAATGAGATATTTTCATTTTTTGGAACTTGAAGCCCAGAATCTGCTAACAGAAGCTTGAGAGGTCAGTGGTCCCTACTACACGTTGTAAACCACTCTCTGGATTTTACATAAGTGGGATGGGAGGAACAGAAGAACCAACCTGCAGGACTGAGCTGCAGCTTTAGCAAACTCCATGGAGAGAAGACAGCCAACTTCCACAAGTCCTGCTCAAAGGTACAGGCAGATCCCAGAGTCGGTGGGAGTGGGATGTAGATGATTAATACATGTGCAGAAAAAGTAAGAGCAGAAGCTCAGCCTTGCAAGGATGATAAGCACAGGCAGAAGGCAAGAGACCATCCTTTGGGCTTGCAATTTGTCAGCTTGTCCCCAAATCTGAGCAGGCTCAGCAGCCTCTATTCATTCCCATGGCATACAGAGGGTGGAAACTCCTCTATCAGTTCACAGGTACCCCATAAAATACCCATTACATGGCTGACTAGGCTTGCTCTGACCTGGCAGAGAGGGTGAGACAAGACTGCACCTCATGTCAGAAGTCATGTTCTCTTATTCAGCTTTACCTTAACTATCATGGATACAATAATTCATTAAAAATCAATTTTTTTTTTCTCCAAGGGTCACAAAGGCTAAATAAATATGATGAATTTCACACTACTCAATGACTCCTTGTTATGCCTTGACGACTGTATCAATTGCCATTACAAATGCTGAGCACCCACTATTGAAGTGATAATTAAAAAGGCAAATTATGCCAGGCAGTTGTTCCTCTGTTACCATAGAGCCTGGCCTGGGCTGTTGGCAGCATCGATTACCTGTACTCAAACACAACAGCCCATGGAAACCCAGATTTCAGGAACTACAGGAGAAAACATCATAAAGAGTAAAGAACTATTATTATCCGCTCTCCATCACTGCATATTACAGAAGCAACGAGCATGCAGACTTACTAGCTTTTAGTCTACCTGAAGAAAAAGTACATACAACATCTCCAACCCTGAGGATGGCATTTCAACCATGAAATTTCCCCAGTTTTCAAGTCTGTGATGCAAGGAGAGAGATCCTGCTTTTGTGAAGCTCTTGCTTCATCTGCTGTACAGCTTTTATTTTGCTTTTTTTTTTTTTTTCCATTCTTTGGTACTTTGGAAATGAAACTACAGATAAACCATTTCTTTCTTCCCTCCTACATGGCACTATGCAGATGTTAGCTATACCATCATGCACAGAAGACAACCCCCCAAACCCTTCCATGCTTCTCAGTTCGTTTCTGAGTTCCCAATGTTTTGGGTTTTTTTGACAATGTAGTTTTCTTTTCTTTTGCAGAATGTGAATGAGCAAGATCATTTAAGTGCCACTGTGGTAAACAGCATGGTAACTACAAAATCCCTTGTTAATTTTTTTGCCACAAAAGTCTAGGAGATAGCAATGGATCTCAAAAGTAAACATTGTCTATGTGCATAAAAGAGTTCGCTCTTTGAACTGCACTGACATGACACAGTCATTACTATATGAAAGTGTGAACATTTTCTTCTATTTTGCAACAATTGTCAAGCAAGTGAAAGCTTTATTTGATTTCCATTCACACTGAAGACAAGATTTAGTACTCCAGTGGAACAGGAAGTGTCAGAAGTATTTTAAATTGTAATGCTACCACTTTAACATCTTAAAGGCGCTTTTTAGAAGATAAACTCATCTGCCTATGATGACTAAATGACACAGTAATGGAGAAGAGGTAAAGATTTTCTTATGGTAATAAAAGGGAATACTTCACCCAGAGAAAGAAAAGCAGAGAGCTACTCACTTCCTAGAAACACTTTAAAGAATCTTTCAAAATAATGGAAAAATAAAGATATACATTATCTTTATACACATATACTCAACCAGAACTGATGTAGGACTAGACTTCTGACAGTAACTATCACTTCAGAGAGGCAACATAAAAAAGAAATAAAAACACTCAGCAGAGTACCTGATGGAAGAACACAACTGCAGGAAGGAGTCAGCAGGGGATGGCCCTGGGATTGTTGAGAGCTGTTAGCCAATGCTAGCACTCCATCAATTTCCAAAAATGCTTGAGTAATATAGCATAAGTTTTACATATATGATGCAGAGAAAAAGCTGTCTCAGGTGAAAACCCTCAAAGAGTAACATGAAAAAAAAAAACCCTCAATACAGAAAAGATTCACTTATAGTTTATATTACATGAAGGACAATTCCTTTGATATTATCATCTCAGATCATGTTTAGCAACAGTTCCAGACACAGAAGCACCACCTTAAACCAAAGAAGAATTTGGGAGAAAAAAACCCTTACCATATCTCCTGCAAACCATTTGCAGCTGTGGGGCACTGGAAGCATAGGTTCCTAAATCCCTGCCTGTCTTACAAAGCCAATCACTACTATTGTTCTCTTGCACTGAAAGAAAGGTTGCTGCCTCTGTCTTGGGATATCAACCATGTAACAATGACAATTCTTCTGGCTTTTGCATCCTTCACTGGGGACATTTCAATAGGTTCTGCCAAGGCATAGCTGGGGCACAGCCACTTGGTGTTACTCACAGTGAGTTGCACTTAGTCACTGGTTGGCATACCGGTACCTTTATTTACACATGTAGCTAAGAAAAGATGATAAGATGACAAAACCTGTGTATTTTTCATTCCTGGCTCTGAGGCAGTATCTTGGTTTGGAAGTAAGAAAACCTTGTAGGTGCATGAGTTTTTTGGGGGAGAGGCAAGAAGAAGAATAGTGGTGCTTTTTTTTTTTTCTGAATTTATGCTGTCAAACTGGCACATCAACCCTGGTGAGTGGCTACATTTTATAAAATAAAGCAGGTGTTTTGAATTAATGACAGGAATGGACAAGATGAATAAGACAGCTGATAAAACCTGCAAACGTTAGGTTTGGCGGGTGGAAAGGCTTTGCTGATACAGGACTTTAAGAACAGACACCAAAATTCTCCCTGGATTCACCAGAGATTGGGATTTTCAGACCCAGTGGAAGTTGGTGTCTGCTCATCCTGGACCTAAAGGTAAAAGTTCTCTTTCCATTGACTCGGGGAGAAGCGGCCCAAGAATTATAGCTCAAAATTATAACTCCTGTGTTCATGTTAAGTAATAATCCAATGTTCCTTATTAAAAACTAACTTAACTGCCACTGCAAAAATGTTAAGTTGCAGCAAGTGCAGCTGCAATAAAGTTCTCAATCTTGACCTTTCAGGAGGTCACAGACACTGCAAAAATGCTACTTCCACATTTTTCTTCAAGAAACATGAGGTCAAAATTAAGTTACTGTGCAGTGAAGTGCATGTCTCAATGTATGTGACCCCTCTCCTGTGCCTGCATGCTCCCCAAACCTGATCCTGTAAAGACCTTGTTCCATACAAATACAATCCATTTTATCAGTGCAATTAAACTTAATGGTGTCATAAAGCCAGGGAGCATCTGGAGGTATTGATAAGTTTTCCATTTATGGACACATTGGTGGGTAAACTGCTGTTTTCTTTTACATAATGATGCAGCCATTATGGATTAGGGGAAGCTGGGCCTGGGGGCTTTTTTCCTCTGCTTTCAGTTTAACAGTTTTCTTTAGTCAAACATAGATGTGAGATCACTGGTGTACTGAATTTCTCCCGGTTTTAATTTTGAAATATGGTATATAAGGAAGGTTTCTCATCAGTTCAACAGCTTGTCTTATCCTGATGCATTGGAATAAAGAGAAAGCTCACTTGGGCCATATGTTTCAGTTGTTCCTCTCACTCCCCCGCTGTCTTTCCACACATACCATGACCGTGGACAACCTCTCCTGAAGTGGGCAAACAAATGGTTTAACTCAGATTTGCAGAGTGTTTGCTGGCTTGTGTGGGCTCCAGGATCCAACTCAGCTTTATGATTTCAGGCAAACATATTTCTGACTGACACTGTGGTAATTAGAGCAGCTCGGTTATTAGATTGGTGGCAGATTAAAGGCCAGAATCTCAGCCAGCAGAAATTGGTGTTTTGCTACCCTGAGATCCATGGTGCTATGCTGATCTATACCAGCTGCGAGTGTGATCCCAAGTCTTTTACATTGTTCTGTGCCCCCTTACATAACAAGATTTTAAAAACTAAATGTTTTCAAGCTTGCCTGTGTGGTCCCTAATCTGCTTGTCCAGTGTAGGACTCAATAAGATTCTTGCATTCAGTTTCCACTTCAAATTGTCTGGCCCACCAAATCATTCATATCACTGAAACAACATAACTGAACTTAAGAGGAACCTTTTCATCCCTTTACAAAGAACAGGAAAAAAGAAGTTAACATGGTAATTTTCTGAGACCTCTGTAGGCCAGTGGAGCTGGACTGTCTGTCCCTTATCCTCAGCTGCAACTGTCCAGAATGTGTCTCCTTTCTGTTCTGCACCCAGTCATGTGCATTAAGTATAGGCTGAACTGGTTCTGATTTCTATTAAGGCAAAACACAGAACTAAAAAGCTCAGATGCAAGATCCATTACTACAAGCCTTATTTAAGCAGCATCCCAATATAAGCACCAGAGTCTCAATGACTGAAAACCCACCAGCAGGGATGTTCGAGCCAACATTATTGCAAGAGAGAACTGGCATTCTTAATCCTGGGGAAGATCCTGAATTAAAGGGAAGCCTCATCTAAAAAGCACTTCTGTACTGGATCTTGTGGCCCATCACTTTATTAGAAGCTTTTCAACAGGCAATAGTTACCCACACACCAAACCTTATTCTTTATATAGTTGATAGTAAGATGCCCAGTTATGTGTCAGAGAGCCCAGACACTCCCCCAGCCTGTCCCCACAGGAGCAGGTGACCTGGATGTGCAAGGATAAGTGCAAAGGAGGTCTTTTACATCAGGTGGGCCCATGGCTGTTATTATAACCAGGGACATTAGCAAATCTCATCAAGCACTCATCTGACCTCATGCCAGAGGTGAGTTGCATTTGGTTTCATCAGGGAAAGAAAAGAGGATAAAAATCCATTAAAATGAACCAACTGTAAGAGGCCATTGAGACGATCCCATTTATTTGAAGTAGACTTTATATCACAAAACATTTCAAGAGCTTTCCAATGTTTGGTCTATTTTTAAAGACTTTCAGTTAGTCATAGATGAACCTCAAAACATTCAGTGGCTTGATATGAATAAATATGCTTATCCAAGCCTGTGACCTGACATTAAAAAAAGCTGCAGTGATTTCTGCCAGCTGAGGAGGTTAAACTAGGAGACGGCCTCTCTTATGATGCAGGAGGATTTTTTGCTGTTGTCACTCAAGTTTAGAACAATCCAAAAGAAAGAATATTTGCTACATGAAAACACCACTCTTATAATACAGTCTGATCTCTCCAGACAAGCAAAGAATGTTTCACCCAGTAATACCTCCACCATGGCTGTAACTTACACTTTAACAACACAGTACCTTTTAAGATGATATTTAAAGCATTTGGATGTCTCAAAGACTGGAAAAATCCAACCCCATTCTTTTAGAAGTTCGTCAGGACCTAGCTTGTAGGTAGTAATGCTATAAAACAAAGCCATGATACATAACCATTTCAAGAGAGGCAAGAGGAGTCTGTCTTTGCTGCTTTAAATCTCTAGCTCATGTAATGCAAATTCCTATTTACAAGGCTGAAGTATTTCCAGAGTGAGGAGTGCTGTCCTGGGGGGGTCAGTGCAACAGCTCTTTATACAAATAACCACACGTATACCACAAAGAAGCCTTTCCCATTAAATTAGTAACACAAGAAATAAGCAAATTAAAGCCCAAGTGATGAGCACACTTTAAAAATTAATTGACTGATTAACCCCCAAGTCAGAGGATGCTCATCTCCTGGAACAACCCAGGAAATTTGTTATCAAGTGGCTTAAACCGAATTTTAAGGCTGGTGAGTGTCCACTATACTGCAGCACCAGAGCTGAAACTGCTTCTCCTCCAAAAGCTTCATCCACACCCACAATAAATCAACAAAGCCCTGACCCAGTGCTCACCCCTGGATCAACGGGAGCCGGTCACAGGCAAGTGCTCTCTGTCGTACCCAGAGAACACAACTGGTCCCTCTGAAACTCCAAAACCAGAAAAGTGAATTCAGACAATTTATAGTTAGAAAACATACCTGGAATGCATTAGGACTGTAAAGCCAACATTTTCCCCTTAGTTCTCCACATAAAACCATTTATAAGGCCACCAGAAAAATACTATGGGCTAAAATTGCAGTTCTCCTCATTCCAAAACAAGTTTCCACAAGCTCTCCATAGCTATTCCATTTATCAGTATCTCCTGCCCAATAAAAGACAGGCTTGAAACGCCGAAAAGACATCTGTCTGCATTAAAAATTAACTACTTAAAAACCTACATACAAATTCACTATTCTTTTTGCAAAAGAAGGGACTTTTTGGCCACAGATATGTAACCTGCAAATGTTTTAACTGATTTGGGTCATATTTAGTTGAACATTTTCATTTGGGCTTACAAATAAATAATACAAATTTTACAGGAACTTCTAAAGATTTCCACAGCAGTAGAATTCTGGAAAGTTTGGCAACTAGTAAGCCTAGCAAATAATTTGTTTTTTTAAAATTTTGTATTATACAAATAACAGCTTTATGATCATTTAAATCATTATCACGTGGCTGACCATATGAATACTGAGCTGTGCATTGCAGTGCATTAGTTTCTTCCAGCTGAGTGATGGACAGAGCTCTTTGCTGTTTGATGTTCTCACATCTGCTATTGCAAAGAAAACAATAAATGGTGAGCATGACCAACTTGGCCTAATGCATTGGAAAGGACATTTTCCCTCTGAAATGCTCTGCTTTTACTGATTTTGAAAATGAAAGCATTGACTTCTACAGCTTTTTCTTTCCATGATTTGATGATCCCATCATGGTAGGAATGTCCTGAGTTTATCCATCTTCATTGTGCACGCAGGTGGCCTATTACTGGAATTAAGGTCTGAGTATTGAGAACGCCCTGTGGCGTTTTCAGCAACATTTCACCCTGCAGTTTGGGTGTTGCTGCAAAAAAAAACCAATTACATATTTGCTAGTTTTCATTAATTTTTTTGGAGATTTTCAATGAATTAGTCAGATTCTTCAAACATTCCAGCATTCTGATGATCAACAAATCCATCAGCAAGGCTGAGTGCACATGGGCAGACAAATGGGGCATTATTTTCTGTCTTCTTTTTAACTTCAGTTTTACAGTCTTGATTCACTGTGGTATCATTTTGCTTCCCAGTTTCCAAGTAAGCCATTAGACTATCTAATATGGCTTGTTATTTAGAAAAGCCAATTTAGGTGATGATTAGCTACTGAATCTATTGTAAAAAACATAAAAAGCACATAGGCATGATTTAAATGTGAAGTCCCATTTTGGTATTAAACCACTCAGATTCCATTTGACAGCACAAAACTCAGCTACACAAATTAGCCTTTATCTATAATTATACACATGCATTTACCAAAAAATAAATATTTTGAAAGATATTTTCTGGGAAAACAATCTTGAGACAAAACAATGAGGCATTCATATCAGCCTCTGCCTTGTTCAAAGTAGGTAAAAATGGTATTTTGAGGTATAATTCCTAGGCAAATTACATGCAGCACAGCTGCTTTAGAATTTGCAGGCTTATTTTTTTGAGAGAGCTCTCATCCTTTCATCTCAGGAAACAGACAAACATTTGAACTTAATGGCCATGAAAATGATGTGGCCAGAAGCATCTACACTGCTGAGAACTTGATGTCACATTGTCTACATAACTCTGAGTCCCAAAGACACAAGTGGCACTCACAGCCATCACTGGCTTTACTTAATTTTATTTTTCACCAGCCCTTCTTTTGTTTCAGCTTGCTCTTCTTTTTTTTTATACATTTCCAGTGGCACACAAAGCTTCTATGCAGCCTCAATACAGGCCTGGTTTTAGTATGACACTGTACAGTGGAACAGTCCTTTTTAATTTTAGTTTTAACAATGCAAATCAGATTTCCAAAGCTGTATCTAGAACACAATATTTTGCCAAATGAATATATTTTCCCCCTTCCTTCTAAAGGCAGCACCAAAAAAGCTGCACTTTAATAATTACATAGTGCTTTTCATCCAACGATCCCAAAGAGCTTTAAAAAAGGAGCATATCATTAGTTTCAACTTACAATGGCAGAAAATAAGGCAGAGAGGGATAAATCCACACCATTATTTTCATTTGGGGGGAGTATGAGAAACTCTAATTAGATACTAGGAAGAAGTTCTTCACTGGAAGGGTAGTCAAGACGTTGGAACAGGCTGCCTAGGGAAGTGATGGAACCACCACACCTAGAGGTGCACTGACCTGTGCCCTTGCCCACTGAACAGGGGACACGACTGCCCTGGGTGTCTAACACTGCACTGCTAACTCAAAAAGTCTCCCAGAGAATGGACTGATGGCAGCTGGGCAAAAAACCTGCTGTAAGTGTGGTGCTGCCTTTCTTCTGCTGCACTCCCACCTTCTTGAGGAAGATTAGAGATCAGCAATTAAACCAGCCAACCAGTGAGGGCACAGCAGGCACCATCTACAAATAACTTGCCATGGTCATTGTTACCGGGGGTCAGCTGCAGAATGCTGAAAAGTTAGACTGATAAATTTAATTTCAGGTGGCATTTAAGCTGCTGACAGCCTTTTAAACCCACTGTGCTGTAGGATGCTGGCACTTAATTACTGAGATGGTATCGGACCTCACAGCCAGCGCAGTGTGCGATGTATGGGCTTGCAAGCAGAGCCCAACAGATCTTTTTTAATAAAACTTTAAGCTAGAGAAGCTTTGAATACAGGAACCATTTTAGTCCTGCTGCTGCACATAGTTTGGGCAGTCTGTAGCTGTGTCAAACAGGAGCAGAGACCAAAGGAGCATCCACACCAGCTCCTGCAGCATTTTTCCACAAACCAGGATTATTCCTTGCTGTTGCTTCATGCAGTATTTTGAAATTTATCTTTATTTTTTTTCACCCTCTTTTTCTCGAAATGCAGCCAACACCTAACAAAGTAGCTCCTCAGAGGGCAAAGACAATTGTCAGATTGAGATAAACTGTGGAAGGATATGCAGAAGGTCAGTTGTTGCATTGTAACACACTCCTGTTAACAGACCTTGTGGTAGCCTAGAACAGGCAATTTTATCAATCCCCACTATTTTTCTTTTTTTTTTTTTTTTTAATATAGATGAGCCTGTAGCATGCAGAGATGAAGGCAGCTAGTGTCAAAGACAGAAACCTCCCAGGGAATACAGAGAGATCCACCAGGCCAACACCTGTTGGCCCATTGCTCAGCTGAGACCCAAACCATCAGCTCCCACCACTCACTGCCAGCTCTCACTGCAGAAAGATGGGATTTGGCAAACCTGACTGCTACAAATCACAGAACCAAAACTGGCAGTCTCTGAGCACCTCTGCTTCTTATTGCCTGGATGCATCCAAATAAAATCAAACCAAGTCAAACTGGGACAAGGCATATGAGTCAAAGGAGAAAAAGCAGAAGGTTTCAACCTAACCACACTGTTTCAGTGAGGGGAGATCGTAAGTTCTTGAAGTACAGTGAATACTGTCTGTAGGAAGAAGTTCAAGTACCAAGGGGATGGTCAGCAATACAAAATAACTAGACTACAAAAGTTAATACTGTCAGGCTTATTTGAATGTGTATTTGTAAAATGCATTTAAAATAAGGAACTCCTGAGGGAAGACTATAAAAAATTATGTAATTAAATATGAGGCCAGGAAAGACGACAAAGGAGTTTAAGATTTTTCCACTCCACCCAAGAATATCCAAGGAATATAGTTCCAAAGCACAAGTGCAACTGTTTGTTCAGGTGCTGGTCACAGCCCTGTCACTTTTGTTACTGTAACAGTACTACAAACCTCAAGTAGCACCAGCAAGGGCAGCTGCTGATCACCCTATGGCAAATAGAAGTATTCAAAAATACGTTGTAGACAGATGATCAAAAGAAATCAAGTTACTACTTGCCATACAACAGCAACAGAGCATCCCAGTACTCAAGCAGAAGTCAAGCTTTTAAATAGTAAAAATTTTAAGATTTTAAACTAACTCCTTTCATTTTGCCTTTGCTCAGGGTAAGGAGTACAGACATGGCTCCAGTGGCTCATTAAGCCATTCCAGCCAAAGCACTTTGCTGTGCAAAGATACCCTTATTTTCTGCCACTGTTTGTTTTGATAAACCCATTCTGTAACAGAAATGTTGATGTTTGGAACACTGGAGGAGTTTGAAGAGCAAATTTGTTAAGCTCTATGAATATGGAGAGGAATTGAGTAAATTTGATACACTGGCAAGAGGAGAAAATGGATCAGAGAACAGCCACCATAAAACCTCATTATGAAAGAACCCACGAGAGCCATTGGTCTGCACTATTCCTAGATAAAGATTTTTTGTTATAATGGGGATATCTGAAATAGTGCTTAGTGCAGTGGGACACACTAACTTTGCAAAGAATGTTACAATGGGCGACTATTTAATAAGGCTGCTAGAGGGTCAGGTCAGCAGGTAATTCACCAGGAGTGAGCCACTTTTAAATATTTCACTAAAAGAACACACTGAGATAATAATATCTCCTTTATCAACTTGCCCTTCAAGATGCTATAGCCCTAGTACCTCTTTCACAGCAAAGCAGACCTTTTATTAGAGAAAGGTCCTTCAATTTGAAGACCTCCCCATGGTGCCAGTGGGCCATTTGCAGCTAGAGATGCAAAGAGTTCTACGTATGAAAGCAACTTCGGGCAGCATTCAAATATCCCCTTGCTTAAAAGTGTAAGCTTTGTATGTATCAGATACAGCCAGCAGCAACACCTGAAAAGCCATCTCACACACTCCATTATCAGCTTCGACTGTCAGAGACTCTCATTTCCATTTCCCAGACTTTAAATACTGTGGATAAAATCTTCCACAGTTGTTCTCTGACTCTCCTTAAGAGCTTCAAGGCAGGGCTTTGGGAGGAAGGTAGAACTTTGAAATTTCGGGGTATTCCTGTGCTCCCCCCGCCTTTAAAAAAACACTACAACAGTAAACCGGAAAAAAAAATGCCTGCTAAAATATAGTCTCCCAAATACAGCACTTCTGAGCTAGCAAAGCCTGCAGTTCACGTTGCTCAGACATTTTTTGTTTCTCTTTCTTCCTGTAGGTATTTCTGAAGAACTCTTCCATCCTAAGTTGGACTTTCTTATTTCCCTTATAAAACCCATTTCCCACTTTACTTAGAGAGCAGCAGAGAGTAACAAATGAGGCAGAGGGTTATCAGAAGGAGAAAGCAAGACTGAGCAAGAGGAAAGCTCCTATGTTACACATCTATTTGACAAGATTTGCCCAAATAATGGCAAAATACGATGTGTAAAATCTTCTAATTATGGCAGCATCCATTCCTAATCTTGGAACTCCAAATTCTCCACAGAGACATGTCTATTCATCCCTCAGGCAGAGTCTGAGCTAGGGAAATGCCTCAGAAATGGTGCCCTAGAAGGAATGCCTCAAAATACAAGCGTACCAACACAAAGTTGAATTTTCCAAAAAGACTCTGTTGGTATAAAAAGTTCCCTAGTGTAGCTAATAGTAACTTCTCCATTTCCTCTTACATAATTTGGAAATTCAAGTCAATCATGGTCAGCTTGTTAGACTTTCCTAGTACTGCCATGAATCCAGCAATATTCCTTCAGTTGTGTAATGGAACGTTATTTCAGTTAGGCTGGAGAAGCTCCACAGGCTAGTTTCTCTCCATCTCTTTTCCAGGGATCCTATTATCCACGTGCTGAATCAGAAATTCTGTAGCTCAATGTACTGAATGGACATCTTCCTCTGTGGAGAAGAAATGGGGTTTGATTCCCCATGCGATGAACTCGCTGATACTGTAACACAGAGCAGCTCAAAATCAAACTGCTCTGCCTTGGAGAAGCAAAAGGAAGATGAATAGAGATCACTAATATTTAGTCACCAAGACCTTTATAAAAGTCAGAATACTTAGACTGCAGTGACCCAGAAAGGCCACTGAAGTAATAAAACAATAGAATCCATGAAGTATGAGAATGAGGAAAATGGAAAAAAATTGAAAAGGGTCCATCCAATCAAATGATATCCAAAGGAACTGATAAGGGGAATTAAATGCTCTGTGTTGTACCCTAATAACCCAATGAAAATCTGAAACTTCAAATAATGAGAACAGCAGGGCCCAACCTTCCTGCCCCCCAAACGACATGCAACTAAAAATGAGTTCTTTCTAATGGGTAAGCAGCTGCTTAACAGAGTGATGACAAAACTAGCTCAAGTACTCATATTCCAGCCTCACTGTGTCTTTCTAAACCCTTTCCGGCTTCCCAGTGGTTTGTCACTGTGAGAATACTTTCTGGGACATTCATCTCCTTCACAAAACATCATCTCATCAGCAGGTAATGTGTGACATCCTCCCTGACAGTCCCAGGAGTGAAGGGAAGGATTTAATGAGCACAGACTCTGAATCACTTCCTGATTAGGACTCAAAATGAGTTGACTTCATCTTCACCAGGAAAAAACAAAATAAATTCAAGTCTTGTAGTAGAAAAGGCAAAGGACAGTTTTAACTCATACAGCTAAACGTAGTAAACCTTTGAGGTCCCTTAAGAATTTAGCATGATGTATTATCACACTTTAAAATATTGCCTTGTCAACACCAGGACACTTGTCCACTAAGCTACGTTCAATAGACATCTTTAACCAGCACTGCATACTCTGCTACAGCCCATTCCCAGCTTCTGCTGCTGAAAAGAACTTGGATCCCTCAGTCTAAGCCTCAGGGGATGTCTCAAGCCTCAGGCTTTTGCATGGTCCGTGCAAGAGGAAGAGGAGACTCTTTTATCCCATCATGTGCCCACTCTTACCAAGGGCTTTGGTGGCATTCTGATGCTGAATTGTCAGTGTGCCATCCCAGCACACTGTTCATCACCAGGCAGTGCTGACAGAACTGCATTTCCAACAGCACCTTCTACATGACTGGTATTCAGCTGCTCCCAATTCATGAAAATTAACGTAAAAAAATCAACACCAGAGAGTTCTCAATGTGAGCAATAAACCTACCAAACTCCAACTTCTAGAAAGCCTGTACCCAAAGAAGATGCAAACACAGGGGGGGAAAAAAGAAGTAAATTTACTTTTTTTCCCCATTACATCACGATCCCAGTTACAGAGTTCTTTCAGAGCTTTTACTTTTTGTGTGCCTCACTCTCATCTTCACATGAATTAACAGGCAGTGTTGCACCCTAATGAAACCAAAATGCATTAAAAAATCCCCCACAAACAAACTAAAATTTCCAATCAATGGATTGAGTGTTTCCTCAGGCAAACAAAGAAGGTGGTAACACTGCGAATTCCAGGTGGGATACTACCTCTGTTTAGGCAGGCATTTTCTTAATGAATCCTTTGAAAGTCTATTTAGAAGGAAAAAAAATTCAGTCTCTTCCAAGGAAAAGACTGGGTGTTAATGACATTTTTTATCAACTAAATATTACATAGTTTTAAAGAAAAAGTTTGACTTTAGTTATCATGGACTCTCCAGTTCATCACATTTTGATGTTTGTAGTCAGAAGCAAGTGTAAGCATTTGTATTACACACATGCCAGATATATACATCCCATGCAACCTTGTCAATACAGGCCATATGGATATTAACATATTTATGCAAATATGCTAATCTTACTATAAGGATATACAGTAACTGTCCATGGTAAAATCAGTGGGGGTGGGGTCAAGATTAAACTATCACCCTTCCTTACATAAGCTTTTCTACTAAATCTGAAACATGCTCGAGTAATAATTTTGAGGTGACACTAACTGTCCCAAAGGAAAAGGTTTCTTTTTCCCACCAGAAAGGGATAGATTTTGCCAAACCATCTTCCACAGGTAGGTCCAGTTATAAAAAAAATTAAAAATCACTAGGATAAAAATAGGAAAATCCAGTAACTTTATTTTAGGGAAACAATATTTACTATAGCCACCACTGCCAGCTTCATCTCTAATTAATGTGAAATTGCAATAAAAATTCTGTCCAATCTATGTAAATTTGGAAACTTACTTTAAGCATGTCTTTGCTTCTACATTTGTCTACAGCTGACATTCCTGAAGACATCCGGCACATTCTGAGCCAGTACATGCCTCCAGACAGAGCTCAACAGGCCAAGAATATTTTTCCTACTTCTCCAGGTATTGTTTTTCAAGTAGAAGAAACTCAACTCTCACAATAAAGGATGAGAAAAAAGAAGAGCAGGATTTTGATCTGTTATTTTCTAGCAGTCATCTGGAATTCTACTGTATATGGTCAAGAGGAGGGGGGACAGAATCATACTCGTGTTCAGAACAGCAACAACAGCTCAGGATTATCTGCAGACAGAAAGACCATACAGGATTAACACAGTGAACCAGTCATCATGCTTACCAGAATATTCAAGAGCAAAACATTCAGAGGATTTCAGGACAGGATTTAGCACAATTTGACTGAAAATAGCACCACATTTTGAATAAGCTTTATTGAATACCACAGCACCCAGCACTTTTGGCCAAAATGACTTGACGTGCATTTACTGCAGAAGCATTTCTTGAGCAACCATGTAAAGACAGTGCACTGGAAAGGATGGAAAGCTGGCAGAAAGGTGTCTGTTCACAGGCCCTGAAGTGCAGGCAAGAGCCTCCCTGCAGCATAGGAGCTTTTAAATAACTGAAACTCAGGGTAAGAGTTGTTACTGTCAGATGCAGGGTCAGGAACCCAACACCATTCCGTCAGCTTCTGTTGCTGAATTAATGGCTTCATTGTTGCTTTTTTCCTTTATTGCAACACTGACTGCTATGACAGCCTTACCTGTGCTAGGAGTTGTCTATAACGACAAAAGGGATACTCTAAGTTTCATATTGCAGGTTGGATTACCTGCATTAGAAGAGTGTATTAAAAAAAAAAAAAAAAAAAAAAAAGATAGAAAGACATTCGACTGGAAAGGGGTTATTGCTGTTACAGCAAAACCTGCCTCTGCAACACTTCAACAGCAGGGAGCTGAAATACTCCTGGAACAGCTGCCTGTGCTCCTTCTCACAAACAGCAGTTTCCCCCGAAGGAAGTGAAGCATCATTCTTGGATCTACATGGATCCATCATTGCTTCCATCTGACAGGACTTAGCAGTAGACAAGGATGAGTGGAAACAAACTGGCAAAGGAGAAAACACTCCCTGTGCTTCTGCACCACCAAATGCTTCCTTGCTCTCTCCAGACCAAAATTACTCTTTGATATGATTTCCCACGTTGAAGGAGGAGCTGCACAACAAGAAGTGAGCAACAGGTTCACAGCCCAGCCCTTTGCTGAGACAGCCCCTCTAGCAGAGGAGCCCTGCACACAGATTGCAGCCTCCCAGGACTGAGCCAGCCTTTGCATCTTTTTGCTCATTTTTCCTTGGGTACTGCAGAGTAGAAAATAAGCATAATTAACAACATAATGCTCAAGCTGCTGAACCTGGTAGTTCAATTTAAAAACAAGCTCCATACATTCATGCCATGTAGGTGTGCTAGAAGAAGTCTTATGAATTGTCAGTGCAAGCACTGCCTTAAATCTTTTTTGGCTGCCAATTCCAGCTGCTACACTTATAAACCATTCCCATTCACAGGCACATAGACTGATACCCAAGAAGCCAGCACAGCAAGGACAGCAAACAGATCACAAGTGATAATGCTGCTGATGTTACATGAGACCTAACCTAACCCAGAACACCCCACCAGTGCCTGGACAGCACTCTTCAAGTGCCACTGGCACCCCCAAATAATCACTCTCACAGCTGCCGAGTCACTAACAGCCTTTATTCATCTGCAGCCTCGGCAAACCTTTGAGCAGACACATGAGCCTGTCCATATTACACACTCTTAGTTTATTTTTCTGCACCCTTTTTGGCAATTTACACAGCAGCAAATAATCAAAGGTGCACAATGACTAAATCCTAGTTCATGGTCCACTTGGCCATTCATCCACAGAAAAGGGATACATAGAAAGGCAGCTGCAATATGTGAAGCTGCTGCAGCCACTGGTCGTGCTTTACCTGTCCTGTGGGCAAATTAGGCTGATCACTCTTCATCACTATTAACCCACTGATATATAAAAATAAATAAGTAAAATAATTCAAGCCTTGATTGCAAATTCCTCTGAAACTCTCAGCAAAAACAAAGCAAACCCTTCCCAGTGTTACAGCAGCACAGATCACCAGTTGAGTTAGCTCTAAAGGCAAATATTCCATTTTCACTGGGAGATGCAGTGTGCTGTAATATGAATAAGGAACAGAGACCCCTTTCATTCTGCTAACAAATACAGTATAGCATGTCACAAATCACAAGGAGAGCAGACAACACAATGACAGCAATTAAATGGGTGTCTTTTTTTAAGAAATACATATAATAATGACTGAATGTGTACACTCCCCTCCTCCCCAATCCTTCAAGAACTACACTAGTAATCATGGCTCAAAGTGTTTAGGGATATTACTTCTGTTAGATGGAAAACTATCTTAAAGGACGGGGACATCCAACCAGTGCAGCAGGATACACACAAAAGCAGACAGAGATGTTTTGTTTGGTTTTATACATCTTGTACACCTTGTTTATTGCAGCTCACACAGCTTTCCCAACTCATTCACAATCTATGTATTTCCGGAGAAGCTGAAAAAAATATGCCCCTTTTTAACTCTTTCACTGATGAATTCTAACTGAGACACCATTCCTGCCTCCCCCCTCTTTGCCCTCTGCCGTGGTGACCCAGACTGCACTTCCCAGCCCTCACACCTGCTTCGTTTGGGGGAATACTTGCAGAAAAAAGGACCCTTCTGGCCCTGCTATGCCTTTAAGCCGTGACCAGCCTCTCTGAGCCTGTCCCCGCCTTGCTTGCCAGGGCCAGCACAGGGCACGGCTGCCCTGCACCCGTCCCAGGCAGTGACCCCGGGGAGGTTCTCGCCTCCTGCTCTCCCTCCGGCGTGCGCGGCCGTCCCGGAGCCGCTGCATTTCCAGCCTGGATGGATGAGCGCATCCCTCGCGGGGTCCCCTTCCTGCCCCCTCCCCGGCTGAGCCGCGGGAGAACAATGCGGGGACAGACATTTAGCAACACCTGCTGTACCGCATTAATATGCACAGGGAGGTATTGATGGTTTTTCCCATCCAGCACTGAGACCGCATTGTTCGGGGCGATCCATCGGTGGATCGCTCCCCCCCGAGCGCCGGCCCCACAAGCCCCCTTCTGACATGTCCCCTTGTCTCCCAGCTCGGGCTGACGACCACGTTTAGGAATGCACTTCATTAAATCGGAGCTGCCCCATTCCAACCTGCAATGCGGAGGCAGTACAAAGCCAGCGCCACGCTTCCTCCCGCATTTCTTTCAAAAGCCCCATTGTTCGGCAGGCATCTGGTCCTGATCTCAGCCTATTCTTGCCCATTGACCCCGCTTTTCGCAGCACACCCGCTCGCCAACGGGCCTCACGTAAAGCTTGCTTGATGAATTAAAAAGCAGCACTAGCCATCTGTCCTCCCAGGCTGGGCTCGGGCTGCCAGCCCCGCTCCGCAGCTCCCTTCCTAGCCCCACAGCCTCCCCTCGCATCCCAAGCCGCGGCGGAGGGACCGCTTCGTTCGCTCACTAAACACACACCCGGCTTAGCACATTTGCTGCTTTTCATTCCTTACGTTAGCGTCTAGGAAAGGGGAAGGGGGGGGGAGGGAAAGGAAGAGAGAGAGAATACAACAGAACATTCTCACTTGCCTGAGTCCTTCGAAATTCAAGCACAAATACAAGATTAATCCTTCCTTTGTGAGGTCTTGTCTTTAAGTCGTGGTATGTAATGATCCTCAGCACTGCAGCAGAGGGGAATAAAAAATGCAGGGATCATAAGCAGGGGGAGGACAGGGCTTACTTACATCAGGGTTTCTGCCACATGACAATAGGTTTGAGAGGGAAGAAATAAGCTGGCAGCAGCAGCTGACAGTGCAAAAGGGAGAATGCAGAAGCCTGCCTTTTATATTATTGGTGACATTTCTAACACATGACAACAATTTCCATCTGTATTTAAGCTGGGAGTGTGAGGAAAAGAGCATTACATCACGACTCCTCTATTCCTAGGGGCTGTGGAATATGTAGGCCAGAGGGATTAAAAAGCACCTGTGTATACTGGAGATCTGAAATACCATAAGGCAGATTTCCCCCCCTCTCTTCTTTCTCCCTCACCCTTTTTTTTTTTGTCTCTATCACCTGCACTGAGCTGCTGTTTGAGAACGTGCCCAGGGAAGTGTAAAATGGTATTGTCCTAGTTAGCAAGGCTCAAGCATAGGGGAACAATGCAAATTGTGTTTCTGGCTCTGTCTCTCTCTCTCTGTAGGAGACACAGCACCCATTTTTGCAAGCAATCAGACAGAATACAGAGCATCTTCCTGTTTTCTGCTGTGCTTGTCCCAAGGGCTTCGAGTTTCTCTTAAAGTATCAACTTTCATCTTCCTTTTAAGTCTGCAGGGAATTTCAGTGACAGTAGCAACAGTGATTCCCCCTCCTCCCCCCGCCCCTTCCTTTTACAGCCAACGCGTGCCTGTATCTTTTTTAAAAGTAAACATCCAGAACAGGGGCCAAAGATATTTTGGAAAAAGCACTTGACTGCTTAAGAGCCAGCAGGTGTCCGTCTTGGACACTTTCCACATATCTCACAGGACACGATTGCTCAGATGCAGCTCCAAAATCCCAGGGGACCCCAGCCTTGCAAGGAAACCTGCTCCCCTGCAGCTCCAGGGCTGCTTCGCTGGAGCTGGTGCAGCTACACGGAGACAAGCATGGGACATGGGACATGGGAATCCCGAGGATGGCATGGGAAGCACAGGTAGGGCGGGCACAGGGTAGTGTAGGGCCACTCCTGCCACTGTTCCCATGGCCCAGTGGGTTCAGCACCAGTTTTGCTCCTGGAACAAGCAGAATTTTGACCCACACCAGCTGAGAGCCATGGCTGGCAAAGCAGCTCTGTACAGCTGTACAGGACACAGCTCACACGTTCACAGCACCTGTGTGAAAGGGCCAGGCAAGGGAAAACATCATCGTCTCACACCACCAAACCCAGCAGCAAAAACAGACACTGCTCTTGCTGACGTACCCAGTCCTCAAAAGTGCTTGAATTAGGCAGGGGCAAAACGCCACTGAGAGCCAGCAATTACCAGCTTTGCATTACCTTTATAAGAGATACAGCCACACACTAACAGGAGATTGGCCTGCTTATAAACAGTCTTAAATTTATGGAGCATCAGTATTTTCATGAAGACACCAGCTGGCCCATTATATGTCTCTTGTTTAAAAAGAAAAGCCAAAATTTCTTTGCTCAAGATCACCTTCCTGATCTTTCAACACTGGCCTCTTTGAGCCATAAACGATTTTTTGGGTATATGTCTGATCAACTCACAGCTGCCATGGGAACTCCAAAACCTTTGATAATGTTGTGTTTAGAATACTACATACAGTAAATTTGAAGACTGCAATACAAAAATATATTACTCCGAATTCCTCGCCCCTCCTCTTCATGTCCACAAAATAAAAAAATCTGCACGAGCCACACTGAAACCCTCGCAGCCAAATGAAACTTCAGTGAGGTAGTACCTACATGGAACATTCCAGAAAAAAAGCATCTTTATAATAAAAAGAAATGAAACATTTTACTTTAGATTTATTCAGAGATGCAGCTCCCCAATCATTTATGGAAACTCTTTCATAAGATTTAGAAGAGGGGAAAAGGGAAACAATGAAATGACTTATTTTTAATCTGGGGTTTAAAGGCTTTTTTTTTCTTTCCAAAAAAAAAAAAAAGTCCCACACACAAAGAAAGAAATTCAATGCAAACCTCTGTTTCTGTATCATGAAAGCCCCTTCCAGCACCAGAGTAATCAATTTCTCAGAGCTTGTGTGGTCTACAGCAAAAGCCAAAGAAGGTATTTAAGTTTATACAGCCTTCAGCATTTTGATGGCTTGCTTTTGAAATACGACGTGTTTAAATTTTTTACAGTTAGTTATGTCTTAAGAAAATGGTTGCTCTCAGTATAAAAAAATAGAAAGATGGGAGAATAAATGAAATTTAACCTGGTTTTGAGCTGTTTGCCCATTCTAAAATCAGAGTAGCTCAAAGTTGCACCATGAAAAACTATTACAGTTGTAATGACAGCTCTCATCATTATATTATAGCCAGTCTTAACTTAGCATCAAACACTTTGTCTCATATGAACAAAAAAGAAATATTAAATAAGAGTGGTGCTCCAAACACCATGAGCTTATTACCAGATAATCATCTACAGAAATTTACAGGAACAGCAAAGCAAATACTTTGTCAGATGTAAGAATTCCCTACCTTTTCTAGAGCTGAAAGTCATAAGCAAATCATAAATCACTTCAGGATGGGGAAAGGAGTCTTTGTCCTTATGGTAACCCCACCTTCCCACCATGAAAGAAGGCCATCTTGAGACAAGCTTTTTACAGCTGGGATTTAACTCAGAGGGTGAAGAAAGTGTGAGATAGAGCACTCTTGTAGGTAGGAAAAAACTTCTACAACAGACTTCTCATTCTTTCATCAGTACATTTTGGATCCAATTCACTTACCATGTGGGAGCAGCAAATGGGGAACAAACTGTGAATTCAAATAACTGTAAACTCAGCAAGATGTGGAAATAAAACACAGATGGTGCACTTCAGATTAAGGGTCAGCATTTCAGCGTCACTTTCCACTTTTACATTGTGATAGGTGATGTATAACAACCACCTTCTCCTCGAGACAGCACTCTAATTAAACCATGACTCACTTAGGAAAACAAGATGCAAGTGATACCTCCTTGGAAGCCTCCTGCCAGTTGAGAGGAGCTAAGGTTACTTGGTTAAGCTGTGGGTTTGCTGCTTGACGAATAATGCTCAGGAGTGGAAGTTGTCTCCACTGGACAGACATGGCTGACAAAAGTTTCTTCAGCATTTCCATCTTCTGGCATGCTACAGCAGGGCTGCTCTGCCTGGCAGGGCTGTGCCCAGTACCCACACACTCACTTCTTCACCACCTACGTTTCCAGCAAGAGTTTGCAGAGGTTGCTCTGATACCCGTTTGCAACAGCCAAGAATACAACCCACTGCTGCCAGCATTCCCTAGTACCAACCCTTAGAAAGTGCTCAGTCCTAAAACACCTCTTAAGGTCCGCATCCTTCTTGCCTGAACACTGAGTTAATTTTATTCTCTCAGACCCATTTTGTCCAAAATCTGAGGAATAGAATTTAGGATGACTTTATTCTGGCTATGAAGTGTTAATTGCATGCCCAGGGCCCTCTAGAAAAGGGTCATCTGCCTGTAAGCACAAGTTCAAAGAAGAAATAAAGGAATAAGTACAGATTAGATGACAGGAAAACTGTAAATCTATAGGAGTTTGAAATGCAGATAGAGAGAAGCAGTAGTGATTGTAAGGTGATTATTACCTTCAAAATATGCCGGAGGTTGTTTATCAGATCAGAGTTAATGAGGGAGAAATCTAATAGAACTATAATATTAAATTTACCACTTTAATGGTATCATCAATGTTCTATAAATGTGGGCAATTTACAGAATGTCTGTCAGTGTGATTCTCCAGTGTGGTTAGTTACACACGAACAGCACTATTGCATCTCATCGGCTTTTCCCTTCCAGAAAACACTGGGCATTTTGCAGAGGATTGCTAAGTGAGATAGCAATCTCTATCTTTAAAATGATGGAAATGCAAAAATGGGAAAGTTATTTATGAACATGATAGGATGTTCACATTCCTGGAAGAACTGTGTCCAGCTCTGCCCCACTGTTGAGTCCAGCCTTCCTACTTCTGCACTGCCATGGAGTGTCCTGCTGGGTTTTCCGTGACTCTCACATCTTGCAACACTTGCTGTCTTCTCAAAACCTTCCAGATCTGCATTTAGGAGAATTGCTTATAACCTCACTATTCAAGCACATTTTCAGCTCTCCTGTGTTATCTCCGTGGGAAAAGAAGAAAACAAAACCTCACACCCTAGAAAAACATGAATGAAGATGGTAGTAAGGGCTCATAAATAAACACTTAAACGAAGAGTCAAAACACCCAGTTTCAAGGTTTTGATTACTAATTCAGAAGACCTGTGAACAGTTGGAGATGGTAATGCTGTGTTTATTAATAGCCATCTCCTCATGTATTCAAGGAAGAGTTTGCTAAAAGCAGCAGCTTCTTAATGTGGAGTTCCTCCTTCCCTCAGCATCTGCTCCAGCCCCTCACTTCTGAGGTTTGCCAGTTCAAATCCCTAATATATCAAAGATCACCTGCACATTTTTAGCATAAGACAAATTTCCATTTAAGTATCTTTAAATTTTGGTACTTCAGTTTCCAAGATGGTCTAAGATAAAACACAAAGTATCACCAATGTCTCTAAAAAAACTTTTTATAGGCCTTTCACCAACAGCAACTTTTTTTTACTGTTTTTGCCCCTGGTAAATGAAGTGTTAAACCTGAAGTTCAGTGAAAAAGTGCAGGTAGTGAATGAATTATGAAATACAAACTGTAATTCAATAGCAGATGATATTTCCAAAGGTCCTTGATGAGGTTTTCCTCCACATTCAGCTTGAAAAAGACCATACAAGAAGAACTGCCAGATCACGATCCACCTGATTACTCTATAATACACATCTCATTTTGAAGATACATTAGCCTTTCGAAGAGCCATTTTATAAACATTTCCATTTAAATAAAAATTTTCACAACCCTTAGTGAAACAGATGTATTCCCTCTTAAATCACTAATTAAGAGCAGTCTGGGACATTACAAAGCTCTTTAAAAGGAATTCACAGAACTAGTGTCCCCCTTAAATAAATCTGTTCTGGCAATGACCCAGGAATCTTGACTTCATAACTCAAAGCTCTAATTATTCAAGAGAAGATTATAAAAAAAGGATATATCTAGACTGTTAAGACTAATAAGAAAGATTTATTTTTCCTTCAATAGGGGCAGAACTACAAATATTTGTTCTATTTTTTCTACCCTCTTATTCGCTTGGGGTGGGGGGAAGGAAATCAGTGAAGATGGATTTACAGAGTTATTCCCATAAAGGTACTGGATATGACTCTCCCCAAAGAAAACCACCTAGCAGAATCTAAACAACCTTATAAATGATTACACGGCTAATCACCTCTCTTCTTAAATACAGGAAAATGATTTAGAGGACAAATACAGCACACTTTATGTGAGGAAGCATGTAATGTTAAAAAAAGGATAAGTGTTTGAAGATGAAATGTGACAACTTTGCATCCCCATCAAAGCCATCAGGAGCTGGCATCTGCCACTGGCCCCCTGGGCTCAGAGACTGTCACGGTAGCAGGATGTGTGACTGGGAATCACACAGGAAACACCTTCTCTACAATCCCACTGGTTTTGCCCATGCTGTATTGCAGGTATCACACTGGACCAGAAGAAAATCCTATCAATGCGATTTACAGGTGTTCTTTTTTAAATACTGACATCTTTGATGGAAAGCACAGGACTTTTGCAATGGTGAAACCACCAGCATGCCTGAGCACAAACATACCTGCACAGTGATGGATGCTTTCTGGAGGGAGTTCATCATGAAATACCAAATGTGAAGCCCAAATGCAAATGAGTGGAAAAGCAGGTTAAAGAACAGCTACACTTTTAATTTTACCTCATTTTAAAACAATCCTTTTGCTTGGAACACTCATTCTCTTGTTTGGTAGCATAATCAATACACTGAAACCCTTAAACAGATGCATGGTGATAGCTGAAAAGAAATCAAATTGCCTAGAAATCAAAAGCTGTGGCACTGCAACCATCAAAAAAGATCTTATCAGGACCCTGGGACATCATATGAAAAACTGTGGCAGGACAGAGCCAGTTTTGAAGTAAATAATGTGGGGTAATTCATCTCTACCCCTTCAACCTCCAAACAGCAGTACCTGCTCTCAGGTCTGATTTTCTCTCTGCTCTCCCAGAGACTCTCACCTTGGAAACCTTTATGTTTTAAAACATATGCACAGCCATTGTTTGCACTACACCTAAACATCCACTCGCAGCTGCTTTCCCGTAGTACAAAGCAACTGCAATGAAAAACCAGCAAAATTAAGTACATTGGAGACTAACAAAGAAAACAAAGAAAACTGGCCATGTAATCTCTTCCCACACTTCTTACCCAAATCTCCTTTGGCAAGTGGCATGGAAGAGCATATAAGGCTGAGCTCCTCTGTTTTGTACTGTTCTCTGGTGCCTCATGCAATTCCAACTGGGTGTAGAGTGAAATACAGAAAAAAGCTATTCCTCACAAATGGGGAAGCAGATGGAGCAATATTTTCTATCATAAGCGCTTTTATTTCCAAAATTGAAAAACAAAACAAACAAACCCACCCCCAAACAATAGTTTCACTGGCACAAAATGTGCTATTGATCTGAAAGGACAGACCAGATGGAAAAAAGGTCCTGAAGTCTTCTAGATTAAACAAAAATGATTGTCTATAGAAAGGAACTAAACTACAGAAATATTTGCCCTGTTGCTCATAACAGGATATTTTTCTCTCTTTTGAAAGTGAAAACACATCTGGTTCACTAATAAATGAAGGAATTATATCCTTGAAAACTGCAGGAGACACTGCTGCAGTTTGGCCCTCCCTGGAACACAGGTATAAGGATTTTCTAAAGCCAGTGGTTGTCCTCAGGATACAGTCCCTGCTGAAAACACAGGAAAAATTAAATGTGTATACACTAGCTGGCAATGAAAAAATACCTCATATTATGCAGAGTTAGATTAACTCACAAGCAAATATTTTTGAGAAAGATTATCTTTACATACTACTGCTATCCATATGTTGCAACCCACTGATAACACCGCTATTTAAAAAGTATTTAAAACTTTTTCCTAACATAAATCTTGTAAACTCGTTAATTATTTTTTACGTGTTAGAAAAGAGTCTGCTGCTCCTCACCTTATCAGTATGGGCCTTCAAATGAATATTTCATGGACCTTGCAACTATTTCTCATTAAAAAAAGCAAAATTACACCTCTAGGAAGAGAACTGCAACAAAAGCTACTTGGATAATAAATACATCTGCGGGTCTGGAAAGCTTTTGAGAATTCAAGAACATTTGTGTATATAAACTGATGATTTATGGCCTAGGAAGAAAACTAATGTTCACTGTCAGTGATTCTGTTTATCCTTAATAAAAATTAGTAACTAAAAATAACTTCAAAATTGTAACTCAAAAATCCACACATATAAAAACACATTCATTTGTAACATAAAGGTCTTTATGCTTCACTTCAGCAATTTTCCCCAGTATACTGATACACTTTTATGCTCAGTATTCTCAAGAAAAGAACCTTCTAGGGGTTTGCATATACCTTTTTTCAATTCATTCTGAAGTTCAGAAATACTTATGGGGGAACCCAGAACTACAGGACTTTAAAAACCATCCTGGGAAATCACTTAAGTCTGCACATGTAACAGGAGTTTCATCACATCCCAGCCCATTTAGTCTCTCTAGTCCTTCAATATCTGCAGATGATGGTAGTTATGCCCAGAACAGCTTATTCAGCTCCTGGAGAAACTAAACTGCCCTTTGGAAGTTCAGTTATCCATGAAAATCTTTAATGCAGATATTAAGCTTCAATGTGCAGTCTACAATCACTTACTAAAGTTTATTCTATCAAACTGTGAAGTTTTGTTGTTCAATATTAATTGGTTTTGCTTAGAAAGGAAGAATTTTCCTTTGCACCAGGAGATCGCTTGGAATAAAGAAACTCTCAAGTTTCCCACTAAAATGTGAGAGCTCAGGACAGCCAGGTGCCTGGGTGTTGGCTTTTTCTGAGCCTCCTCACAGATCACTCGACACTTACAACTATTGATTTTTATCCACTTCTTTCCATTTTGCTCCATGCTCTTCTATAAGACCAACCACAATAGTTGGAGCTGCTGTTCTGTAATTGAGGACAGAGAAATACATCAAACTGTGGGAAGGTGAGAGAACACACAGCAGAAATAAAAGTGGTAAATGTCCAACATTCAGATCTCCAGTCAATGAATCCCAGGACGTGTACTTGTTTTGGGGAAGTGAATCAACCGTTGAATGACGATCTCCTGACATTTTAAAAACCAGTTTTATGAAGAAAAGGTGAAAAATAAAAAGAAGAATGCCATATAGTATCTAGTCTGACTTAACTCTAGGCTAGCCACTATACTGTTGCCGTTTCATCTACCATCAAAAAGAGCTTGCACTTTCCAGAGTTTTGCTTCTGAAGACTGCAGCCTGGCAAGGAAAGGAATTGCACAGTACTGAAATAAGATTAGCTGTTATTTCAGTCATGTCTGCACCAGGTATGTGGCTTTGGCAAGTAAAGGCACAGACACCAGACCCCCATAGCTGCCTCTGCATGTCACACAGGACTGAAACAAGTGGAGAACGAAGTAAATGGAAAAAAACTCAAAACCAAACAACATGCTGAGATAAGTTTTTTATGGAAGCATATAATCTTTCTGATTCCTCTTGATGCACTCTGAAAACAAAACTGCTGCCAGGTTGTTGAGTATAAGCACCTAGGACAAATGGCTAGTACTGCATGTTTATGTTAAACAGATACCCTCTGCCATCATTTCCAAAAGAGGAAGATTATCCTGTCTGTTCAGCCTTCTGCGAGCAGTGGTTTCGACACACTGCTGCATTAGTACCTTAGAGTAAGTTGCTATTACAAATCTTTCTCAATAAACACTATTGCACAGCTATTTCCAGGTAAGGCTGTTTGGAAACACCTATTTAATGGATATACTCTTAGATGAATTTCCAACCAATCACAATTTCCACTAGGTGAATCTTCACACAACAATCCTGTTTAGGGAAGTCCTGCTCTTAGAAACACTCAGTGAAACCTAAAGCCAGAACATCAACACACTACATCCCTGACTGCCAGCCTGTCCCACATCTTCTGTGAGCACACATGGACTTAAATGTGGCAGAGGGTGCTCCAGGCAAGGCACCTCACACAGTTGATAAACCTGCCCTCTTGCTCACAAGTGTTTGGGCTGGCAAAACTGAGCTGGAATAAGTTAAATCGACTCTAGAAATAAGGTGTGGACCAAGTCTTTGCATCAGTCAAAGCACTTCTGGTAGAGGCATGGCCAAGTGGTAATTGTGGAGTTGTTGGCAACTCCAAGCTCAATGAAGCCATTAACTACCCCAAAACAGAGCATTATTTCTAGTCATTTCATTAGGCACATCAAAACACAGGGGAAATGTGGTACTTCAAAACAAAAGAAGGAAAAGGGATAGCTAGAGATTGGATGATGTATTGATGGATTTTTGTCTAGTTTTGACAATGGAAACTACATGCTAGGAATGAAAAAAGTAATTAATCCGAACATCTATGAGAATAACTTTGTTTTAAAGTTTTAATTTTTCTTAAGCAAAAGACAGAAATATTCTAAAGTAAAGGCTCAAAAAAGTTTACAATGAAATGAAAGCCTCAGGAAGAAAATTAAGGAAATAACAACCCAGTGGTAGTTCATATGAAGTAAAAACTAGTCCAGTGGCTGAACTACTCTAACTCTTCCAAAGATTTGTCCACTGTAGCATGGCTTTATAACCACTTATACACGACCCAAATATATAAAAGGTGCCCTGCCTCTCTTCCTTACTCTGCTTATGCTCCTGCTCAAGTTGTAAACTCAGAGGGGAATGCCTTGGGTCTATAAATAAACCCGTGGGTTTGGTGTGATAGGAGCAGCAGAGCACCTGTGACTCATGACAACCAAACTTGGAGGCCACCTGGAATCTTGTCACAGCTTTTGTTTACTACAGAACATTGCAGGAAAAAATCAGCTCAATGGGGATAGCTGAGGGTATGAGGGCTCAGAGGAAGTGTGCCAGAGGGGCAGATGACACTGAGGAGCAGGGAAAGACTTCAGTTTGCAAAAATATGTATGTGGTTCACCAACTTCTTTCAACAATACTTCACCTTTGTGTCCATTTCAAGGTCTCATTTCTTTATGATAGTTCCCACATTTAGGGATCAAATCCTCTGATCTCTCAACAAACCACCCTGTGTCACCCACACAGACAATGCTCCTATGGCCCCTCTGGGAGCTGCCATCATCCCACTCAACCTCAAGGGTTCACCAGAAAATAAATAAAACTATTAACCAATTCTCCTAAAGAAAAAAATCTAAATGATGCTTAAGCAGTGTGTCATTGACAAAATAACAAGGTTGAGTCAAACCTTCTGCTTGACCTCTGTCTTCTACAGAAGCTGTCTCTGTGCCTTCACTCAGCTCCAGAGCCAAGCACACAAAGGGCACAGGGCTGTGTGGGAAACAGGAACCCTCTGGGTTTTCACACCACTGGTACCAAACCAGTCAGGGCTGAACCACCTGCTATTATCACCAGAATTTCTGGGCAAGAACTGGTTAACAGCACCTTTTTCCATTTTGCATTTACTAATTATCACTTCATTTAGCCCTTATATTAGTGTGATAAAAAGCAGCTGTCAGGCCAAGCGTGCTTAGTCCAAGTGACCTTGTGTTCTTGTTTCTGTTTATCACATAAGCAGCAGGGAATTCCATTTTCAAAATACAAGGCTTCATAATCCATTAGCACTAGAGATTGGTCCAGGACCCTGGATTTACTGGTCACGTGTACCAAGGAATAAAAATATGAGCATACAGCCAGATTAATCTCCAGACCTGTAAAACATCCCAACCCACCATGCAGCAGTCTCATTCCAAGCCCCATATGAATATTAGCATCATTCTTAAAAGCTACCATTAATACCATCCCCACAGTAAATGAAGCAAAAATTAAATGCTATCTGCCTGACAATTTAGAAAGTGAGGAGACACACAATAACCAACACCACTTCTCGGATTTTCCACTTGTTTCACAAGTGAACATAAGTTCTGATGTTCTTATTAATGCACCAACAACCCACATCTCCCCCAGCTGTTTTTAAAAGGCAGGAATCACTTTCACTGCTCCTAATTTTAAATCAAAAGCAAGTCCAAGCAGCTTAGCTCATCATCAAGTTCAATAAATCAGATAAAAGAATCAATGGAAAATATTTCAAAATGTAACCTTGGTAACGTGTAAAATGTTTCCCCAGAACTTACACTCATTTGCTTTATATGCTGCTTTAGGAAATGAAATATCACACATAGGCAGAAGGACATTAGTATCACAACACTGCATCTCCCAAGCCTAACACTGCACATACTCTCCTGGAAGGCACTTTTTGCAGTATGCTTTAAAAATCTGCAGCCTGCCAAGTTACGTGATAGAAAAATAACCATTATTTCACGTTGACAAAATGGAAATGTTCAATAGGAAACAATAATCCATATTTATTCTTTATGTCCATGCACAGTACTTTAAACATAATTTGTTTTGTGCTTTTCACTGATAAAATGAGCATAAACTCCATGGTGTTATAACAGCATCTGCCATTTGAAGAGTCAACATTTGTCAGTGTTACCACTCAATTTTAACTGGTCTTACGCAGCCCTCCTGCGTGGAACATTTAGACTGAAAATGACTATTACTGTGTGTACCACTATGTGATATTTGTTGGCAAATACTGATTTTTGAGTTACAACATAATTATTCAGTATTTATGTAAGTCTACCAGGATAAACAATCTCTGATTCACAACAAGACAGAAAACTTCAAATTATTTTGCTGCTTATTTCAGTATCCTATAACTGAGATATTTACTAGTTCTCATTCCAGCCTGATCTAAAGGGCATACCATTATTCCCACAGCTCAGCCAAGTTAAGCAAATACATCTTTTGCTTAGATGAGTGTCCCCTGCCACCTGTAGAATGTCAAAGAGAGGTGCAACAAAGTAGGATCACTTTCCACTCTTTGTATGTCTTCCCAAAATGCCAAGGACAGTCTCTTTTTGAGTAATGATTCTGACCTTCTAAACATTACCATGCTCCAGACTTCTTAGTTTTTCTTCTGGTTTTTGGTTTTTGCACGGTTTGCTTGTGGGGTTTTTTGCTGTTTCTTTTGTTGTTGTTGTTGTTGTTTCTTTTTTGGTTTTGTTTTTGGTTTTTTTTGTTGCTTTTTTGGTTTTGTTTTGGGGTTTTTTTGATTGTTTTTGGTGGTGGGGGTGTTTGTTTTGGTTTGGTTTTTGAGTGAAAATGAGCATTTCTTTCTCAGCTCTGCTAACTCTTGTTGCTTATCTCCTACGTGAATCAAGGATGACCTTCCAACACTGGCAGATGCCTGCAATAATGGCACCCAGCCATAAAATGTTTTTCAGTTCTACAAGTTAAACAAGCATCAGAAATAAAGTTCTACTCAGGAAATAAAAAATAGAAGCTGCTTTTTTATTCATAGGTTTTAAACCAATAAGATGATGTTAACATCATCTTGATATTAACACAGACTATTTCTAAGGCAATCAAGCACTTCATGGCAGGTTTTTTTAGGGCTTTTCTCCACAGCAGGCATCACAAGGCTTGCATCACACCACCAACTGCTCCAAAAAGGTAATCAAAAAAGCCTAAGTCAGAGATGAATCATTTTCCTTTTCAGCCCTATCTGCTGTCACACATGGAAGTGTGCCCAAGCTGAAAACAGTCTCTCCCAGAGCCGTGCACACCACCACAGGAAGGCTGCCCCAGAAATAAAGATGAAATGCTACCATGTGTAGTCCACCAGGTCAATGTTTTGTTACTTACAAGGCACAGCATGGCGATAAAGGTTATCTCGAATAGTCTGCTGCAAATCGTGATCCGGAGACCCCTTCTGAAACCTCTGGTTGAGATAATGCCTCAGATCTTTGTTCAGCCTGCTTCCTGCAAAGAAAAAAACAACCATTTATTTATTTCTAAGTGCACACAATTAACATTTCCAATTGAGGAAAACGTTACATTTCCATTCAGAGTCCCCTAAATTATGGCATGCTGACTTTACATGCAGAGGCCCATCTTCCTCTACAAATGGCTAATTACCAAAAATAACTTGCTGTAAACAAGAGGTTTCTTGTCTCATAAAGCATCTTTCTTCCTGTGGTGTTAAACAGATCATCATTCCCTTTTATCACTTATTTGTCTGAGCAAATGGAGACAGACAGATGATGGGAAAAAGAAGAAAAAAAAAAAAGGTATTGCTTTTGCAAGTCACTGGAGGGTGAGCTGGGCAGAGAGACAGAAGGCAAAAGCTGCTCCCACTGGAGGTACTAAGAAAGCTGAGCATGGCAAAAAAATCAAACAAGTGGTATATTTCACACTGGTATCTATCACAACACACAGCAGGAGTTACAAAACTATTGACTTAACGAGTTAAGAGCACCCAAATTCCTTATAAACAACAAAATAATATCCAGTGCTTTTCACTTAAATCTGTTATTTCCCTGTTCAGGTTTGAACACCATCAGAAGAGTGAAAGAAGATAAATGAGTTGAAAACAAAACCAAAACAAATGAACACACACACACAAAAAAATGAAAACAAATGTAACTGTTAATGAACATTGCCAGTTGCTGAATACCAAATCCTTTTTTTGTAGCACAATATATGAGCTGGAGAAACTTAATGAAGTCTTTTCCCAAAAATGTTTCCAAGTTTGGAATAACATTATTTTGACTGAAGAGCAAAAACAGGGATTGAGACTCTTGTATTCTAAAATGAAAAGAAAAAAAACACTGGAAAGCTTCTGAGAAACACAACCAGGATGATCAAGGCCTGCAGTGGTTGCTACACAAGGACCAAGACAGGGATGCTGCAGCCTGTCGTGGACATCAGTCTCCAGCATGTCCTGAGGTCACCTGAGGACTGGGCACTGCTTGCCTCTCCAACACAAGGATGGGGAGACACCAAGGAAAGCTAAACAGGAGCCTGGCTCAGAATCCTGCAACAGGGGCAAGAGTCCCCAGGC
Organism: Rhipidura dahli; assembly: GCA_013399225.1. Classification (NCBI taxonomy): domain Eukaryota; kingdom Metazoa; phylum Chordata; class Aves; order Passeriformes; family Rhipiduridae; genus Rhipidura; species Rhipidura dahli. The sequence continues at coordinate 2,242,917 of VXAC01004986.1, read as the reverse complement.
TGTGCCACTCTCCCTGGAGAGCACTGTGGGGGCAAGAAGCTTATTCAGGAGATTCAAGGGGAGATGGAAAAGCATTTGTAAGCCAGACCCATTGGGGCTGCAGAATCCCAGGATGGTTTGGATTGGAGGGGACCTTACAGATCATCTTGTTCCCACCCCCTTGCCATGGGCAGGGACACCTTCCAGTGGACCAGGATGCTCAATGCCCCATCCAGCCTGGTCTTGAAAAGAAGAATGAAAAGGAAATCCCTTGAGCTTAACATTAATTGCTGGTGGCTGGGAGACCTGGGAAAGAAGTGAGGGAATATAAAATATCTTGCTCTTTTCCTTCCCTTTGCCAGGCATCTTATCTGGCTCCCAGCTGGAGCCAAAATGCTGGCCTACGTGGACCTCAGGCTGAACCACTGCAGCTGTTCCCAGAGTCTTTTATTATCTGCATTATGATTTTTTGGATTGTGAATATGTAATGTAGAGATCATCTCAATCCATCTGGACACCGAACACAGCCTCACAGCCGATACCCGGGTGGAGCCTCTAGGAATCACTGCAGAGCAAATCAAGAATAATAATACTGCAATGGAGTCTGGGAGGCAGCAGCAGCACCAGGCAAATGGTGAAATAAGAAAGAGTGCAGACTGTTACATGGCCATGGGCAGGATCAAACTGCAGCCCTGCAGCATTATATCAGAAATGTTGGTTTAAAAACAAAGCTAAACATAAACAAACCTGCGGTCTGAAGTACTGTTAAATTTAAAAAAAAACCTATGTGATTTGTGTTTAGATCCTCCTGACAGCTTTTCCTTTTAACTAAATCTCTTATTGAAGAAAGGAAGGCTCAGGCAGCAGGCCCAGCTATTAATGGAAGGAAATTTCTTAAAGACCAAGATGCTCACTACAGAAATGAAGTAACAAAACTGGAATTAAGGGAGACGTAATAGGCTCAAAACACCTTCCTGAGTGACCCCAGCAATACCCCTCACTCCCAGAGCAAATTACCAACCCATTTTTTAACAAGTGGTCTCCAGTTATTATACCATAAAACTGGTTTCCCACATAGGAGGCACCTGCAGGGTTTGTTGACTTGTGGCCTACAGTTTTTCAATATCAGAGCTGAATTTTCAAACTCCAGATGTTTGATTTATACCACGTTGGTTTACCCCAGAGGGAGACCAGGCAAAAAAAAAAAAAAAAAAGAGCATCTGCTAAAATAATAAAGTAGTTTTTGATCCTTTAACTGAAGAGTCCATATTTTTCTTTGCACAAGAGAGAGTGAGGCAAGGTGGTTTTTCATAGCAAAAAGGGCAAATATGAAAAACTGTTTGGGTATAATGCAAGGGCTTATTCCAGGGAAGAAATTAATGCACAAAACTGCGTGTATCTTATGTATCGCATAAGTAAACTTTCTTCTGAAATACTGTGTGATCCCTGATTCAATGATTTATGTCACAATAATGTCTTGAGGTGAAAACGCTCTGCTGAGCTAGGGCTTGTTTGACTACAGAAAATATGCAATTTAATGATGATATCTGCTTTTAGCTTCCCTCTGTGCCTATCCCATCTAGCATCTCAGTCTATTATGGCCCCGCTGGAAAGTTCAGTTATTTGGTTTATGCAGGAGCTGGGATTTCCCAGCTGAGTCACTGAAGCACGAGTTAAAAAGGCACTTGCAAAAACAGGGGCTATAGCAACACTTACACTCACGTAAGTGTCCCCTCTGGGAGCTCAGAGTGATGCTTATTTCTATTACATTTATTTTAGAAAAGAAGGAAGAAGAAGAAAAAAAAAAAGAGGCAAAAAGAAAAGCAACCCTCAAAAAGCTTGCTAAGCTACATTCCTGTTGCTAAATTCCAGGAAAGTCTTGACAGAAATAAAGGCTTCTTGTAGCCCTGATGATCTCAGCTCAGCAGTTGCTGAGGCTACAAGCTGTGGGCATGAGCAGGTTCAAGAACTTCCTCCACTGCATGGCAGAAGAAAATGAACTAATACAGAAACTAACTCTATTTAGGAAGCTGCCAAAGGGATCCAGCCCAGAACACGTTGGATTTTTTTACCATTTGAAATGTTTCTCTCTGCTCTGATCTCTTCCAAAAATCTCCCCTGAGCTGAGAGGGAATGTACTTGACACTGGCATTATTTAGGAGGTTCTAGTGCTGCACAAAAGTTTATAAACTCTGCTATACTCTTAGTCCAAAATGTATGCACCCATTAACCCTGAGATCCTGAAAAATATGCCAGCGACATTTCAGCAACCTTCTCTGTGCAAATCTTGCAGCAAAATTCATTCTGATCCTCAGGGGCATCACTGGCTCATGCAAACTCCCTCCAGGCCAAGCCTCACCTTTGATGGCTTCTGTCCATGCACCAGCCACCACCAGACTAAAAGATGGGCAGGTGCCCAGAACCACCTGATTTTATGTAGAAGTCCTCCCCTTTGTAAAATTTAAATCCATGCCATTGTGCTCAAGAAAATACTTCCTTTAGAGAGGAGCTGTATTAACCAGAAGTTTATACTGGCCTTCAAAATACTCCCCTGTTCTCATGGAGACTGGATTTTACATTCATTCTTTTGAGATCCTTTCTTTTCTTCTCTGCTAAAAGCACGTAAAAAGATCCAACAGTGATAATAGTGGAGGAACAAGAGATGCAAGCCAGGAACAGCAGTTTCCAAAGCAGAGGATACAGGTCTGAAGACCCCATGCTCCATTCTTCCTTTGTGCTGGTCAGGGTATGTTGGAAATTGTTTATTTGCACACAGAAAAATTACCTTGTTATTTCTGTAATGAAAATTAGGCTGATACATGTAGCTTTAGATTATCAGACACACAAAAAAAATGAAAAGTTCACCAAAATTTATAGTTCACAAGTAAGGCATGTTCAAAGATTTTTTTGGTGCTGTTGCAACAGTTTCCTTTTCCTTTTTTCTCCACTGAGCAAAATCGATGCCCTTTTCTAATATGAAGATACAGTCAGAGAACCAACTTTTCACTGCATCTCTCCCCCACTCCAAATCTGAGATGCTTCCATCTTTTTTTCTGAATCCTTTGAATAAAATACAGAGCAGATTGGCTGGTTTAATCTATTCTACCTAATTATTATACTCTATTTTATAGTACGGCTATCACCCTCCACCAACAATTACATCATAACAACATTGTAGTAGTAAATATAAACCCAAGGGGGAAACATCTCTCATAGCAAAAAATATATTTACTGACATATGGTTTTTTGAGTAACAACAAACTGTCAGGTTTTTGTAGCTCAGTGTGTAACTCAGATGGGTCTGTGATAAATGAAAAATATTGACTGTTTCTAAACACACTGTTTGCAAATCCACAATTCTGTCACACATTTGTCCTCCAACAGTTACCTGATAGAAGGTCACTAGGGAAAGTATGCTTTGAACTATGCTCTGACACTTGGTGCTAAAATTCCCAGTTTCTGCAGGAAGAAAGCTGCGTGTGGAATCACCTAACACCAACTTTGCTGTGTGAGAACATCACCTCTTTGAGAGCACTCCCACCAGCAAGCAGCGGCACAGACCTGGGGGCTGAGAGCTTCTTGCCTTACTGCCATCCTGGCTTCCAACAGGGAAAGCAGACTGCATAAATGACCAAGCAGAACCTGAATTTTTTCTGAAGAAAAAGCTGAGTGTGAACATCGCAGGGCTGCCAGCACCTTCCTGCCAGCTGGTGGATAGTCTGTGCCAGGACTGTGCAATATGTGTATTCTGGAGATGTATTTTAAACTCATGCTTTATGCGTTTGGAAACTATCATTTTATATTTTATGTTTATATTAATTACTGCAGCCGTTTGATCCCATTTCTGTTTGAGATGGTCACAGATAATCCTAATAAACAGCCACCCTGACAGAGCCTAGAGATGCTCGTGCAAAGATGGGTCAGGGTCAGGCCCGGGACACACTGGTCCCTGACCTATATTACACTCCTGTAAGCAGATTACACCAGTATATATTTTTTTGCTTTACCGTTCTTTAGGAAGGAACCAATTGCTACATTCACGGTGACTGATAGCATCTGAACTGGAAAAATCTATTTTCCATTCCTGAATTGCAGCAGAATCCCCTTTCACCTGTTGGGATCTCTGTTTAAAGGTGTTTAGCAGAGGAATTCTCTGTGGGCAAACACTGTTTCAAAACAACAGGGCCATGAAGCAATGTAAGGTTAAAGGCCCCTCTAAAGGGATAAAAGTGCAATAGAGTCATCTGGATTAAGACTCTCTCTCTGATGTCTACACTGAGAGGGAAGGGTTCAATTTTTTAAAGACACAAAGATTGCACGTGTTGGATTTGCAGTATAAACCCCTGATTGTAATGTACTGTCTTTCCTCTGAAGATCTCTATCTGAAGTTATTTAACTAATAAGTTATCACGGTTGGCAGGGTTTTATTTCTGTGCTACAAAACAGAACTGCAGATAAGGGGGAAAAAAATCCTACAAAAACCAAGCCAAACAAAAAAATCCAAACCCTGCTCATTTAGAGGCATAAGCAGAAAACCTGCAGTTCATGTTTTCCAGAGCAGCAAGTGGATGTGCAATGTCAGCTGCTTGGCCTTACAGGCTGGGGGACGTCATTTGTGCTCCTCTCTCCAGGATTCCTGCTCTGCCCAGCAGAAGGTACTCAACACAAACTCATCTAGAATTAGAGCCAAAATAGTTCCCCTTAACTATAAAGTGTGTTAATTAAGCTGGTTATGAATTTAAGACTCCCTTAAACACAACAGCCTATTTTTAAAAGAAATATTGAAATATTAATAATGTAACTCAAGACAAGTTTTCAATCTGTTGTTAAATCCTGACTAAAAAGTGGGGTGTAGACAGAGCTCCTGGGAAAAAGAAGATAGTTCTTAAAACTTTTCCAACAGGAATCCCAGGGAATCACCACTGTCTCTTACTAATACTTGCCACAGATTTTCCTTAAGTCGTGTTGCAGCAGTGGCCCTGATACTCACACATATATTCTGTAAATGCTTGGAGAGATCAATATTCTGTTCCTGGGCAAATTAATAGAATAATTTTCATGGTAAGGTCCAGGAGGCCGCAGCCCATCTTAGAAGGCTGAGTAGATTTTCATCATTTAACAAGGCTGCACTGGTAGCCACATCATCATCAAATATTCCTAATCCCAGCAGTTGTTATGGAAATGATAATAGTTTGTGCTATATAGTTTCATCCTGTCCCATCCTTGTCTTCCAGCTGCTGTCCAAAAGTGATTGTAAATAATGGGGCTATAAAAGCCATTCAATAATTAGAAGATTCATTGGCCATATGCCCAGCAGTGACAAAAGAGAGTGATTTATGTAAGATGAGTCTGTCACATCTGCCAGATCACAGTTTCATTACGCCTGTGGCTTTAAGGTCATAGTTTAGCACTGTTTCAACAGCCATTTGTCAAGGGGGTGCTGGGGAGAAGAGGTGACATACATCATGGTTTTGTTTGCTTTCTTGTTTTAACTACTAAGTAAATAAGTAAATAAAGTCCGGTACCTACATTTGTTATTTCATGTCTCATGTGAGGTCAAAGACACAAGAAAACATTCATCATGGTCAGCCAGAGTTTAAATAAAATCATGCAGAAAAAAACATTCCATTCAAAAGCCTTAAGAATTCATGTGGCTTCTTAAACTCAATACAATCTAAGCATGTTCTGTCTTCCAGCCACCCATGAAATGAAGGTACCTTGTAAACACATAACATGTTGGTAAATTAATTGCTACTACATTTTCCTAACACAAGTAAACTTAAAAACCTTTATGGCTCAATGTTCTAAAATGATATTTAAACATTGCCCTGGGAGTTCAGATTAACAATTAACATGGCTCAGCAAACACCTAATTTGATCCCAATTCCATTTTCTCCTCTTCTTTTCCTCTAAAAAACAAAAAACACCAATGAACTTTTATTGCTGAGTACCAATACTAGTACCAGATGTTTAAATGTTCCCCATAAATGCTTCAATAACCTCATCTGTTATTGGCAATGATTGCTTCCATTTCAACGTGGACAGTCTCTGGTGACAAAAACTACTGGTCTGAGGGTGCAGACTGGATCTTCGTTGGAAATCCTACACCCAGTACCGACCAATATATTACTTTAATTTGTACCAGCCTCCTAAAACCTGACTGCAGTCAGATGAACTGCTCAGATCAAAGCCCAGATGCTGCCATTATTCTAACAAATCCATACCATAACAAAAGAAAAATGACTGCTCACCCTTTGCCTACCTCCTGAAGTAAAACATAAAATACTTCCCAATTTTCATACTAAAGCATGAAGTTCTAAAGAACCTTCTCCAAACAACAAAGCCTTATCCATAGCAAAAGACTTCCAGTGGACAGAAATTATGATAAGCTAGAGGGTTATGCCATAAAGAATTTCACAAAGGTACAGGATGAGCTACCTGTACAGCAGTAAAACCCCACTTTGATGGAGCATGGTTAAGCCTTGAGCAGCAGCAGCCTGGCTGTGGAACCAGCAGTGAGCACTTCAGTGCAGCTAGCAATTCCTGTCTGGAGAATGAGTAACACTTGTTACTTCATTACTAACAGAACTTCTTAAAATATTATTTTAGGTGTAAGCTGTGAGTCTGAAGGAGACATATTCACACTCAAAACTTTCAGGTCACGTTCAGAATCGGGAGCACGCTACCTTTGGTATCGCTCTCAATCTGCATGGGTGAGTGAACCAGCACTGAGGTGGTAATTCAGCATTTGCTGCTACAGAAATGCACTTAACAAATCATAAATTCCTGGTGAAACTCTTCTAAGAGCATGTCATCTTATCTACTGTACTCACAGGGTGCTCCACCTTATCTTCTGTGCAATAATAGTGATTCATATTTCTACACTAAATTTAAACAAATAGCCTTTCAGCTGAGAAGTGCCAGAAAAACTCACAGAGCTCAGACGCTGAGGTTGAAAAGAAAAAAAAAATCATTATTTATACACCAGGCCTGAAAATTTTGAACATTTGTGACAAATACGCTTCTGTTGCTCTCAACTGAATTCAGATCAGCAACAATAGCAAATGCAGAAGCAAGCCCAGCCTTCCTCTCTTTTTGGCCCTTTCAAGCTTCTGGTGCCCTCAGAGTTTCAGCCCTGAATTTCTCGAGGCTCCTGGAGAAGAAAAGCTCCTTCACCCTCTGACATCTTTGCAGCCCAGGACAACCCTGACCTGGGAGACAGGGAGGCCACACAGCCACAGCTGCATCTCAAGAAGGTGAGCCTGCTCTACCACGCAGAGACAATTCAGATCTCTCTACCTCAAGAAGGATCAATTTTATTATTTTCTTCATCAAAATACTGAGGTTTAAGTTCTGCTCCTCTTCTTAAATCATGTGAAATCATTTGTGTCCATAAAGAGCCTATAGCATCATGACAGTAAATAAATGATGACATTTCTCCAGAGAAAGTGGCAACTGTACCTGCGCCAGGTAAGTCTAAGGAAGGGAAAACCTGATAGTTGTGAGGCAAAAATATGCTAGAACATGCTGCTCAAGCAACAAGATCATATGATGAATAGAAGAGGGAAAAGCAATGTCAGCACTATTAATGACTGTCAGTCTTAGATCCCTCTAAAACAAATTTGAACTGGCCAGGCACAAAGCTTCAAAAACACAATTTGCCTCATCCAGATGGATGCTGACAAGTGTGGAACCAGGCAGGGTGCTTTGTAGCCATAGTTAATCATGAACCCAACTAACTAAAAGCTGAAGATTAACCATTCCTACTCTGTTACTGACTCATAGGAGACCTCTTTTCTTCCCCTATGCTGTTTCCAAGAAATGCTACAAGCTCCCTGCTCTTGCCTCAGCTTCTTGTTTTCCTTGTTCAGTTTTAAGAATCCACAGACATATGACAAGGAGAGAGTCGAGACTGTCAGGTGGTCTCTGGGAATTACAGTAGAGGAGCAAGGTGAGCCAAGGTGAGAGAAGGGACCCACTGGGATGACAAATGCAGACTGTTTTCCTACTAAAATGAAAAATCTCCAAGATAAAAGTATAAAACCTATTAACAGCCACGCACATAGTAGTGTTTTCACAGGAAAGCTCAGGGAAGTACCTGGACAAAGAACGGAGTAATGCAACACCTTCTGGTCTTGTTTTCAATGAAGTTTGGATTAATATCATGCTAAATACTTTATCCAGTTTTGTGGCCAGATCAGTGTTGACCCAGAGTTAACTGGCTGACAATCAAGCTGTAACATTAAAGCTACGTTCATAAATGCCTCCGCTTGGCAGTGACCTTAACTCAAGTGCCCTGAGCAAAGCCTCAGCTCAGCAAAGCCTTACAGCAAGCCAGACCCAGAGGTGAATGCAGGGAAGCAGAGGCATTCTCTGAGAAAGGCATTCAGCCTGGCACACAAAGGCACTGCTGTGCTGGGGCACTTGGCACTGTGTGTTCCAGCAAGGAAGAGCAATGACGAGTATGAAGTGATCAGCAGTGGCAAGAATCATTGATGCTGCCACGTAGGCTGGTAAAAAAACCAAAAAAACCCAACAACAACAAAAGTAAGAAAGAAGATAAAAAACCTCCTATACAACTGAAGTGAATGCAGAATGAAATCATTGTAAGAGAGTGCCACGGGATGCAGCCTCTGAAGGATTCAATGGAGCAGCTCCTACCCTGCCTGCTCTGAGCATTTCCATCGGTGAACACAGACCGGGCTATGGGAGCAGCCCGACCTCCCGGCCAGGCTTCCCAGGAAAGCACAGCCTGCCCCGGAGCCACACCACAGCGTTTGTCACTGACACTCCTCTGTGCAACCGTGCTGTGGGAAGCCACCTGGGTAAGGGAGCACTGCTCCTTTCCCTTTGCTCTAAGATGCCAGCAAGCTCTGCCTTTTCTGGGATGCAGGGAGGGTTTATGGGAGCAGCAGAAGTAGGGTGGAGGTGAAGGAGAAAGTCTAGCTAAAATAATAAGAATGGGAAAATCAAGATGAAAAGCACTTGCAGTCTTTCACTCCAAGGAAAAGACCCATTTCTGGAAATGAGATGCACATCTCTCTGTGTCTCCTAAAAGGAGTTGCCATGTGTTCTAAAAGTAGGATATAATATTTGAGCTGTAAAAGCCAAATCAGCTTGAGAAACAGACGGCATTACAATGCTTTAGCAGAACAAGCCCCACATAACAATATGACAACAGACTCATTTTCTAGAATGGCAGTAGGAAAATATTTGCAAAATCTGAAACCCATTCCCTAAATACAGCATTTGGTTCTTCCAGAATGGGAAAAAAGTGCCACACATATGCCATAATTGGGGAATTCTAAACATCTCTTCATATTCTTTAATTTTTTTGCTCGCTCTTCTCTGTAATTTTTGGATAGTATTTTTTGGAGCTTTTTTTTTTAAACTTGACCTCAAACTTCCTGAGTAATAATTCTTGTTCTTCCTTGATTGCTGGAGGAACAAATTCCCATGGCCCAGCCAGGTCACCTCTGAATATTGATCACAGTTTTTCTCTCTGACCTCCCAGGCTCCAGGACACATCAGTATCAATACCCTCATTTCCAGAGGCACTGAATACATAAAATCTAATGCTGACAACCTGTGATTGTTAGGCTATAAACACACACTAAATGCAGATATTGTCAGAACACTAGAATTTCGATGCTGTTTTTTAATTTTTTTTTTCTCACAAGTATCTTTATCACATACAAGATGTTGGTCTTCTTGGAAGAAACCAGCTAAAAATCATGTGTCCATTGAAAGATCTGTCCTGAGCATGTTCCAGCTGCTTTTGCCCATTCTCCAGTGTGGTTGAATGATACACATTCAGGTGCACCACTGTCTGACCAAAGAAAAATAAATTATTTTTTTCCTCTGCAATATATCCATTTACAGAGTGCTACAGGTTTGTTTTCCAATCTGCCCAAGAAACTTCCCAGAACCAAGATTTGCCAAGAAACAAATAAAACCAGAAACAAGACTTGCTGTGGTCTTGCCTTAGCAAGTAAAGGTCCTGCTCCTACTATGTTATTTTCAAAGAGCACAACTCAGCTTGACCTCAGATGGATCTGCTTCTTTTTTTTCTATTTTAAAAATAATTACACATTTATGTACATACAGAATACATGCCAAACCACTGTCATACAGTACAGAAAGGAAGCACACAGCCAGCAATGCTGTGTGATTTAGAAAATCAAGCTCTCAAAGTTGAATATAATTATGAGCTAAATGTGTTGGGGGAAAAAACATTTAAATGGAAAAAACGTGTGTAACAGTTGGGAGCTGTTGAAGCACATTTTACAAGACACCCAAGAAGCCACAAAAATTGAGTAAGGAGGTCACACTGGTTTAAAAACAAACCTGGCTTATAGGAAAAGTGACTGCAGCTTCTTTCAGTTTCATGTTGCAGACAAAGGGAAAACAAGATCTAAGCAATTGAACCACCTCTGGTTAATTATTCTAACTAAACATTTTTTGTTTTATTTTTATTGTACCATTGGAAGTGTTTTCTGAGGGTTGGAGGATATTCACCACCCCTGGAAAATATTACATCAATATTGAATGTTTTTCTTGAAAAATCAAGTTCAAAATGAAAGAGAAATTGATTAAAACTAGTTCTCTAATGTCCTGAGCGATTACTTGGAAATGTAATTTAGGAAGACATTGTTGAATAGACAGGTAAAGGATCTGGAAGAATGGGGAGCCAACTGCAATTTAAATGAGTTCCGAGTAAAATTATGCAAAGAGCTGAATCTTTTGAATTGTTCAGGTGACCAAGAGCCTAGGCAAGTTGAGAAAACTTTCCTGGTAAAAGGGAAGTGTTAACATGCTTTTACTGTTCTGCTGTAAAAGCAATTCAATACACATCATTGTGGGCCTCACTTTTGCACAGGAAATAGAACTGAAATTCTAAAATCAGATTTTATAGCACTGACAGAATGAATGAGTTGGCTGGAGCAAGCAAGAACTATGGCAGTCAATTATGGGTTTTAATAAAGTACCACTACATCTTATTGGCAAAACTCAAAAGTAGAAGTGAGAAGTGAGGGCAATGTTGCTGTTAATTATTGCCCATGCAGTCATGCAAAGCAAAAATGCTCTGATTCTTGGGACTCTATCACACAGAGCAACCCTTCTCTTCTGTAACCTTCATGTTAAAGTCTGGTCAAAGGCAACAGCTACAATATTGAAAAACTCACATTTAAAACAAAAAAACAAATAACTTGTATAGCATTGGTCTCTAAGATAAATTTACTACTTCATATAAAGCAAGTTTGGCAATAAAAAAAATTTAAAAAACATATGCAAAAGCTTACTAGGCTCTGTAACAAACATCTTCTTTGCCTTGGTCACAAGGTCTTGTTTTCTTAATGAGTTTAGGAGTGCCTGTACCATGTTTCTGTCACCCCAACTTTTCCCTCCGAGAAAAAAAATAGGAATATCACAGATGTTAAAACCCACATTTTCTTGAGCAGGAAATAAATGTTTATATGCAGCATATAGCAAAACGTATACTTCCAAAGACAATAGCTACAAGATTTAGACTTACTAGTGCAGGAATTTGTAATGGAAAACATGTTTTTGGGGATAAGAATTTTAATTATAAAGAAACAGCATACAACTTGCTCCCTTAGATATAAAGCAGTTCTGTAGCAAAATAAAAAGGTCTCTTTTGATGAAAAAAAGAATATTGGAATAAAGAGAGAAACACTCAGTTCAGGTGTATGGTGGGTTAGACATTTTCCTGGTAATGCCTTTGATCCCAAAATGGCATTTATCAGAATGGAGACATTCCTCAGGAACGTGACATTTCTGCAGAAATCAGACACAGCTCTGATGGTGCCTTTTCAGATCATGCCTTACCCTGCCACGCTACCCTGATCCCAGCCACAGCTCCTAAGTGTCCAAGCTCAGTCAGCCAAGCCCTTCTGCCCACATGCTTCTTTTCTCTCCCCTTATTACAATCTTTATACACACTGCAGGAATAAAAATAAGCACACCCATCTAGAAAGAGGGGGCTTATGAAAGGCTACCGACACCCAGGCTTAATCTTCCCTCTGCAAACAAAAAATGTTTACCAAAGTACTAGTTCAGTTCTGAAGACACAAAAAATTGGTACCTCCAGAATGAAGTTTCACAGATTCTGGTTTGGTAGAAATGGAAATGTAAACTTTTTTTGGCACGTGGGGCCTCCCTTATGTGAGCACATCTACTTAGCAGCAGGCATCTTGCACTAAAAAACAATTAACTGGAAAATGTGAGACCAGAGGTGGGCAAAATAACAGTTTCTCAGAATTCAAAGTGGAAGCAAACACTGGTTTCATTCCCACTACATTAGTCTTCTCAGCAGCAGTCTTGGTGGCTTTCCTGTACATCCACAACGAATGCATTTTGTGAAAGACTAACAGGAAAAGCAGAAATGAAATGTTTAATCAGGTTTTGGTGCTGGCTTTGGCATCATGGGATTTTTCCCATTTTACTGGATACAAGTAGACCTGATCATGCTTTATGGCCATGTTTACCAGTAAGTTCTGGCTCTCCAGACTCACATGGTTCTAACCAATTTGCAATTCTGCCAGGGAATCTGCATGCTCAAGCGGCAGCTTTACTGTCATTGCCACTAAAACCAACAGCCACTTTATTTTTTAAATTATTTTGATAAGCATTCTGATGATCCAGCTAAAGACTACAAGAGAGGCAATAGAAAACAATAAAAAACATCTTTAATTGTCTGAATACCAATCCCTTCTCCTTAAGTTTTTATTCTTTAATTTTGGAGAGCTCTTCTTGTACCTTCTCAGTTGGTTTGCTAACAAGCATTTTTCAGCCTCATTTAGTCAAATGCATTTGGATGGAGGTCCCTAACACTGACTCTGAAATGGAAAGCTCTAATCAGCTTACCCTCAAATTCATTTTATGCTTCTCTCACTTTTGGGAATGCACAGTCAAAGCTCTGAAGTTCTGCAAAGCTGAAAGACTTCTTAAAGAACACAGGTGCACTGAAGCCTCCTGCACTCCCTCTGCTACTAGAGCAGAAAAACAAGTTGTAGAGATCTACACTGATCCAGCAAAAGATGCAAGAGAGCACGGTATGGGCCTTGCATTTCTGCTGAGTGAATGTCACTGTGGTTTCTGCTTTTATCCTACTCTGGGATTTCAGAAAGCTCTACCTTCAGTCATTAAGTCATCAGGAATTTTTTCTGCTGACTTAAAAGGACTTTGGGTTAGAACCTCCCAGCTTGGCAAGAAAAGGTGTCAGACAAGTAGAATGCAAAAGCAATAGCTATTTATCAAAGGAGCATTCCAGAATAATGCACTGTTCCTGCTTGAACACAGTCCCACTGTCCCACTTTCAGAGTCTGAACCAGGGAAGATGAACAAAGAAGGAACTTTGGAAGACAAATGTGTTTTTAAATAGAATAGAGCATAATGCACAAAGGCATCCAGGAGCCACATACAGACAGTTCACTGAGGAGACTCAAAATCCCAAGTCTCCTCCAGACAGGAGCAGCACTACTGTCCCGAGTTTTGCGCTCCTCACACTCCTCCACTAATAAACCCCATGGTGAGACCTTGAGATTTCTAGAAATAAACTCTGCTGCTCTTTCTGAGTAAGTCTGGCCAGGCTGGCCTGGTAAACCCATCACCTTTGAAAAGTGTTTTTTCACACTTCTGTCCTTGAGTTTTTTTGTGGGTTTTTTTGGTTTTTGTTTTGTTTTGTTTTAATTGTGTGCCTAAATATTAGTTCATTGGTCTAATTTTACATTTCTTTGGTTTTGGTCTTTCCTTTAAGTCACAGCCTGTTTGATAGTTAAGCTTTTAAAAGAAACTTAGAAACGTGACCCTTTCATGATACAATGCACCCCTGGTCCTGCCTTTGCACCTCTGCTGAGACCCAGACAAGGTGCATCCACAGCTGCTGTAGAAACACCATGTACACATTACCCTGCACAGCCAGCACAGAAATGGCAGATGCATCTACACAGGCTGGTAATTGATTTACTCATAATTTGTAACTCTTTGCAAAGGAACTAGACTTCCTAGCAATCAATGAGAAAATAACCTTGTTAGCAAAAAAAGCCAATGTTCTTCTAAATTAATCAGTTCTTTTTCATCCAAACAGTACAGATAACGAGAGAGATGATGACATTTTACATGACCTATAAAAAGTAGTGTTTCTATTTTAGGCTCTCCTTCATAAGGGTGCCAGGATGATTATGTTTTGTTTACTGGACAAAATAATCTCTTATTTGTTAAGGCTTGAATGCAATTTTATACAGCACAAAATTTTATCTTCTATTGTCTTAATTATCATCTGGAGGGTTGAAGCATGAAATGATTGCACAGAAGAAAATGAATATTAATGTGTTCTAGCTGCAATTTAAAGAGAAAGGACTTGGAGCTTTCTTTTGCTCATGTGCTTAATATGCCACATTAGACTAGTGAATTATATCCCATTTAGCTGGTATTGTTTCTCCAAGTAGCATGAAGAAAACAGACACCAAACTTTTGTAGACCTGCTACGTTCCCAGTGTTCAAACACACAACCTTTTCCTCTAATTTCCTTTTACATCACTTGCTAAAAAGTGTGAAAATATTTCCTGCTTAGGATGGTGTGCAAGACTACATCACTGTTTTTAAAGTTCTCTGTATGACATCTTTGTCACCTACATAATGTTCTCGTGCCAGTGTGAAAGCATAGGCAGCAGGAGCCTTTTCTCTCGTTTACCTCATTTGCATCCTAATAGCCAAAGAATTCAGTGTCTGGGGGAAAAGGTGCATGTAGCCTGGGAGGAGATGGCAAAAAGAAGGCCTTGGATGATGAGCAGTGCACAGTGACACCTGTGGATTTTCTACCTTCCTAGGTAAGGAGCTCCCAAAAGGGACCTAAGTGTGCTGATTTTAAATTAAAACAAACAGAATGCATGGTCTGACCAGTTGAGATCCCAAAAGTACCAGTAGGGATTGAAAAAGACAGCACTTAGTTGCAATGAAACATAGCTTAATTCTTTTGCAGTTTCATCCTGCTGTTTCAGCCCTGACCTTTCCAGGTCTAAAAAAAAGGGAGGAACTCAAAGGTTTAGTTTCCTTTTTTTGAACAAGAAGAGCCAACTCGGTTGGACTTTGTTTCAGGGTCTTCATACATACTGTTAGAAACTTTAAAAAAAACAGAAAACCAAGCAAGAAAGATATCAATTAAAAGAAGACTGGTTTCCAAATTTGAACTGATAAGACAGTCAAACTATACTGGCAAAAAAAAAAAAAAAAAAAATCTGTATTTTAGGCAGATAAATTCAGGTACCTGAAAACAAAGAAAGAGTTTGCATGGCTTACCAATATAATTCCTTTTAAATTAAGTTTGAATGCAAAATGAAAATGCACTAAGACGTGTGTCACTATGGCACCTGCACCACTGAGAAAGTGAAGCAAATGCCTCAGGTCTGACTTGGCTCATGGACTCCAGGGCCAGCTGCAAATACAGCAGTGATGATGTGAAAGATCCTTTTTCTCTTATGCTGTTTTATGCCATGACTATTTTAAGGCCAAGGTTGGGTACATCTAAACATCTGCATCATAGCTTTTTCACTGTGGAGTTCTTTTTTGTTTGTTTGTTTTAACTATTTTGCAAAATCCCAAAATGCATAATTCTGCTTTAGCAGCTCCAAATTCAATCAAGTGGATTATCTTCATGCTCGCCTAAGCTGTGTTCAGAATATGGAAACATCCATCATCCAAGTCTTCCTGCTGCAGCTGAGATCCACTGAAGGCTGAGCCAACAGGAAGACAGCACCGTGGGCACACTGTGCCACCATCAGGATGATCCAGCTGGGACAGGACTCTCATCATGGGACACATCCCCTACAGCTAAGGAGCCACAGCCTCCTCTGGCAATAGCCACCTCCCCAGTACCTTCACTGTGTAGAATAACAGAGATTAAAAAGGTAAGAAGTGGGGCTTAAAGGTATTAAAAGTACAGGAAACTGCCCCAATAAACCACAGAGAGTGAATTAGGTGCTAATCAGCACCACCACTCCACTCAAACCTGACAGCAGGCAAGTGGATGGGATCTGAGGCTTCCCCACAGCTCCAGTTTATCAGTGTGTGAAGACAGAGGTTGCTGGGGGTTTGCATCAGTCTGTCCCAGAGCTGGTCAGCCCATGGCACCAGCACTTCACTTATGGCAGCAGAACCCTGAGCCTTTCCTTCCACGACCAGCAGTTCTTCTGGGAAACCCCACACTGTCCTTGTGCCCCTCTCACCCAAGCCTCAAACACTCCAGGTCTCCATCACCTGTGCAAGAGGTCACACACAAAAGTCCTCCTACTATATTTCCAAACTATTTAAAGACCCAACAGCACATGCAGAAACACAACTATCTTCTGCTTATTGGACAACATAGAACACCCATACCCAAGCATCTACAAACAATAATCAATACCTGTATACATACAATACTTCCTATACACACACTACTTGCTATAACCAAAGAATAAGGCCACTCAAAAATATCCATCTAAAAATAAATTAAGAAAGAAAAAAAAAAGAAAAAGACAAAAGAGACTGGAATTAACAGACAAAAAATATACAATTGAGAATGCAGTTAAGCTGAGGTAAACCAAGAGCAAAAAACATTTGGTAATTGATCAAATCACAGTCTAGCAGATTACTGCCTACTGAACAGAAGGGCTGAAGAACACAGACACTCCAGGGTGGTAGCTATAAAGTAGAGTTTAATGAAATGATAAGCTATTTCTGCAAAGCATTCATGGCTATGACAATTCATTTGCACTGACTGAAAATAGAGTAGAAATTTGTCAAAATGCAAATACAACAGTGACTTATTGATACAGGGTCAAAATGTGAAGGGGAGAAGCAAGTTCAGGACACCGGGGCTACAATTACTGCAGTGTTCTTATAATAACATTTCTAATTTTCCATCAAAAGGGAGATCTGATGAACTCATTAACATCAAGAAAAAATGAATAAGAACATTACTGAAAAGGAAGCCAGAAATATGCATCTTATAATGTGATTTAAAATTTTCTGCTGGAGAATGTCTTTATCTTTCCAGGCAAAATAGCAAAGCAATTTTGGAGAATTTAATTGGTACACAAAAGGGCTGCTTATATGCATACCTCAGTGGAAGATACAGAGTAGAAATAAGTCCTCTGAACTAAACTGAGCACTGCACATCAAGCAGTGTCTCCAAGTGTCACTGCTTGCCTATGAAATATCACATTTAAACCCATGTTTAAGGAAAGTCACATTGCTTCCCCAACAAAAAAGCAGTTACTTTTAAGTTGCTATTGTTATGATACACTAGACATAAATATATCCAAGCCAAAGCAAAAGGAAGTACTTCTATTTTGATCTGAAATGCAGTGGTCTGGTTAAGACATTCATATTTTGACCACCAGGTTTAAATTTTGAAAGTATTTGAACAGCTTTACTGTCCAGCAGCCATGAATAATTCTGTGCTTCAATACTTTTTATAGAAGTACATGAAGCAAAGCACCACTGTAACCTGCAAAGAACAGGTCTCTCACCAGTTTTATAACATTGGCAAGTTAATGCAAGCTAAACAAACTGTATACTTCTCAACCCATCTGACTTTTTGCTCTCTATCTGCACACATATAAATTGTTTTCTAAAACATTTCAGTTTTCATAAGCAGCAGAACAAATTGTTGTTGTCTTTTTATGAAGAGAAAACAAGTGGATATGGGATTCTTACTGTGCCAAACAGTACACATGCAATAGAAGCTTTTGAACACTTCTGCATCCTTGCAACAGCCTGTTTCAATAGGAATTCACCTTTTGCTTCAGCCAGATTGCTTTAAGAAAATTTTTGCAATACTGCCAGCATTACAGTTCATGCAATAGAAAGAATTGCAAGTATCAGAAGGTTGACTCATCTTGGCTGATAAAAAGAACTGACCTGGCAGTGTTAAATGCACACATGCAGACATACACAAAGTGATTAACTCATTTATTTGGGATCATGTTTCGGTCCCTTGCTAAGGAGCATAAAATGTGAGAGAGGACTACAGGTGCTCAAGAAGCCAGAAGAAGATACCTGACATGTTTCAGTTCAGTTCTTCTATCAGCTATTCCAGGAATTTATTAATGTCATTGGAGCTGTCTGCATAAGCCAGAGGAGAGTCAGAGCATCAGTGTAAGCTGTCTGCATTAAAGACAGCAGCCTGCTGTGGTTGTCAGCAGTAGAAAATCATATGTGTCTGGATGGTGTCTTCTACAACTTTTTCCTCATAATTTCTCACAATCGATTTTCTCCTCTTTTGCATTTTACAGCTTAAAACTCTTCAAAACTTGTGAACTCCAACTTGGCTTTTTCTTCCTGGTAAATCATTAGAAATGACTGAAATAGTTCTGTGCAAATAAATTCACCCTTCAGCTCACAGCAAACGCCATTTTGAGGATTGATCCCTAAAAATGAAAACTGTACTCAATGCTTTCCTCTTCCAAGTCCTTCACCTAATCAAAGCAGAAAGCTTGATATTAAGCAAATTCCTGACTTCACAATGGAGTCTCAATTAAATATCACAGGAAACTTTTTTTTTTTTGGGTGCAATTTGACTTCAAATATGGTATGTGTCCCAATGTTATGGAAGAACTGAAAATAGAAAAGATGAAAACAGCATGGCTTGTCATCACTTCCATAATGTCATTGAGAAAATATTGCAGAAACATAAAACTGAATGGATGGGGTTTTAGGAAGACATAGGAATATTTTTTAATCACTTTAACCTTTAGAAACAGTAATGGATATACTACTTAACTGCACTGAGTTTTGTCAGGTGTTCCCAGCCTGCTGCTTTTTAGAAAGCTCCAGATTGCCAAGTGAGTGATTGCTATTCTTATGGACTCTTCTGGGACCACGGGGTCTCCTTTCACTGGTATGTTCCCAATGTCATGTTCCCCTTGCTAATACATGATATAATGGTTCACAACTCAGAAAAAAAGTAATTTGTGCTATTTAAGCAGCCAGTGACAAGAGAAGTAAATGACAGAAGGTGTGAGAGAAATACAAGTACATGATGATAAGGACAGACAACCTTTAAATGAAAAGGATACTTTTTCCCTAACTACTTTTTCCTCCTCCTTTTCTCTTTTTTTTTTTTTTTTTTTTTTTTTTTGTTCTATCTTTCTTTTTCTTTTTTAAGNTTTTGGTCTAAAAGACACCAGATATTTTTCAAATGCCTCTAATTATGCTACCCTACTTGTAAGTTATTGTGCCATCCTTTCTGTAACCCTATCCTCCTGTCTGCTCAGATGAGAAGTTCAATGAACTATCAGCCATCTTCCAACTTCATTCCTGCACACCAAGCACCCCAAGCCTCATAAGACACCAGCAGAAATATCCACAATACAAATACACAGATTATTCATGCTACACATACACAGATACACCACTTTCTTCCTCAGGTTAGAAACTTATTTTGGGCACAGATTTGTAGCTGTTCTAACTTCTCCAAAATATAATCAGACATCTCAGAAATGACGAGGATCTTGGGAAACCCAAATAACCCCAGCTGTGTATCCTTGTGTGACTGTGCACAAGCAGTTTAATGGTCACATTAGAGGCCAGTACCACGCCCACAAAAGCCTGTTTGCTTTGCTGTGCAGAACCTAAAATAATCACAAAGAGCAAATGTCAAGAGTTACTGTTATTACCATATGTTAAGTGCAGAACAGAATTATTTCCCATAAGTTTTGCTATGAAGAGAGCACGATTCAAGGATTACAGCTTTCGTGCTGAATAGCATCTCTGAAATTAAAGGCAATTCAAAGCAGAACCATCTAACAAAACAAGAGAAAGCAAAAAAGTCTGCTGTAGAAAAAAACCCATAAAACAGCAGACCATGTAAACTGTCTGAGGCAAAAAGGCAGAATGCAATCCAGTCTTAACATTGGAGTAGGTGATTAAAATGGCTGAAAACTTGTATCTTCTTCATGGTAACTTATTCAAGAGCTAAGAACATCTCGAGTTCCTTATTAGCTTCAGTAAAAATACCCCTAATAAAAGGACACTGAAAATTACTAACACAAGTTTGAAACTTTTTTCCAGATTTCAGGATTCAAGTCACATCTGTTACTTCAATGATCAAAAAAACCTCATAAGACCACTACATTTAGCTCCCATTTTTTTATATATATATGATGTGTACAACTGAACACATACTGCGATTATAACCTGTTAGGCAGTCATATCTGTAATATGTGGGCATTAATGCCATGTATTCTTATACGTAGGGCAGGGAAACACTCCTGGTTTTATATGTGAAAAATTCTGATTCAGAAGGACATGTGGAATGCATGCAGACAGGAGAGGAGGAGAAAACAGACCATTGTCTTGCATGACCCAGGTGCTCTCACACTCTGGGCCTGTGAAGAGCCTTTGCAGAGAGCATCAAGGCCAGCAATGGTCACAGACAACACTCAGCGATGGCACTGAGCAGTTCTAAAACATTTTGTGAACACATTCTTCCATTTAGATTCCATCCTCTCAGTGTGGTTTTATCACACAGCACTATAATGATTCATTATGCTATAAATTATTTCAAGACCAAAGACAAGAACTGTGCATTGAAATGCACAGGGCAACCAAGAAAAATCTCAAAATCTGTCAACAAAGGAAGCTCATTTGGAAGAAATTGAGCACAAAGGGCAGCTATGAAACCACTCAGTGTAGAGCAGCTGGGAATTGGTGCTATGGCATGAACTTGAAAGCAAGCATTAATTTAGGATTTCCCATGTCTGCATCATGTCCTGGGAGGCATCAGGCACAGGATCACCAGCTTGGCCAGGGAGGGTATTGTCCTGCCCTGCTTTGCACTGGTGTGGCCTCATCTCAAGTCCTGAGGGAAGTTTTGGGCACCACAATCTAAAAAAGACATTCAGCTATTACAGAGCATCCAAAGGGGGCCACAAGGATGGTGAAGGGTCTAGAGGGGCTGTATGAGGAGCAGCTGATGGCACTGGGTTTGTTCAGCCTGGAGAAGAGACCGAGGGGAGAGGTCATTGTGGTCTTCAAGATCCTCGTGAGGGGCAGCAGAGGATCTCTTACACTCTCACGACCAGTGACAGGAAACAGCACAAAGCTGAGTAAGAGAAGTTTAGGTTGGGTGTCAGGAAAAGGTTTTTTACACCCAGAAGATGTTTGGGCACTGGAACAGGCTCCCCAGGGAAGTGGTCACAGCACCAAGCCTGTCTAAGTTCAAGAAGAGTTTGGACAGCACAAGGCATGACTCTTGGAATGTGCACAGCCAGAAATTTGGCTCAATGGTCCTGATGGGTCCCTTCCAACTCAGGATATTCTATGATTATGATGATTGAAAGCTATTGCAAAGTCAGTATTTCTGCCCACTTAATCTTTCTTAGCACACAGATGAGAAGTTCTAGGTGGTTCAACTGCCTGCTTTGTCACCCAGAAACTTTTTAATAGTTACCAAGACTTCATATTTAATACTGTGGCATTACTCTACTGCTGCTAACCCAATTGTGTAACATTTTTTAAGAAGAGCTAGCAGAAATGCATGGCATTTTTAAAGAAGAGCCATCCATCTCCTCCCCTTTGCTAGAACAAATTCGGACTGTTCTCGAAGTAACAACACGCCAAGACAGATTCAAACTCTTTGAAGATATTGATTCATAGTTCAACCACCTCAAGGACTTTTTTACTTGTAACAGCCTTCAATAAAATGTGCACCAATTTTTCCCTGTAATTCAAACTGTCAATATCTGGAGGGCAAATGCTCAGTTTCCCACATTTCTTTCATCTTATTGTAGGCAAGGGGATTTGTCCTACTGAAGGACGGCTGGGAATGATTTGGTTGTCATTCCAATTCATTACCAGTTGCAAGAGAAGAACCACTGTTTTTCCAAAACCTTTTTTACCTTTTCCAAAATGTAAAATATATTTTTTTATTTTCTGGGTAAGCAGGTTAAAGTTACAGTATAAAGGTTTTTGGCAGTGGCATCCATTTACAACAGCAAAAGCACCACAGTTTGAATCTAGGCTGCCATTGCATATGCACTGCTATTCTATTTAATATTCTTTTCATGGCACTCCTAAGTACATTTTATCTCTATGATAGCTTCTTGGCAATACTTTTTCATTAGAAACATTATTATCTAAAAATATTTTAATTTTCGTTTTAATACACATATACTTGCTGTGAAGCTGACTTAAATACCGCTAAAGCCACTTGGAATAAGGAACTCAAATGTTCTAATGCCACAAATTCTACCTGCTGAATCCAACATTTTGATGTGCAGGTTGGGTGAATTAAAGATGCTGAGGAGCACATTGGTATTCTTACTCAGTAATGGAAAGTTACTTTTCCCCTTCCCTAGTAAAGATTTTCCCTTAAATAAGTCATCAGGGATCTTCACACTGCATTTCAAAATTAGTTTTAGTTTCAAAATTAGTTTAGAAGTTCATTTCACAAAAGAATCAGAGGCTGTGAATAAACAGAATAATTTTTCAAGCTGGATTTATTGACAGTGTTTTGTTCAGCAGTGGCTTTTCTGGATCTCAAATCCAAAATTTTCATCCCATAAGCATATCATGTGATGAAAATTTGTAAAAGAAGCAAATAATAGTATACTCTAGAAAATGCAAAGACCTTAACGTGGCAGTTGTATTATCCAGAATATCTGCTTCTGAAAGATTTGCTCTTCTGTATCCTGAAATAAGGCAAAAAAGTTAGTTCCTGGGAAAACAAGATTAGAGTGGCATACAAGTCATTGGAATAACTACGATATGACTTGTTTTAAAATGTTTCCATTTAACTTCACCCCTGGGTTTTGCTATGAGACACATGCTTTTTGATATTTGGTACCAATTGTCAATTCAAATTAAATTAAACCCTAACAGCAAAGTCTGTGAGGCCCTGGCTAGGAAGACTTAGAAAATACTATTACTCTACATACTTGCAAAATAAATAATATTCTGCTGCTTTGGAGAAGCCTGGGACAGGGAGAGCAGAGCTGTCATCTGCTAGAACAGAGATAAATTAGCATGGCTCTGTCCGAGAGCCCAATATAGGACATTTTATTATGTGCGGTCTTGGGATGTCTTAACAGCCTCTTGCTCTCCTAGAAGCTTAAAGCTCAGCCTGAATTCCACACACATAATTCTTCATCCCACATAATGAGGTGATTGTTGTATCATTGACAAATGCAAAAAAAAAAAAAAAATACCCAAACCGAAAAAAACCAAAAAAACCGTGCTTTAGTTATGAAATATGCTAACCAAGAATCAAGCATTATTAAACCCAAGCAACATGACAGAACTGATTTACTTTGCATTCATGAAATGTTAAGTCATTTACATAGCGAGTGCAGACACATCTCTAACAACTACACCAACAACTTGCCTTAACAAATTTCCAAACCTGTCTGTGGTCTCCCTAGCCAGATGCTCTCATGTGAAAAAAACCAAGGCTGGAGTCTAAGCACTGGTCGAGTGAAAGAGGTGAAGTGCATGAAGGAGAAAATAAGACCAGACATCACAAAACACTTAGTTGTAGTCTGACTGACAGAGAACATTGTTGTTGCCCAGTGATCTATGGGTAATATCTGTTTACTAAACAAACTCAAGACTCACAGAAACATCCCTTTGTCAATGTAATGATTTCCACTGTTGTGAAGAACTAAAGCTGAATGTTAGAGGATATTAATCTGTTTCTGCTGCTGGTACATTTTAAAGTTACATAGAAAAAAACCCCCACTAATATTCTTCAAAGTGTGATATGAAATCTTCCTTTCAGCAAAAGCAGCTATGTCACTCTGGGACACCCTCTGCAACAAAGCAACCCCACTTATATGCTGCCTAAAAAGCACCAAAAAGTTGATTCAGCAGCTGTGCCTGCGATTGCAGCTGTGCCCAAACTTACAGTACAGCAGTGCCCAGGGATGCTCCTGTGCCCTGGCCCATGACTGCCCATACTATGAAGCTGTCAGAAGGGTCCCTGGCACAGTTGGCCTGTTCCAACTATAATTTTCCCATGCACTCCCAGGCACAGTTTGAGACTTGGCACAGTTTCCAGTCCTATGGGAATGTTTTGCAGGTTAAGAGACTTTTAATGGTCATTCTGTACCAGCTGGCCTCAGTGCCCAAAACCTTCACAGACACAGTTACAAGCCCAGAGATAACCTCCAATACAGTACTAATTACAAACTAAGCATTGTTGTGGGGGTTTCCCTTTTCCTGCCCACAACACTTCTTGAGACACTTCACAAACCTTTACGTTAGTAAGTTTTTAAAAATAAATTCAGAGTGTGTTCAATGACAGCCATTTCCAGTATTTATCTCTTGGAATGTCCTAGAAATTCAAGCTAAACAAAAGCTTGTATCATTCCAAGTGCTCTGATAAATAGCTGCTGAAAACTTCAATGCTTCTCATTTGGAGAGCTTACAGAAGCAAATGCATTTATATTCTGAAGCTACATTTGTAAATTGTTCGAGCATCATACCATGACAACAATCTTATAGGATAAAATAATCTTTAATAACAGGGAGAGTAAGTCTATATTCATGCTTCTTGCTTCTAAGAAGCATCAAAGCTGACTGACTCTGTGACTCAACAGCAGTCTCTAAGTACTGGATTTAGAGCCATAATGCTGCAAACCCTCACATATGTGAGCAACCTGGCACAGACAAGATGCCTCACACAACTGCTTCTTCTCCTCCTGAATCCCAGTCTTTCATGATATGGCCATACAGTGTATCTTACATCTTAATAAACCTTATTATTGTCAGTAATAACTCCCTGCAGAAACCTGCCCAGGACCAATTTTTGCAGGACCACAGCATATTTGGCCCCATTAATCTGAGTAAAACTACTCTAAGATGGAAGGAATCTCCAAATCCTGCATTCTCCACATGGACTACACTACAGCTCAGGGAGATAATGAAGGAATACCTCTGAGCATGCCAACAAACACCTCCAGGACAGTAAAAGCCATTAGGTCTTGCTTTAGAGTGGTAAGAGGTGGTGGAGGCGTGATGGGACGTGCACTGACTGACTTGGTGGCTTTGGAAGAACTCAAATCCCTACAGGGATCCTGTCCCTTGGCCATGCTGCTCCCCAGGGCAGTATGCCTTCCCCTCAGCACCTCCTTCAGGACATGTCATCTCCTCCAGATCACAGACCAAACACAACTGGGCTTGAGCTTATCTGAAACAGGACCTAAATTTCTTCCCCTTAGCTAGATTTCTGAACCTGGAAACTAAGCTGCTGCAGAGCTTTCAGTAGCTGTTGTTGCTGGAGAACAGAAACATCTCCTTACAATAGAGGCAGCTAAAGAAAAATCAAATGGCTTTTTTGCTGCCTACCCATGAAAAGAATTGAACCACAGCAACAAAGAAAAGAACTTATTACCATGGTTATTGCTGCTATTTCTAGACAATGTGAATGGGCTTTTTAGGCTTTCATGAGAGAATTTACAGACTCTGGGGCAAGCACACTGTTAGCAATTGCAGTTGCATTCTGCCACTTGAGTATTTTTGGCAATTGAACTGTCAGAAACCATTTGATAGAAAAATGTCTCCGCATCATTAGTGCCAGCAAGGAGGATATTATGTGCCAAAGTATGAAGTGAAAAGTACTTCTGCTATTGCAAGTGAATCTTCTGCAGCTCACCGATTTCAAACCTCCTTCCTGGCCCTATTCAGGTCTAAATTTTGAGCTAGTCACATGTGCTACCAGTGCCTTCATAGGGCTTTTTGGTTTTACACTACAAAATATGAGTGTCCTTTATTCAAATCCCATTGCCTGTCTCTGACCAAGAAAAGTACAATACTTCTTGTACACCACAGCCTTTCTCACCAGATCACTGCAGTCTCTGTTCTCTGCTGTTTAGATCTTGACTGTCTCTACCAAAATATTTTCCTTTTCAGAGCTGTGGCTCTCAGAGAAGGCAATAGGAACTGCAGGATGTTCAACACATTTGGAAATTGGATTAGTGAAAAAAGGGCTCTGAAAACAGACTGGAAAATTCTGAGCTGTAAAATTAGAAACTAAGTTAAATCAGATGAATTTTATAGTCCTCCAGGCTTCAGATCTCAGTGTCTGTCCTTTTTCTTAGGATCTTTATTAAAACCAATTATTATTTCTTTTTCAACCTAAGACACAGTAATTCCAACTGTCTGAAGTTTCCTCAGCTTGAACATTCAAGATGTTCCTCAGCATTTAGATACCACCTCTTTTCAATTTAGAAGCTTCTAATTAGATTGGAACCATGAGCACATTTGTCAAGATTCAACAGATCCCCACTCT
The DNA here is from genome assembly GCA_013399225.1 of Rhipidura dahli. Taxonomy (NCBI): domain Eukaryota; kingdom Metazoa; phylum Chordata; class Aves; order Passeriformes; family Rhipiduridae; genus Rhipidura; species Rhipidura dahli. The sequence continues at coordinate 2,216,645 of VXAC01004986.1, read as the reverse complement.
GAGTAATGGGGATCACAACGAAACTGCCCATCTGCATTTGAAGTCCTGTTGGTCCAGGCCTTTCACCTCAGTCTTGCTTAGCTTCTCAACTGCTGCATAGTTTCTCAAGTAAAAACAATTTTCTTTTTATGAGTGTATGCATTCAGCAGTGAACTGCAGGAGTTATAATCAAGCAGAAACACATCCACTTCTGTGTTTACTCCTGTGAACAGGTTGCAGATGGGGAAAGTAGGTGTTTCAGTGGGCTCCTTCAGCTACCAACAACTCCTATTTTGTCTTGTGAAAATCAGTAAAATTAAATTAATCATACATTAAATAAAATAAATAAAATCTTTGAATAAGACAAAACAATGGCTGATTTTGCATCTGTACCCCCTTGGAATCTGGGAAAGAAAATGATATTAATGGAAAACCAAAAGATATTGAAGACTTAAATGCTTCCAGGAAAGGAGATTTTGGCACTGGTGATTACACCTGCCACTGAATTGCACATTACAACATCCATCCATTTTCTGCTGACAGTAATTGAACACAAGGACTTCTGGCAGTAACTTTCTAAGCCAAGGAATGTTAGCAGTTCATTTAAGCTTATTTTAAACCTGAAAAAGTTTAAACTGTCCTTATTTATCACTGAGGATCATACACAGATCTTCCAAGGGAAAGATGATGTCTTGTTACCAGAGGGATGAACTCCTTTACTGTTTTGACTTACCAGAGGATAATTTTTGCTAGAGGAACTGGATAAATGAAGCAGGACATCTAGATTTGATAGTCAGTTCTGCCTCAGACTTCTTGTGTACAGTTAATCTCCTTCAGCTTTAGTAAAATGGAGATAATGCTATTTCCTCCAGATCCTGCCTGTCTGAGCTGAGGCAGATTTACTCACTACTTTAGGCATTTCTGCCTAAAGTGAAGGTCTATTTGCTTGAGAGCTCTGCCCCACCAGCTCCTGCAGATGCATTCAACACACAAAGAACTTCCCTCACAAACTCCAAGATCAGGAATGCTGCTGATTTTGCCTGGCTGAGATTGAGGTATTGGTTGTGTGGCTGGAGTGTGGCACCTCACTGAAAACCTAAAGCAGCTTGAGAAACTTCAGTGACATTAAATATATAAATAAGCTACAAATATGGTTAAACATTTAAGGGTCTGTACCAAAACATGCAACACTGAGACACAGAATTTACATGTACATGAATGCAATTAAGTTTGAGTTCTGAAAACCCAGAAAGACAAAATTCAAATGCACGGTGCTAACTGCAAACTGTACCAAGATTATATTTTAAGCAGCAGTGGATTGAATCAGAATACATAATTCACAGTTTCTTCCTAATCCAATTCAAAGTGAAATATTAATCAATGGAAGTATTTCAATCCACCATTTATTTCTGTTTCTGAGAAAAAAGAAAAAAAAGCTTTATACGTCTCTCCTTTACTGCTTTACAGAGCTGGTGGGCTCAGCAGTGCTCACTGCCAGCTTACAGACTTTGCTTAGGCCTGTGCTAAGCACCTTCAAAACCAGACTGTAAATCACCCTGAGTCTAAATCTGGAAGGGAAATGAATTTGCCTATAAAAGTAGGGTATCTGCTGTACATTTCAGACCTTAAAGTTAGGATGTTGCACTGGAACTTTTCAAACTAAGATTAGTTATGTCTTTGTTAATGAAATTTAATCTTTTCTCAACTTGAATTTATTAACTCAAAGGCCAACATATGCAAAGTAGTTCAGACTAAATTTTAGGCTTCTTCCTCATCCTTAAAAAATCTCTTTTAATTCATTTGCAAACAGTAGAGTCCAGCATCATCCCTAGGATTTTGAGTTAATTACTTTGGAAAATGTACGGCCAAAGACTGCTGGACATTCAGAGAGCAATATTTGACTTAAAGTTGGGACTGTCATGCTAGGAAGAAGCCACTGAAATTCTCTTCTCTGAGAACGGTAGTTCCTACCTGAACCATTTCTAGACATTTTTTAAATAGTCACAACTCTTTTAGAACTTTGCAGAAATTCTCACTAAACCAAATGAAAATTAAGCCCCATTTAAATCCCTCCAGCTGTATCCCATTGTATGCTCATCAGAAAATGCAGTGCAATCATCAGGTTGTTTCATGTAGTCCTGAGAGAAGACAAGATTGCCATATACTTTCAATTACTTTATTATGAGTTTTATTAAGATATATGATATTATTAAGAGTTCTGATACACAGTCAGGTTCCTTCCTTGGTCAAAATAAGATAGGCTATTTGCAGTTACCAGCCACCAGAAAACGATGGGTAAGACAGAATTGCTACTGTTCTCTGCTTGTGGATTGCTTGTAGGGCTAATCTGCAACCCTAGGCATGCTTAAAAGATAAACAGCAATTTTTAATGTACTGCCATCAGGTTTTCACTGAGTGTTTTCCCCAGACTCAGGAAACAAATGATGCTTTGGGAGCCTCGTGATCAATGGGAATGGCTGTTCTGTGGCTATTTCAGCCACAGGGGCTGTGTGCTTTGCTGAGTACATGGCTTGGAAGAAGAGACATCTGTAACTACAGAGAAATAGCTGATTAAGTGCCCTCTCCCAAATGAGCATGCCATTATTTATCTTGATAAACAGCCTCTCCACAGAGGGGAAATCAAGCCAGCTGCACTTGCAGTGCCCAGCTCCTGCCAGGCTGGGCTCAGCACACTGCTGACACCTCTGGACCCTGCTCCTGGCTGCCCTCTCCTCTTGCTCCTCACACGCAAAGACAAGAGTTAACACAAACCCTCATGTCCTACCACCAAAGCTTGGTGTGAGGAGAGAGGATACAAATTGCCCAAACTGCACCAGTTTGTTTACAGGTTAAACACAAGACAGAGTCCAACATCTGATGAAGAAGAATGCATACAGCTTATATGAAAATGTAATTTCTGCATCTCAGCCCTGTCTTTCTGGCCAGACATCTGGAAACTCTTCTCTAAGGTACATGCAGCTGCCACCAGTGGGACTGGCTAACATTCCTGACAGCACTGGTAGGAGAGAAAAACCATGGGCAATAGTCCAAAAACCCAAAACCAGCATTGCCCTCCCTTCCCCTGTCTTGTGCTGCTGCTTTTCCAGCCCTGGTGCAAGTCACCATCAAGCTCAAGTTAAGAGGAGCAGACCAGCAGTGCTGCCTCAGGCTCTCAGCACCTTTACTGCTCCACTCTCAGAAATGCTGTTACAAAGAGACTGCACTCAGATTGCTCAAGAGGCATTGGGTCTGCCTTGCACTACTCAGATCTCTGTTTCTGCCTCTTTCTGGCTCAGATATCTTGGGAACAATCATTTGTGCCCTGCTGCCCATAGGCATTACAGAGGGTCACGGCCACGTGGAGGGATGATGTCCCTTCCAGGTGTGGCAGGAGGGACAGCAGTCACCAGGATGGTGTATCCCATTCCATCCTGTACCAACCAGGCTGAGCTGCAGACCCCTGGGTGTCCCCTGTGTGGCACACACACAATATCTTACACCATTTCCAGCCCTCAGTGAGGTCGTGCTACAGCCTGTGCTCTGCTCAGGAACAGAGTCCAATGCAGCAGAACACTGTGAACAATCCTTATTTAATGACATCTTCTTCCTCCAAGTAATTTATCTGGTCAGACTTGGGGCCAATTACTAACAGAATCTTTGCCATGACAAATGTGCCATAGACTCTGTCACTGCTCCACGCAGAGCTAAAAGTGGGAAGGCAGCACGTGGGGACAGGGCATTGGGCAGGAAAAGCAGCCCTTGCTCTCAGCTCTGTGCTGTCAGGAACAGCAACCAAAGAGAGCCCACTCACTTTGCAAAAATCACATTACAGCAGTCAGTTTCCAGACAACACACTATAGCTATCTCAAGCTAATAGAGGAACTAACTCTTTCCATGAGTAATTAACTTCTCAGCTAAACAGTTCAGCAAAGAGATCTGATTTGGTGCATGTGATACTATAAGAAAAAAACCAGAAGGCCCCACTCAATATATTTCAGTCCCTAACTTCCCACCCTGTCCACCTCCAGTGACAGTAAATGAAATTACCAAAAGCTGCCTCCCCAGACAGCTACCACAGCTCAGCTGCTGAGCCACAGTCACAAATATAAGACCAGTACCAAGTCAGCCAGGTGACACTCACCATTAAATGCTGAGCTTCTGGTGAAAGAGAAAGCAACTATAATGTTTTTTTTCCAAAACTGAGATAGCCTTACACCCCACAGAAGGAACATGGGGACAGAGGTAAGTGCTATAGAGAAATCCCACACTTCTGGAAAATTATGTGTAAAACATAATGTGTTAACATTCAGCACGAGCCCAGATGGCAGGACATGGCTTCACACAGCAGTTCAGATGCACTGGCAGTGGGAGGGTCAGCTTTTGCTTTCCACCCCTCCTTGTTGTGTCAAAAAGCAGCACTAGGACAAAGTTTTCAGTCCACACCCCATGTATTCCCACACTATGGCACAAAACCAGCTCACTGCTACTGAGCTCCTCTGCTGTGAGGGATTTATATTTCCACTCAAAAACTTTTAGATATCCATAAATCAAGAGAGACTAGAAGGAAAAAAAAAAAAAGTCCCTGAATTAGACCAATCCTCCAGTGTTTGTTAATTTAACTTCCAATTTCTCAGCCAGTAGCCAAATTCAGAGACTGCCATCAAAAACACTATTACATTTATCTGTGTCTTGCTTCAGATTTTCTTAATATACTTAACTACAATCTCTAACACACAGAGTGTGGTTTGGATAAATCCTGTAATCTAATCAATCAGCTAATTCCAGTGCAAGCCAGAAGGGGGGAGACGGAAAGCAAATCCTAAAACTTTTCATTACATATTTCTCTTGAAAATAAATCACCACCTAATGGATTGCTAAACTCATGCACAAGTAAATTACCAGCAGATAATTAAGAATTAACAGCCTTCTGAGATCAGAGGTTGCTATTCATAATGAGCTGACGGAGATTATGAAACAAGGCTTTTTCTATAAAATAAATTGAAAGACAAATGTTTCTACACCACACTGTGTATAAAACTAATAAAAAAAAATAATAAAACTAATAAAAACTAATAAAGAATATCCGAAATGAAATCACACTTACTCATTCTCTCTGTGGCATATGAGAATTTTAAGTAAACTAAAGCCTTATTGCCATATTTGTTCGGATTGCAACATTACAACCTTATTGTTGTTACCCTCAGCCATGAACCCTGAATCAATCTTTAATGCCAAAGAATGGCTTCAATGGTTCCTCATCATAAACCTGTTATCTTGGATATCCAAGATGAGTTTGTACATGGAAAGTAGTGTGAGGCTTGCCCAGACACACCATGCCAAATCCTGTCTAATAGGTTTAAAGTTAAATGCATAGATGCCCACAGAACACGCAGCATAGCTGGTACCACATGGGAGAGATTGGGAAGGAGCTCACAGCTCCTTAAAGTCAGCAGTGTCAGGGAACCTCCGCAGGCCAGGATCACACTCCCAAACCTTCACACCAGACAGCAACACTGGGTAAAGCTTCTGGTACCCAGGCAGCTGCTCTGCATCAGCAAATCCTGGCAACACTGCCAACACCTCTAGGAACTGCTTTTGCTCATGCAGGGTGAAGTCCGTTCAGCAAGGGATTGCAGCTCAACAAGTTACAGCCTTTTGAAAAAACAAAATAAATCAGCTCAGCTTAAGCAACACCTTTGCCACAGTCTGGCACTGCCCCACACAGCCAATTACGGGGGCTCACCCAGAGGCCAGCAACTCCTTTAAAAGCACCAATTTCATCCTCTGTGGACGTGTAAACACAGCTTAAGGGTGGAAACCTCAACCAGCACAACTGCCAAAGGTCTCATTGCCTTTCCTTGCACCTTTCAGCTTCCTGTAGTCCTTCACTGCCTGGGCACTTGCAGCTGTGTAGGGATGCCAAAGCAGTGGTGCAAGAGACAACAGCAGTAAACCAAAGAGATTAATTCTCAGTCAGCTCAGGAGACCAAACCCATTTTCTCTGTGGCCAAATGAGTGGAGGACTACTGCTTTTAAAACCACATCCAAACACAGCAGTACAGTCATGTTTTTTAGGTGCTGACTTTCTGATCTGCAAGGCTGATTTAAAACAGTCTTGAATATACCTTCAGACACTATAGTATTATACTGATCTACTGTGCAGAGAAATGCTCTCAGAAACAGGCTCATTCTGCTCTCCATAAGGCTGCAAGTTTGAGAAAATATTAAGGAGCATTTACAGAAGACAAAGCACAGTTCTTTAATTTTGGTTTACTCTGCTACAGCTTCACCCTTGTGACCTTTCAGACCTAGATCAGGTAACAAGAAATTAAAAAAAGGAGCTTTAAGAAACAGGATTTTTTTCCTCCTGATTTCACTGGAAGACCATCAATATTGGATGAACTCCTTTAGATGTACTGTGCCCAGAGCCACTGAATACCAAATGCTAGAGTAGCTATGCTTCAAAGAGAATATTCTGTCTAAGCTGAGTTTTAGCAAGGCCAATTCCCTATCAGACTGCTGCCAAGAGTCTTGCCAAAAAAAATTCCCCTTTTCTATGAAGGCTCTGCTTCATTATTTTGTGACAAATACTGCTACTCCACAAGTCAGTATTAATAAGGCAAAAGTACATGATAGCCTTAAACACCACAGGACAGTAACCATCAGATAAAAAAATAGTAACTTGGTGTTACCAGTGATAAGGGACATTTTTTCTCCCTAATTTGTCATTCTTCTTAGAATTTGCATGCGTGTGGCTGTGGACAGCCCAGCAGCACAGCTTAGAAAGGAAAAAATAAAATTATTTCTTGCTTCAGTTCTGTGGGCATCCATACCATAAGCCTGTGGAGAAGTTGGAAACTGCATGCAGCACAGACAACAGTGCTGCCTCAATTGAGTAATTAGATCCAGAACCAGAATTAGAAAGGGAATTCTTATTAAGAGACCATTACAAGGCTTCCTAGTCTACAAAACAGGGGGAGGGGGGAGAGGCAGAAGGAATTTCAACATTTTCCTCTTTTCCGTGTAATCTGAGATTTCTGGTTTCTACTCTTATAAAACAAGCTTATGTGTGCATCAATGCACTGCTGCTCTGGTAAATCAGCCTTAAAGGAAACTGTTTCCAAACAAAGAGCATGGAAGAGAAAACACAGCCCAGTCTCAGCAAGCACAAAGCATGTTCAGTCTGCCCGGGCCCACCAGGATGTCAGGGGCACTGAGAGAGATGCACCTCCCTGGATGGTTTTGTTCACCTCTACCTGAAACAAATTACTTTATTGATCTGCTTGAAGAACGTGGTCTTTAAATCACTATTTAAACCATAGAAATTAAGATTTCCTTTTTCTCTGCAGTTTATCTCCAGTCCAGAGGACAGCTGAGCTACTACAGCCCACCACACTGACAGCCCAGGCAGGCACACTGGGGTGTTGTAAACCCTCTTCTGTAGCAATAGCCAGAGATGATCTCCACATTAAAATTCTGAGGTTATTTTTAAAAAACTTTAGTTGGCCCAAACAGCTTCACTGTTCTTGTAAATTCATGTCCTGCTCTTGCCCAGTGAGATGAATAATCAATTGTTTGCATCCTCCTTCCCATCCATCTCCCACTACAACAGAACTGTCAAATAAGATTTATTGCCATAAAATTGTAGGAGCAATTGTAATCAATGCTTACTATGAAAATTTTAAAAATGAAATTCTACTTTTCCCCTTTTGCAGGGTGGTTCAGTGAACAGCATGTAAGAGCAGATATCTGCAGGGCAGATCTTTCCTGACAGCTCTGCCCGGGCCAACGGGGGGATCCCCAAAAAGTGACTGTTTCTACATCCTTAGATACCTGAAATAATGACACTGTCCTGAACATGCTCAGATTTCCTGATAATTTGTTTGGTTTATTTTCTTTTTTCATTCTATTATTTCACTGATGCCCATAATGAACCAAACACAAAGCATGCAGAATGAATCAGAGAAATCCTTTTTCTTCCTCACTTCCCTTCACGCCTCCAAATCTCTAAACAGATGCCAGCAAAGATTTCTGTTGTGAGTGGCTGTTGGAAGGTTTTTGTGCAAATAGAAGCTTGACACATCTGCACAAAAAGTTTATGATAACTCATGAACTAGCATTTTAGAGGTGTCACAAGCTTGACTCAGTTGCTTCAGCTGGCCTTGCTTTTATGGAACTGAATGACCTAGAAGACAGCTGTGAATTAATTGCATATGAGACATCCTGTATAAGACATCATCTAACTTGGAACAGCTTCCTAATGTGCCAGAAAACTAAACTCCAATTTTGTAGCATATTTTTAAATCTCTACCAGCAGATAAACATACCCTTAAGTAGTCTTTTGTGTAAGGATGAAAAACTAGCAATAACTACAGTAACAGAAATTTAATGCAACACTTCCACCAAGTTTTCCTAAGAACCTGTCTCATGCTGGGATTGCCCAGAGCCTTAAACACACAATCCCCTCACTGGGGATTGTGTCACATGTCACACTGGTGAGATGGAACACCATGGCCCACGAGGATGCAGCCAAATGCACAGCTCTGGAAGTACAGAGATTTCAGGGGTGAAACCACAGCATCAGTGAAGACCAATCTTGAGACCTTTAGAAAAACCTATTCTGTGAATTTAACTTCTCAAATTTTCCAGAGCCTAAAGTAAATGATCAGTTGTATTTCCCAGCTATGCCAGAATGTTTCCCACGAGGTGCCCATTTGAGAAAACCAGTAAGGGTAAAACACTTTCGCGTTCTGGAGTCCCTTGTAAGCTGTTTCTATGAATTCATCTCCAGAACAAAAAGTCAATATGCAGTTGGTTTTCTGCCCACTGCACCCCTCATCACTCGTTTGATATTTACTTTATTTTTAATTAAAAAGATGTATAGTCCCTTCGAGGGCACTAAAACAGAGCAACTGTTTAGAAAAATCAATATAGGCAGGGTTGTGGCTCTCCATAGGAAGTTTAATTCTTGACAGCAGATCTGCAGCAAACCAGACAAGAGTATGAAGTGATCCCCAGAGCTGCAGAATGACCCATTCTAAGCACTCCAGAAAAACTGGGCTGAACTGCACCAATTCCAGCTGCTTCTGCTCCAACCCTACAAGCTCTGCCATTGAAAAGCCCAGACTGTGCAAGAGAAGAGAATTTGGTGGTCATGATATACTAATAAAAGAGAGTAAAACACCACTGTAAGAAACTGGAAGCGTAGAGGGAAATGTTGATTATAAACCTGCCTGGCCAGAACCTCCAGCTGGTGATGGAGAAAGTAAGGTAGAGGGAAGAGAAAAGCAAACACCACTGATAGCTGACACTTTCCAGCCCTTTCAGGTGGGAATGAAAATTTGGCTGGTTCAGGGGTACAGGAACATAGCATTGCTGCAGGACCCACCCTCACGCCAAAACCAAGATATATTTTGCACTTGTAGAACAAACTTAGAAATTTAAAAAATAACCTGGTCACTAGAGATTAGATGTTCCAATATTTGCCTTCTAGAACCCCTATCTTTAGCTATCCAGCATAATTTTGATGAGTTCCAGGGATTAACATAGGTAAAAATGTATCCAGAAAGTATAATACATTTGTAAATAAAATGAGTTACAATCTGACTCCATCAGCAATTTGTTCTCATAAGTGTAAGATGTTAGAAAGACCCTGATTTTTGTGTATTTACACACATTGCAAGGAGTAACACTGCATTTATTTCGGTGTTTTTCTCATTCACCTATACATTGATAAAAGCAAGTCTGACATAACTTCTAGGATAACACTGAATTTTAAATTCAGACACTTGGCACTGGCTCAAGAAATGAGTGAGGCATGGAGAAAAACATTTAATTTGAAAGCAAATGCCTCCCTTCTGGAAACAAAGTGATTCTAGCTATATTTCCCTGGCTTATGAATAACACTGTGGTCTACGCGAGTTTTCTCCCCATATCTTTTGTGTCTGAGCATGTCTTCAGACACCTGGATATAAATTTAAATTGCCTTTGTTTTCATGAATTGAAAGGGTGGAAGGGGTGTTCCAATTTAATGTGCCTGCCCTGGATGGAGGTAAGCTATTTATGCCTTGAAAAATGATCAGTTAACAATAAAAATATATAAAAAAAGCTACATGCCACAAATACAGTAGATGCAGCCTTCCAGGTACTCTCTACGATCAAGCACCAGCTTCTCAGCACTAAAGATGAGTCTCTGAGATAATGCATCTATCCAAAAGCACAAAAATATGCACAACAGGGCTGCATCATACTAGGTATTCTGACTCTACAGAACTATTTTAAATGATGTAGCAAAATTAAATTTCATTGCAACTCACTTGATCAATCAAGTGCAAACAGCAATACTTTTAATGTTTGCAAAAGCCATCAGCAGACTGCAAGCAAAATGTCTTAGCATTTGTCTTGCCTACACAAAGAGATTTTTGTTAAAACTGCAAATATAGGAAGCCTTTATATGAAATATCCAAAATGTTTCGGAATGAGACAGTAGAAAACTTTTTTTCTAGCAACTGCTGACCCTAAAAGAAAAGGCCTTTGAAAAATGCTAAGTCCTCTGACAGACTACAGGAATACTAAAAAAACCAAGGGTTTTTTTTCTAGGTACATAAAATGAAATAAACTGCCTCACAGAAATGTTCCCAGGGAACACAGTAATGAGATGTAGCAGTAGATCCTGCTGCAGCCTTAATTACATGGGTCACAAGTGAAAAAAGATGACTGCCAGCACACAGCAAGTGCAGTAGCCTTGGAATCATAGAATCATAAAACCCTAAAACTCTTCAGGTTGGAAAAGGCCTCCTAAGATCATTGAGTCCCATCATTAACCCAGTACTGCCATGTTCACCACTAAACCATGTCCCTAAGTGCCACACTCTTACTTTATTTGAACACTTCCAGAGTTGGCAATTACACCACTTTACCTGGCAGCCTGTTCCAATGCCTGACCACCCTTTGCATGAAGAAATTCTTCCTACAGTCCAATCTAAATCTTTCCCTGTAAAACTTGAGGCTGTTTCCTCTTGTTTTACTGTCTGTTATTTGGGAGAAGAGAGAGACTCCCACCTTGCCACCTCCAGCTCATCCTCTTCACAAGACAGAAGTCATTAGTGAGAGGTGAGAGCACTGGCTGAATAACTGCATTGAATTTAAGTATTCAGGAGAGTAAAGTTGTGGGTTTGCTCTGTTAATTCTGCACCCTGCATGGTGAGCATAGAGCCCTCTGTGGTACCACCATCAGCCTGGCAGGGCAAGGTCAGGAAAACCACCAGGACATCATTCCTCTGATATCACTGGCTGTGTGAGAGAAGTTAAGGCTCAAGGAACTAAATCCCACTTGCACAGTGCCATATCCATATGCTTTATATATTAATGCATAATGAAAGTAATAAAAATAAGGTATCATTAAACCAGGGGAGAGTCCAGTAAAAGTTTTTAAGGCAAAAAGAACTTGCAATGTTTCTTGCCAAACCAAACTCTTGAGGTTCATCTATTTTTTTTTTCCCCTCCAAGCTGCCCTTCCTTTCACCTTGCCTTTTATGAGGCCCCATTTAGAAAGGTGATCCCTGAACTCACAGACTTGGTCTTTCACACAGCCCAGAGACAGAGCAGTTCACTCCAGTACAGGCCATCAATTCTGGAAAGAGACCTCTGCGTCTGGATTCAAAAGGGAAGTTGCTGAAGAGCTTTCCAAAAACAACACACTTTAAAAGGTGTGCCTAATGTGTGGATTAAAGGGAGCTGGCCTGAGCTGCCAGCTCAAGGAGAAAATAAGAGCTCTGACTTAGCAGTTTAGAGCATGTTGATGTTAAAGCCATGAGGAAATTTTGCGCTTGCATTCGTAGCCAGGACATAAGCAAAGGCACGGTTTCTGCTTTTTCACTTGTGGTTAGCAGGCTTGGGGGACTAAAATAGCCAGCTAAGATGTTACTTTACACAGCTGTTCTCCAGTACTGCTGTTGCTCCATTGTTTGGGTGGCTTCAGGCTGATGCCACACAAAAAAAGTAAGACAAATCCCCAGTAAATAATTTAAACATGCAGCCATCAAAGTGGTCATATGCCTCCCCAGAGGGAAACTCTGACTACAAGTGGAGAAAATCCTTACCAACCAAGAGGTATTTGAAATTTCTTGAAGACTTTAATCTGGTCAGCACACTGGGAAACACAGCCTGATGCGCATTTCGTTTACATCTGCCCCTGCTTTTATTGCAGAAAATCAAGTAGATTCAGTGTTGACATTTAGAGATAACACAGAAGATTTGCCCTTTTGGATTTTCTAAAAGTCATGGATAGGTCACTTTGGCTTGGCGGTCTGTGCCTAGGAGTTCTGCTTAAATTGCAAGTGACTGGTATGTATTATACCCAAAAGATGGAAGAACCTTGAAGTGACGTTCAGAGATCTGAACCTGAGACTATGCAAATTGTCTGAACCCCTCAAACTGGCATATCCTGAAATATTGGATCACATGCTCCTATCATTTACATTCCTCCTGAACCCCCGACTTGAGTGGCACTACAGCTAATTTACTCACGTTCGAGTGAGAGGCAAACAGAGTAGTTTTGTAAGGAATTCTTCACTTTCAAGTTTCAGCTTTTCACTCCTAGGATACAGCACAGTCACAATTTCCTTCAAGTCATTCTATGATAATCACTAGACTGGCAGAGCTCACAAAAGAGCCTGAACCACAAGTCACGAAGAGAAAAGCTACTCCAAATGTGTTTGAAATTTTAATCTTTTTTTTAAAATATGTGATTTCAGACTGCAGACACAGAATATACCCAGGTAATTACAGAACTCAACAAAAGTAACACTTGTGATCCCAGCCCATGAGACTGTAAGCCAAGACAGTCACATCTCCACCCAACCATTTGAGAAACATCACACTGAAGGCCACCATCAATGTCAAATCCAGTCTCCTGAAGTGGGAGGTACCCATGAATTAAAGCATTTAATCTGCAAGGGCCCACAAAATATATTCTTCCTCCACTATTAGTCACCACATCACCACAGCAAAATCTCTAACAAATACCATGCATTTAGTAGCACAGGGCTGGCCTCAAACTGTTTAATGTGTCAGGTGAAAGGCATGGAAAGGTCAAAGGCAGTGTCAGGGCTCCTACAATTTTGGGGAAGCTGAATTGGTTAAACAACAAAATTGATTTTAAAGCTCCTAGAAATACAGGCTCTCACCACCTGCTACAGCAACATGTACAGTCTCAATCCAGAAAGAAAATCAAGAACTAAACCAAGTTATCCTTGAACCTTAAAATATGCAAACTTAAACTTGTAGGTAGTTTATCACAGCCTTTTGAAAATAAAGTATTTTTTACCCTTTAACACACACTCCTTTTCATGCATCTGACTTACCAGAAAGTCTTACAGAGATCTTTTCCCCACTCTTCTTGCACAGCATGTACCAGACCCTGGTTTAGCTACAGGCAGGTGGTGAACTCTACCTCGGAGGGCCAAAAGTTGCACCAAACACCAATTGCTGTGGTATCTTCTGTTATGTAAATATATAACAAAGAAAGGCCAAACAACCAAAAGATAACCAGAACTTCTGGCTTCTAGTCCCCAGTTTGGATACCTGATCATAACCCTAGACATATGATCTCTCTTTCCTTTACTACCAAATGCCTGAAATTGTTGGACTCCCTTGGTATTTTTAATTTTAAATTTTTATTGACTTCAGTGGTCCTTGCCAAGACTGAAGAAGAAAACTTCTTGCTGAAGATTAGAATTTGAGATTGGCATGCACTTCTTAGGCTTATTTGAGGCTAGAGCCAAAGTGGTATCAGTCTTTTGGGAAACATGGACCCCTGGGGAGGATGAATGCTGTAAATCTGAAAGATTTGTCCAACTATAAATACTGTATCTTGAGAGTCAAGGCCATAATTAACTTGGCAAAACTCTAAATGCACATTGTAGCACCTGAAAATGGTATAATATCACTAATAAAATAGTGAGAATAATATTGATCTGCAAACACACATGAGGCAACAATTCTGAAAAGAAAGCCATGTTTTAGCTTCTAAGTGATGATCCCTTTCAAGTAAAAGGCAGTCATTTAAAATTAAGGCTCAAATATAGTTCAGTAACCAGAGTGTCAGGATTCTGATTCTGCAGGGACAACACTGATGATGTTTTAATTAAGCCTTCTACTAATCCTCACGTCTCAAGTCTCAGACTGCCTAATTCTTTTGCAGAAGGGTGATGTATTTCAACAAGGGAAGTCATACATCGATTTTAGACACTGGTAGGGTTACATAGCTCCAATTCTTGTTGAAAGCAGGTTATATTTTTGCTGACTTATATTCAGTTATTTTAGTGAGGTTTGTTACCACACCCCAAGAAACAGAAAACTGGTTTTGCCGAGTTAACAGTATTTTTCTTTTTTTTTGTTGTTGTTGCTGAAAAAGCAATGAAGTTACAAAGTTGCTATTAGAAATCTGGCAGCTACTATCCCTGTCAGCTTTTCTTGGCTGCAATATATTTAGCATTGCTTAAACAGCTTGCAAGAACCTGTGTAAGTCCAGAAAACAACTCCTCTGAGTAAGCTGATTTTCCACAATGACAGTGAAGGTTTCATGCCCATTAAGTCAACCTAACCAAGTCACCTCCCTGAAATGTAACTTAACTCTACAGAGGAAAAACAGCCTTAGATGTTCTGTATTAAACACAGTAGGAAATTCTATTTAATCTTCTCTGGTCATCCTTTGATATAAAGATCACTTGTTGAAGACTCATAGTTGGCAATGCTCAAATATCCCCCCATACAGAAGAGCTGCTTTGAGGACCAGGAATCATCTGACTAATGCAGCTGATCATCTTTCATTAAAAAAATGTTCACACTGAACACGAGAAAAAAAGGTACCTCCACAGCAGAGCAACTACAGAAAAGAAAGAGAAGGTCCAGCAATCTCTTTAGCTACTTTCTTCTCTTGTTCAGCCCTGAGACTCCAGCCTACCTCCTGTGCACACTCAGGCACAGAGAGCTGACAAAAGGCTGATTTTCCTCCTGTTTGATCCTTTAGAAGACTGAACACTGAGAAGCATTAACACACTCTGCAATTTCTGTGAACAAGGTTTGTCATCCCTGTTTTCCCCTCCAGCAGTCAAAAGAGGCAACAATCTGTCTTTCCAACAACAGCTTTCCAGACCCTACTACATGTATCTTTACCTCAGAACCAAAGAATCAACATCAGACATGAAGTTTAAATACAACCCCTCCAGAAGTGTTGCAGGCTCAAGCCTTCCCACTGTACCACCTGTGGCTGCACATCGAGCACATTTTGGGAGAAAAACACAACATCTGATGTAGAAGGCAAGAGTGTGGAAGTGAGCTTAGCAATATGAGTGAAGAATCACTTCAGGGGCTGCAGAGATCCTCAGTGAGGCAGTCTCACAAATAGGGAGACTCATGTTGGTGTCTGGTTGCTGATCAAGGAGTGATGAGAGCTGTAGGAATTAGAGAGAAAATCTGGGAAAAGCTAGAACATCACCAATGATGAACTGAGGATGCAATTTTACCAGAGGCTGAGGGAAGTTTGGAGAAAGACCACGAGGATCCAGATCTCTCTCCCACAAGCTGCACCAGTAAAGCATCCCTCTGAACATCCCTTTATTTTCTTCTTCAAAACAAAACCCAAAAGAACTCAAACAAACCAACAAAACTTTGATACACAGCTAAATTTCAAGCAAATAGTGTGGTTCCAGAGCTCTGGATGGTGAAGGGCATGTTTGGACTTGGCCCCCTCACAAGGGCTGCCAGATCCCCCTCCATCTGACAGATTTTGCTCAAGATAAGAGGGACAAGCTGATTGAATTAAAGCAGCAAGGAAGAAGCAGGTCTGAGAAACAAACCTGTAGCACTCCTTGATCAGCAGCTTTTACACAAAACAGGCCTGGATCAATCTATGCTGATAAGCTGTAGATTGTGGGCATTAAATTCAGCCACGTCCCATAGCAGTCACAAAAGATTATGGTGCAAAGTCAATAGTATTGACAATTACTGCAGTGCCTGAATTCCAGGACCTCTGCTGTGTAATTTGGAGGTTACACTGCTACAGAAGAGGCCCAATGAGTTCAAAAGAGAATTTTAGATATAGTTTTAACAAATTCAAATTTCAAGCCTGGCAACTATTTCTCGTACCAGAAAATGAAATTGAATCAGTGCAAAACTTGAATGAGTTCATAAAAAGCAATGTTGCTCTGATCTAGCATTTAAATCCACAATGTTAGGTAGATGTAGCACTTTAAACTACTGTCAGAAGAATCCATGTTCAATTTTACTGTGTATTATATTTTTTAATTGCAGCTTTACCCACATAGTGCAAAAATCCCCTAAAAATTCCAGAAGTGGGTCTAGCTTGCTTAATGTGAATACACCATGTTTGCCTTGGTTTGTCCCCTCTCAGTCTTTCAGGTTTATTGCTGCCTTTAGAGCACCTGATCAGAACAGCTTGTTGGAAGCTGCTCTTCAACAAGCACTGGGATTTCTGTGCCCACTGCTGCCTTACTGGCAGGATTTACACTTGGTTGTGACCACTCTGACTTCCATGGGTTACTCAAGGCCTAATTTAATGCAATATCGCCCTCTTATTTCTCATTTCTCTCTCCACTTTTGCACAGGCATCAAAGCTGCAGTCATCACCATGGAAACTAGCTGGAGAACTAAAAAAATAATGAAAACCCACAGTCATGCAAAGCTTGTGCACTGCCACCCACTGGGTACTGGCGTTAGGGAGCCTCCAAGCACAAAGCAACCCTGCTCAGTGGAAGCAAAGATCCTCTCGCTGCAGTGCCTGCATTCAGACCCAAATATGTGCAGTTTTGGCACCAATTTGTCCCTTCTCACAAGGCAGGATTTGCTCAGAGTGCCCAGATCACCCTGGTGAAACTTAAGGTTAATAGACTCGGGCTCCCTGTCCTATCTCGACATAGGAATCTCCTGTTTTCATGCAAGTTTAATCAGCAGTGTGCTCATGCATGATACATTGCTCCATCCTCTGCAGTGGCTGATTCCCAAAGTGCAGGCATGTGCATCCTGGGAAAACACACCCTCGCAATTCCAGAGGGAGCTGCAGGGCTGGGGTTTATCAGGGATCAGACCATGAACTTGCAGCTTCTTACTATGAGGCATGAAATGTCCAAGAAAATTTGGGATTTTGGGGAGCTTGCTTTTGTTGATCCATAATGCTTTTTGTTACTGACCAATAGTAACTAATAGCAGCTTTTTCTTTAGGAAGATCTCCATGGTGATCTGAGCCTGCTGACATCAGCTGGGTTTTTTTTTTTTTTTTTTTTGGTGTGGATTTAAGAACAAATACCGGAGTCTAATTAAAGGGGAAAAGACCTCAAAAAATTGGACAAAGGAGAAAGAGCTCCTGTACATGCTTCAGTTCAGTTCAGTCTTCCAGAAAGAAGCAAAACACCCTAAAAAAATCTTGATGTAGTTTATGTCATTAAAATAATTTAGCAAAACCTTGACTACTTTTTCAGTAAGTGATACAGCATGCCATAAAGAAAATCAGTTGATGGGGGGAAAGCAAAAATAAAATGACAAAAAAAGAAAATAAGAAGCCCAAATAATTAAGGATCATAGTAATTTTGACAGGAGTTTAAGACAGATTCTTCAGACCTGCTGCAGTATTACATATGAGCTCTCTAGCACAGATCTTTAAAAGGAGAAAGGGGGGAAAAAGGGAAATGTATTCAGACCGGATTTGTTCTTTTTCTATATGTTCCGACAACCCACATTTCAAAATACTTTTTAAATCAAGCGATTTTCATACATTTGAAACAGTATTTTTGATTTCATCTCACACTGCTGAAAACAATTGGATGTTTTTCCCCTGCATGACTTTTTTCCCTTCTTTCCTCTAACAGGTTTTACAAATACATCCACACACTTATTTCAAACTGACACTCCAGAAATGAGTTAGATTTTGTACTTTAATCAGGCACAAGCTATGCAAGAAAATAATTTAAAGTAGCAGTAATCACATCAATGAAATATTTATGGAAACTGATTAGACCAAGCCACTTATTTTTATCTCAGGATGTTTGTATTTTACACAGCTACTCAAAAAAGGAAACAAGATTAAGAGTTACCCAGTGTTACAGTTCACTTCTTTTACAAATCAGAGAACAGGTATGATTTCCACAAGGCTGAGCAAGTGCAAGCCAGTGTTTGCAGCTCAGAGCCCACCATGCTTTGGCTCCTCTGCCCAGCTTGTGAGCTACCTTACTGAAGAGGAGGCAGGAAAAAAGGACTGGCACAAATCTCCAGGAACAGCAGTGGAAAGCCTTCCCCCAACACAAGGTTTGCTCTCAACACTACTGAATGAAATTAAGCCATGATTTTGTCTGTGGGCATTAAGCTCAGAGTGAGCAAGACAGACAAATTGTTCTCTATTGAGACTTCCATAATGGTGCCTTCCCATTACTTCTAGTTATAAGTTACCTGGATTCCCAGGTCACTGACCTCCCCAGGTATTCCAAAGCATATTGGCAGAGTAGAAAACTGGCCTGTGTGAGAGCCACTGCACTTTGTGTCAGAAGGCAGATCTTCAGGATGCCAAATGTTGGATTTTGTTTTGATTGTTGTAACCCCCCTCCTTCTGTAAAAGCATCAGCATTGCAGGAAGACGTTTCAGGTCTTTATAGGGCTACATATTTATACATAGTGTGGATTTTTATATAGATGCTAAAAATGGAAAGCAATTCCCATATGGATGAACAAATAGTTATCTAGGAACACAACATACAGAGGCTGGAGTGGAGTCCTATTTAATCCATTCTGGACCTAAGGCACCATTGATGTGACAAGCTGCAGTGCAGAAAAGCAGTTTTCATGCCAAATACAATCCTTTTGTTGGTGCCAAGGCCAAAAGAGCAAGAGCAAATGTAGAACTTGCAATTCTTCCCTTGGGGGCCTTCCACAACAGCCTGCAGACAGCAGATGGGGAAACACCACTGCATCCAGGCACAGTTCTGTGCCCTCTGGCAACCCAGACAACTCAGGTGCTGCTGGTTGCACTACCAGGCTAATCCCATCCTCCCTGTACATATCCTCTGGAAGGATGCTTGTCTGGCTCTGTCCCTTTGCTGCCCCCAGCAAAGGTTGCCTTGGTTGGACTACAGAGAAGTTTACCCAGACACTGCCTCAGGATTCCTGAACTGTCTAAAAGACCACATATTTCACACCATCTACAGGGTTTCTTCTGAAAGCAAGGCATGTAACAATTCAGTGGAGTGGACAGGCACAAAATACATATTTGGAGGGTAGGACAGATTATTAACAAGAAGGGGGAGAGATCAAAAATACCAAATGGCCTTGCATGGAATCAGGAAAGCAAAGGGACTGTGATTTCTGCCACCTCAATATAGAGAAAAGAAATTGCCTTCTAAAGATCCTAGGGTAGAAAACTTCAGGCAGAAGGAAAGATTATTAGTTCACAAATTTGCAAGCTTTCCACTTAAACAACAGTTGATTACAGCATTAGAGATGGGCAGGCACAAGGAATTAAGGGATAAGAAGCACAGCAAAAGTCACAGGATAAACTCTGCACCGAAGAAGACAGAAAATTTAAGTCAAAATCTATAAAGCAGTTTATCTTAGAGGCAGAAGCAAGAATACCAGCTTTTCTATCTCATGTTGTAATGGCTTGCTCTCCAAGGAAACATTGGATGTGTGTGTTTTTCTGAGTATTTCCTTAGCTGACATGGGTAACAAAGGTAAGGGGCCTTCTGAGCATTCTCTTCACTGCTGAGAGTCATTGCAGCTTCCCTCTTTAAGTATTGTGCAAATGTATTAGGATGAAAATAACTGTAAAAGATATAGTAATTCTAGAGAAGTACATGCAGTTAGAGTTACTCACTGGAATTAGAGCAGCCCCTCAATTCTATAGACTGGAGTAGTTCTGGTAGTATTTCCCAGAAATGTTGCTGAAACTAATAACATGTCCAAAAGCTGAAATTAACTTTACATGCTACTGCCACATAGAAGCTATATTTCTAATTCAAATCAAATGAAAATTGCATTCCAAAATAGGGCAAAATGAATAATGAAGATGTGGAAATCAAAGGATCTGAAAGAGGATTTATCTGTTAGAAGTTTCTGGGAAGGACAGACGCCAGTACCCATGTTAAACACGATGACACTTCCCTAGAGACTTACAGTTATACTTCACCCTTAAATAACACACTGAAAACATTTCACAGACATTAACTAATTAATCCTCAATCCTCATGTGGCTGTAAAAATTACACAGTAGGGAAATAAGGTCAGATCTTCAGAGGAGATCAAACTGAGATTAAACAGTCTGCCCCAAAGTTATACACTGACTTGACAGCAGAGACAGGGTTACAGTTCCCAAGTCCAAGAACCACCCCACCACCAGAACACCTTTGGAGGGGCACTGACAGCCCCAGACATCTCCAGCAGCTGCTCAAACAAAACAAAAGGTTTAGGCAGGGCCAGATGCCGCCCTGTGCTCAAAGACAAACCCCTAAACACATCTCGAAGGCAGTAAGCTGTGCACCCACAGATCTCCCTCTCCTGCTGCAGCTCTGCAAACCAGCATGTGCTGGGGGTCAGTGGGAGGGGAGGCTTCCTCAGCAACCCCTGTGCTGCACCTCCCCAGGACATCTTCCTTAGAGATCCACATTTGCTGCATGCCAGGCAGCCATCATCACTTCAGCTTATGAGAGACTCCAGACATCTGGGGCACATTTTACAGACTCTATACAGAACATGGTAAAAAAATTGCACCTGATCAAGTCTGACCTATTAGAGCCTCCAGAGCCCCAGAGTGTGAGGATGAATGGAGAAAAGGTGACTTTCAGGAGCATTGAAAGCACTCAGGCAGGCCACAGCAGAGGATGCACTGGCACACTCGGCCTCCCGGGAGCCAAACAATTCCCAGAACACAAAAAATGTGCAGGAGGAGATCAACCCATGCATCCTGCAGGCAAGTATTCCCTAGGCACAGGGGAAAACAAGCAGCAACAGCTCTGCACTGTTGCACCTGTGAAACCAAACAGAATGCCTACAGCAAAGCAGAGGGTGCTGGTGGCCTGGCCCAAGGACCCTTTGTCCAAAACCACCCCAAGTTCTGCCATTTGTTGTGGCATTTGAACAGCTGTTAGTTTTGCCTGCAGCAATGACTCTCAGCTTTTTAAGAAAGTATTTTGAGGTACTTTAAAAATAGTGAGGCACTATTTAAAAGGTTCAGTTCATATTGCAGCACTGTGAGAAGATTAATAAATTAAAAGCTTGGCTATCACAAGCAGAAGTATGCCTACAAGTCCTCAGCTGCCTTTTTGTGAGGATCTGGGCTTGGTTTTGTGAAGTAAAAGTGTGTCTAAACTTTTAATTATATTAAGAAAAGGTAAGTGCTAGAAAAGAGCTGGACCTCATAGCTCTAGCAGAAAGTATTTTAAAAGCCAAGAGTTTAAATGATAACTTCTTTTTTTAAACTGTACCTGATGGGAAAGGAAAATGGTGCCTGGGGTCTAAGATCTGTGTTGGCAAGAAAGGCTGTGCAAATTGGGAGTGGAAGAGGACACAGGAAAGAGTCCCACTAATGCCAGCAGTGGAAAATCTGGTATTAACTGAGAAAGGTGACTTGGATGAAGATAAATATAGTCCACAAGTGAAGACAAGTGACTTGCTAGACAAAGACAGCAATGAGCTGTGAAGAAGGGCACGGAGGCAGTGAATTCTGTGAAAAAAAGAAAAAGCACGCACACAAAGACGTAAACAAGATTTCAGCTTGAAGGAACTGGCAGTTCCTCTCTGTCACTACCATTTACATTTCATTTCCTCCAGCCTTTATAAAACCTGGCTCCTCTAATTCATTCTAATTCACTCTCTAATGCCTCCACACGGCTCTTTCATTGTGTGTGGGCAGTCTAGAAAGCAGTAGTTGGACCGCTTTTGACTGAAAGAGAATGTTTTAGGCACAGCTCAAAGCCTGTGGGAGTCAAGAAAAAGCACTGAATTTGGCCTTTGAAATAAACAGGATGCCAGGAGAGTCACATGCATGCTTAAAACAGAAGATGCATAGGCCTGAGTCTGGTTTTAGACACCAGCTGTAGTAGGCTGGTTTTAACTAATAGCAGGTGGTGGCTCACACTTTTGGCAAGAGGGCAGATGTGAGTTAAAGTTTTAAGGTATCAATGCAGTGTTTACCTTGCCTAGTAAAAAACAGCGTCCTGCAAACTTTTGTCTAGGACCACATCTGTACAAACAGTGCACAGGGAGCTGGGATCATCCAGGTGGACACTTGGCAACACATGAGCCCTATGAGCAGTGAAGGGTGCCAGGATCCAAGGCTGCAACAAAAAGTGCATAAGCCACTTGATCAAGGAAAGTCATTATTCCCTTTACTCAGCTCTCTTTCAACCACAGCTGGAATAGTGCCTCAGATCTTGAGGCCCCTCTAATACAATAAAGATGTTGATCAGCTTGGGCAAGTCCACCTGAGGCCACCAGGATGGTCAGCACTGGAGCATGCAAGCTGTAAGGAGAGGCTGAGTTAGTCTGACCTGGAAAGGAGAAAGCTTTGGGGGACCTACAGAAGCCATCAAGTACTGAAGCAGGGCTTACAGAGAACACAACCACGCTCTTCATGGAGGAAGAAGAATGAGACTGTCTGGACTGCATGTACTGGAGACACTCTCCCAGGTGTAATTAAGGGTTGGTCCAGGAGCCCAGAGGAGCAGAAGAATCTCTGCCCTTGAAGGTATAAACAAAGCCCTGAGCAAGCTGGTATAAAGTCAGTGCTGTGCCAGCTTTGAGCAAGACGCTAATTACACAGTCTCCCAGGAATCTTCCCAATCCAAATGATTTGATATTTGTCACAAGCACAAGTAGTACTTTAATTTTATAAAGACAATATGTTCTGAAAACACTAAATTACAGTGCAATTGTAAAAAAAACCCAACCAAACAAACAAATCCCCCAAAGTAACCCACAAGATACAAAAGTTCACATCGTTGCTCATACAAAAGCTCACATCTTTTCTCACAAGCCTTTGCAGAACAGTAATCATCTTGGCAAAAACAACAGGCAAGAACTGTCTAAACCAGTGCCATCTATTGAGTTTCAGAGATTCATGGTCAGCTGAGTGTTTATTGAATAGATTTACAGTAGTATAAAAGTACAGTAAATGAACAAGATCAAGTGCCTCGTGCAAGCATCTCATGCCAAGACTTGCTCTGCAGAGGAACACAAAGTGATACAAGAAGACCCACTTTTAAAGTAAGACTGGTCTGAAAACAAATGAGATTAAATTATTGACTGCAAAGTGTCTCATTTTAAACAGAGATTACTGGCTCTGCACTAGTCTTCCACTTGATTTAGATTTCCACTTCCATCTGGTTTAGGTTTTATGACTTCAAGAATAATAGCACTTTGACTTTCACATTAAGTAAGTTATTTTTCACATATAATGTTTCTCAATGAGATATCCCACAGTTTAATTAAATTAAAATTGAAATTGCATTGTAAGAATATAGACCATTTAGTACCTGAGACACTTCAGCATTCATTCTGTTTCATGAAGAAATTAATTATGTGAGAGTCATTAACAACAACTGCAGTTCCTTATGGATTTAAGTTATGTTTTGAATTGGAGGACTGAAGTTCCCAGCTGATTTAAATGCTTCATTATGCCAAAAATGAATTAATGATGTTATTATTCCATATGAAACTTACCATAGGAATGAAATTCTGTGTTAAATGTAATGGCAGCAGCATGCACAGTGAAAGAAGAGGAACCTCTTTCTATTGTACTAATTTCATCTTACAGAAGTCTGGAGTATTTCTGGATGAGCTACACTCTATAGGTTCAGCCTGAGTACTGGTAAAATAAATGACAGCCTTGGAACTGACTTAACAAATACCAGGACTAGGCTCTGGCTTCCCTGGATCACCTTCTCTCTTTTCTGCATGAAAACCTCTGAGAATTTTTTTTGCTTCAGCCATGGTTTAAGAGAAATCTTTTCCAGCCTGATGAAAAGTGAGAATGATAAAAAAAGCCCTATAAAGAATGATAAATACAGTATTTCAAAATTGGGCACCCTGCTGTTAATTATCATCATTTCCTCCACAGTTTATGCATATTCAAATTATGCTGGCACTTCTCCTTCTGGGGAAACAGTTTGAAAGGGGCAAGAGGAATCTCTACAGCAGAGTCTGCAGTTTGAAAATTCACACACTGCATCAGTTGGATAGCAGAGCCAATTTTCCAGATATATAAATCTGGGTTTAACTTCTGCAAGAAAAACATTCACATCCATCCCTTTTATGATGCTATAGGGACATCTCTCTTGGTTGACAGCATCATGCAGGGAATCAGAATGAAGATGCAGGGCAAATTCTAAACCTGCATAACCCCCATGTAACCTTCTTTGCCCAGGTCCAGAGCTCTGTTTTGGAACTAAAACATAAATGGTGGGCTCTGCTGAGGAATTGCTCTCCACTGTCAAAGCCAAGCGAGTGCACAGGGTTCAATTTGTTTCCAGGAAAAAAAAAACAAAACAACCCAACAAAACACTGATTAATTAAAATGCAAAGGCATCTTCCTGCCAAATATTTTCCAGCCTTATGTTCAGCTAAGAATAATAGGGCTCACCTATATCATCCAAAAGACTGGTAGCCATTCTCAACACGCCATCATCTATCACCCAGCAAAAGTCCCTGTTTGCTGAGGAACAGATTGCAACCAAGCAGACAGGCAGCACTGAGGGCTTCACTTGTGTCTAACCCACAGCTCCTTCGGTCTAAAAGCCAATATAGATGCTCCCTTTACTACAACCATGCCTGGCTGGCCTAGAAACACCAGCAGAATGGCTTAAAAGAGCTGTTTCAGGACAGGGAATGGAATGCAGCAGTGGGATGGAGCCCCAGGCTCTTCAGGCTCCCAGGTCACGCCAAGCCATGGGAGTTTGTACCCCACCAGCTGAAATCCCCTTTGACTCCCATGAGATGAGCCATGCTTTAAATGAGGCCTGTGCTAACAGTGCTCTGCTGATGAAAATAATCAGCATTAAAAGCAATATTTAAAGAGCTCCTTATTGAAGCCCATGCAGGACCAGGGGCCCACACTGCAATCTTAGGGCAAGTTTCTCCATCTGCTTCCAGAGGTAGAATGGTGACCTCCTTCAAACAACCCTTTTGGTGCTGAAAGGCCAGGAAATATAGTCATAGTAGGATTAATGACTTGAATTAACTCTCTTGCACCTGTGCCTCACTATATCCATGGCAAAGTTGGAAAATCATTTCTTAAAGTAACACTTGAGGGTTTTTTTGTCCACATAAAATCTTTTCTCTCCCTGTCTTACTAAAGAAACTACCTCAGAAGGAAAAAATTCTCCCACTGTGAAAGTTTCTTGATATGAAAAATGCAAATCTCAAGCAGCTATAATGAAGAAAATCAATTTTAGACTCCTGGTGGCTATCTTCCTGCAAGGCTGTATTATTTTTCATCAAGTATCTACAAGAACCAGATCACGTTTCTAGCTTTCTGTTCCTCTCCTGTGTAATGAGGGAGAATCATGTATATTGCTTTCATTTAATTTACCCTAGAAATTCAGAGTTATTGATTGTAGTTGGTAGACTTCCTAGCTGTAAGAGACTGGAAGCAACACTTTTTATGCTTTTTGTATTGCTTACTGCAGAGAGGGACCCAGAAAGAAGAAAAAAAAAAAACAGGGAGGCAAAATTAAGCTTTGATCCTGGGGGAGAATATATCAATGTGGAGATAAAATACTGTCTGGGAATACCGAAATATATAACACAACTAGAGATGCAGACTGCCTCTTATGACATTTATTTAAAGAAATATCCATGGTACTGCTTATCTGAGAGATATCAAAAAGGTCTAGAGTAATCAGGCAAAATTTGCATGTTATTCACTGAAAAACATGTGGGTCTATGGAAGGACCAGAAACTATTCTCTAATTTGGATAGTATTTAGAAAACAGTTTTGCGAACGGAAGGAAAAGAAGAGAATTTTGAAGAAATATTTTGTTTGGATATTTTATAAGCAATAATTTAATTCAGAAAGCTGCCAAAATATCAAACAGGATTAATGCTGGAATACTTTGCATGATCTGGTAGCTTACAAATGAATGCACAGAGCCAGCATCTGTCAACTCCCTCAGGCAGCCTTGCTTAACGGAATGCAATTTCTTACCTGAAAAACATAAATAAGAAACACACATTTACATTTTGCTCTGCATAACTTAATATGTTATTTAGTACCTTAAATCACATACAAAACCAGTTCCTCCTATTAAGCATGCAAAGATGCTTCATCGCTTGTGTAGAATGTTTTTAAAATCAACAGTAGTTTCCAATTAAAACAGTTCAGATGTAAATATTTATACCAAATACAGCGACGTGATTTACATTCTTACCAGATACAAGCTCACTGGAGTACAACACTTTCCATAATGCCCTGCTCAAGGACTGAGTTCATTTGATCCCCCCAGACATCAGAAGAAGGGAGCTAACACCAAAATCATGACCACCACACACCACCTAAGGGTCCTCCTTCCCAGAGGGAAAGCTCTCTGGGACATGAGCATGGCACATGTTCCTTGGGCACCCTCCCCTGCTCTGGAATCTCACAGATCACAGATCTAACACTCTCCCTGGCAGGAGGGGACAGGTAGGAGATGTGCACAGGCAAGTCTCAAGCAGTGTGTGTAGCTTGGCTCTGGTCTGAATCCCAGGCCAGCATTCAGGATGAACTTCAGAGAGCATTTTCATTTTCCCCTGCGTTGCACTCACATCAGACCTGCAGTTCCTTTCCATCTGGATCAATTGTATTAAATGTGAACAGACCCCTGAGGCTCTGCTCAGGTATTAAATGCTTTTGGTGCAAGGTCTGTGCAGTAAATAGGAACAAACCTATAAGCCTAGAATCATCTGAAATCCACAGGGATCTAGGAAGAATCCATACAGCTGCCATGAAGTCCTCAGCTGCAGTCATAGATGGATTATACTCATTTAAAAAAGGTATTAATGTATAAAGCTTCCACAAGGGACAAAACCCACAACACTAAAAAGAAAGCATCAGTAAAACACTACAGCTCTTTACTGACATCTTCAAGCAGCAATGAGAATCCATCCAAATCAAACAGCCGGGGTGCAAATGCCCAGGAAACTATAAAAACTAAGAATGGCCACATTTAATTTTACAAAAACTGTGCTCCCTTTTTCCTCCCTCTTCCTCCACAAAATACCTTCCAATTCTGCTAGAGGCAGAAGAAGGAAAGTTTAGTAAGCCTAGAGTTGAACTCTTAATACACAAAATAAAAAATCCTCAAGGGACGAGGTAAGATATCTAGTATCTCCAAACAAACTATCCTGGCTCCCTGGGTTACTCAGGTGAAGCTCTATGAAGTTTCTTCTCCCAAGAGTTTTTAATTGCTTTTTAATTATGCAAACATGCCATGGGCTTTTGGGGTAGAGCACTGGCTTAAGCTAAAAGGAACAGGTATCCATCCATCTATCAAAGTAGCTGCAAAACACTCAGTTCTGCAGTATTTATGCTTCTCTTTTTGTCAGGAAACCATCTTGTAGTTACTAATTAAACTGAAAAAAGTTCAACTTCAATACACAGGAAATTTGGGAGAGCTCCCTACACCCCATATCTTTTAATAGGATTTTCTTAAAGTACCTGAACCTGCAAGCAAGGCACTTCAAAGACGAATTACCCTCTTGTGTTTAAGAATGCAAGCAATAAACAGACCATGATATTTCAACAGGTTTTCTGACAAAGCTGCATTTCCAGGGCTTTCCAGAGTTTCTTCAAGTTCAAGGGATATTCTTGAACTTGTCAGTTGAGAGCTGATGCATTTTATTTTCCCCAAGGGTTTGCAGCATAAAATAGCATCAGAACACAACAGTCTATACCCAAATGATTGGCCACTCTCTCCCAAAGAGCAGGACATCAGGCAACCCCACAACAATGAGCAAAGGGCTTATCAGATATAGATTCAGCAGTGCCCAAAGCATGAGGAGAACAATCCATTCAGTATAATGACAGATCACGCTGCTTGCCTGGCTCTGTTCAACCCAAACACCAGTTCCTGTTACAGATGTGTGACGCAGGAGGGCTCAAAACTGACAGGTTTTAACCATATTTGATAGAAATTTGACACAGATGTTGTTGGCTCGGCTCAACATTACACAAAGAAAAGCAAAATGCATTCCAGTGTTACAGGCTCTGATGTTAGGAAACATCCCAAGCATAGTTGTTAATTCTCAGCAGCACCTCTTGGTTCCCCTGCAGAGCAGAGATTTTACCTCATCCTCCCCTTAAGTACAGGGGATTGTTCCTTCCTGCAGAGCTCTGCTACCCCACACACCCAGCTGCTGTGTCTGCACGCAGTGAGAGGTGTCATTAGCACATGATGGTGACACATGGCTCTGTTTGCACAGCAACACTTCAATGTCATGGGAAACCTGATATGGTCTGGGGAGTTGGATCTGAAGTGTGACATTCCCATTTAAAATGCATACATATGGGACAAGGAACAGAACAACTTACCAGCTTGGTGTTGGGCTGGCAGAATTGCTCATAGCCATATAGGAATTAGTGAAATATTTTCCAGGGAAAGCTTCAAAGAAACCTTGCCCTGGCATTTCCTTCATATTTTCCACCACTTCTGAATTTTTTTTCGGAGAGATTTTTAAAGGTTGTATTCTTTCCTACCTTGCCACTGGCATGGGAGCATGAGGAGACCTCCAGGGGCCCATCCCTGAGAGGTCCCCATGAATTTGGGGCAGAATGCCAGTCCTGTTGCCATCAGCCCTACAAACTGTGCTCCCTGTACTGCACCTGACATATGCAACACTCACCCTCAGCACATCAGCTGAGACAGAAAGTGATGACAGTCCTAATGTTGCTGCCCAGGTGCCAGGTAGTCCTGGACAACTCACTCCACACCTCAGCCCTCCCTCTGTACCCTGTCTGTCCCAGAGACATCTGATTCTGGGAGGTCGGGACTCACAGGGCACAGCAGCAACCTCCTGATCTCACCTGAGGCACTTCCAGCCTCAGAGGGAATAACAAAACCAGCTTTGAATTTTAAATGGTGGGTCTTTAAAAAAGGACTTCCCTCTCCTCCTCATTTCAGAGTAAAACAAACGTTTAGACAGTGAATACATGCAACTCTAGCCTTGGTTATACAGGAAAATATAAACTGTAAAGTAATTGAAAGGGACAGGTCAGAACATTTAGCTGATCTTTCCCAGATGCTTTTAATTTCTTGAGTTGGCATATAAGAATATCCTGGTGATGAATGCACTGTTTATACCCGAAATACAGTAATAAAAACAATGTTCTCAAAAGAAAACTGAAAATATTCTGATACGGCTTCCTGAATATGACACACAGACTTGCAGAAACAAATACCAGCAATTGAAATGGGGTAGAAAACAAAAATATCAAATAATTAGGCTTGCTTGCAGAGCTGCTGCAGGTTCTACATTGCAGCTACGTTATCTTAGCAGTTAGCTTGAAGATTATGGCACAGCCAAACAAGCTTATACGTCTCTATGGTTTCATGGTATGCAAGCAATAAAAGCTGAGAAAGAATCTTTACATTATTTCATAACTTTAAAAGAACACCATATTGTGTATAACAGGATGAAGCTCTTGCTTAAAAATTCAGTGTTGTTTTAGCATCAATAGCTTTCACTAGCAGCTTTCTGAACACAGCTGTGTGGGGAGAAAATTAGTTTCCTAACATTTGCTTCTTCCAAAGGTTAAAAAATGTCATGGCTAAAAAAGCCATGACTGTAACCTTAGGTATAGACTAACACTCATCTAAGTACTAAGCCCTAGCTAAGGGTGGGAAGTTAGGGGTTTACTGGTAGCAAATAAAGAAATGCCAGAGGGAAACAGCAAAAGTGAACATTATCTGCAGTCAAATTAATATTCTGGCAGCTTAGAGAAAAAATAGTTTCTCAGCTGTTTGAGTAAATATTGACAGAAAAGGAGGTCAGTCACCTGAATTTCTGGTGAAATCTGGAAACGTTTGGTATTGAAACGTTCCCATGTTAAATACTGCCACACGTTTTGTGAAACCCTATCTGTGGCTTTTTTCCCCAATTACTGGTTGCCAACTTCCTGGCCCTGGGGGATGAGTGTCCTGCCCTGCATATTGCAGAGGACCAGGTGGATGGAGAGGGCAAAAGCACAGCAGGCAGCACTAACATATTACTCAGCATTCAAAATAATGAGAAGAATCAGATTCAGACCAAAGTCTCAGCTCTGCGTTGCTGCATTGAAACTCGAGAGAGGACACAGAGAAAGGTACTTTGGGAACTAATTATTACCCATCTCAGAGCAGTCCAGACTGCTTGTACATTCATTACTTTTAGATTAATAATAACAGAGCAACTGCTCTGCTGCCAAGGGCCTAGTGCCCCTGACCTTACTACAACCAAATGGGGCCTCAGACAAAGGTCAGCTAATCCAAATAACTTAAATGCACCCTTTCTTGGCAGGGAAAGCAACAAACTTGCCAGATTGTCTTTCTGCACAGGAGAGGAAGAACAGAAATGATGCCCTGGCAGATGACTGGTTAAGTCCTGCAGAGCTGCAGGGGAAGAGCAGCTGCACTGTGGTGGTGGCACGATGAGGTGAGCAGAACCACTAAAAACTATTGGAAAAACATGACCAACGAGTCAGAAACCTTTAACCACCAAAAATCACAGAACTAAAGCTTCAGGCTGCCTCGTTATCACAGCTCCAAGAGTTCCAGCTACTGAATTGCCAACTCATGCCACTCAGAGCAACAAATTCCCAGGTGGGGGTAAATAACACCAAATCATTTTGCGCATAAAAAGCTTCAGTTCCTTCTAAACTGATCTGAATTTTCATTGCCAACATCCTAAACCCCCAGGACTGCCTTCCCTCCATCTCTGATACTGTCAATAAATAACCTAAATTCGAGGGCAACAGAATGAAACACAGACAAGCCATTGCCCAGAGATCCATTGCTAAGAAAATAAATTTTCCTTCTCTGCATAAAAATCCTAAGAATGTACTGTTTAAGTGATCAAAAGTTTAGTACTGGTGCTACTAAATCTCGGAGGGCTGCTTTTTGGGTGTCTATTAAGGGTTTATATTTATGTTATAAATCATCTTACTGCATTCCATGGAGAGCGATTTTAACACTAGCATCATACCCCTTAACTAGCTTTTTATAGGAAATTTAAAGGCTGAAGAACAGTAATGGCACTATTAAAGACACCTATTTTTTCCTTCCTGAAAATAATAGCATGCTACAGAGTCATGAAAAGAGAAAATGATAGCAGTGCTAACCTGCAATAATTATACTAATAAAAAGAAAACGCTACTGAAGAAATTATGGGAAGACAGACACTAAAATTTCTGTGTCTAGCTAAAGCACTAGCATAACCTTTCAGAGAATATATTTGCAAAGTACATAAAAAGTTCCAGTTATTTCAAAGGTTATGATTATGTCCTTCCCTTATTTGAATTGACAACAGTTATTACTATACTTCCTTGGTCCAGAGTCTAAAAAATATAAGAAGCATAAATTGTCGATATAAAATTATAGTGTTATTTGTTATTACACTGTTATTAAAGTGATATTTACTGAATTCAGGCAGCTTTTTTTGCCTCCCTAGTGTAAGATTCAACAAGGAACAAGAAAAGCCTGGCTTTATGGCAGAATCAGCTAATGGATTTTTAACTTCCCATATTTTCAGTGAGATGGAGCCAACAGAAATGGAAGAACTCCATGAGCATCCAGATGCCAAAGCTGTGGTGTTGAGACTCTGGACGTGGCTGTTTCTGCCACCCTGGGAAAGCTGAGGGTCCTCCTGCCCCAGCAGCTCCTCAGCCTCTCAGATTCCCTCTGCACCCACCTCCCTGCAGACCCTGGGCTGCTCCCTCAGCACATGGCCCCCCTCTGCAATGTGCATCTGCATGGGGGTCCCCACCTTTAGGTGGCGAAAGACTTAATTAAATTTGCCCTGAGCCAGCAGTTCTCCCTGGGCATTTCCAACACTGTGAGAGCAGAGAACTGCAGCCAGGAAAGAACAAAATGTGGCTATGGCAGGGAAAGGTCTGTGTCTTCTTGCCAGACATCCCTCTGATGCACACATGACCCTTAGGAAATTCCATGGCAGCAACACAGAGGAAAATCAGCCAAATTCTCTTTTTCCCCTAATCTTAGACAGCTGTGGGTACAGAAGAGGGAGCATGGGGTAGATCCCAGCACACTATCACACACTCAGCATGCCCACATTTTCAACACCAGGGATATTTTTGTGTTTATAATCATGGGTAATACTGATGAAATTAGGCAAGGCCATTACCCCTAATCACTGCATCTTGTAATGTAATACCAGAAAATATTTCTTTTCACATTGTCAAAAATAATTAAATTGTTGATAGTTCATGGTTATAATCCACTATTTCATGTCAGTAACAGCCCAAGACAGTTTATACAAAGTCTTTACCATTGAGATGATTTGTTAAAGTCTCAAAATAAAAGAGGAACAACATTATTTGTTCATAAACAGCATTGCCTTTCATTCTATATAATTCTAAAGATATGCAGTGTTTGCACCTTCACTTCCTACTGACATAATCTTTACCAAGAGCTGTCAGCAAAATGCAAAAGAATAGAGGGGGAATAACACACGATTTCATGAGTGCAACCAAATATAAAGAGTTTATGCTGCTGCCTTCACTTATACACCACTCATCATTCATCCTGAAAGGCTGGAGTGGACACATCAGCAGAAACCAGTTCCTCAAGACACAGCTGCTTATGTAGCTGATGAAAAGGCAAAGTTTTTCTGCACTTGCTTCAACTTCAGCTTATTTTAAAAGAAATTTACAGAAAAAGAATCTGAGCCTAACCATCCATATGACTTACTCCCCCCTCAAGCACCAGCAAGCACAATTCAGAAGAAACCCAGCACAAAACCGTGAAATTAAAAGCACAATAAAGGACCTATGAGTAAAAGGGAACATCAATTCAAACAAAAAACCTGAACAGTACATGAACAGGCACAATAAGAAGAACACACAGTGTGCATCTGGAACTACATGGAAGAGCCAGACCTAGTGTTAGTGTACCTAAAGAAAAAGTTTGGAGAGGTCAGTGCACAGGTATCTGAAACACTTCTACTGTCTGACAAGCACTACATGTTCCCTCTTATAATACACTGGGGAATGTCCTGCCCATTGAAAGTGTCAGTAAAATTAATTTTAATCCCCAGAGGAAAAACTGCAATCCCGAGCTGCCAGCCATCCCATCTCCTGGAACACAGTGCCCACTGCCTGTCTCTACAGCTGAATCTCTGTTGTCAGGAGCAACTGGCAGTGTTTGAGGAAAGAGACAAAAAACAAGTGGCAAATGCTTCTTTGCAGCAGTGGAAGAGTCCCACAGATCCACCACAGAAAAGATGCTATTTCAAGAGGACTGCTGTGGCTCTGATGTCTCTAAACCTTACCTCACCTAACCACGACAGGCTCATGACTTACTGGGGGAGGGATTTTGCTGAGACACTGATTTCTCATCATCCCTCCAGTGCAAACTGAAGTTGCACCATATTAAACAGAGGAAATGTTCCTTCAATCAAGGGGGAAAAAATCATCACCTCGTCAGTCAGGGGCCCTCCATGGTAGGTCATTCCCCGTGGCTGAAATTACTACAGAGCTATACTTTATTCTGACTGAAATATTCACAAACTAGTTTACAACCTTATGCTGCAAGTTAAATTCAGCTAAAAGGCAGTACTTTAGGCTGAGTGAAGTTATTAAGCATTTCCAGGTCTCAAAGGTCTTGTGCCACACAGAATCTTCTGGAGGAAAAAAAAAGTACCTCCATACTAGTTAGCTGGGAATAAAAAAAAAAAATAAACCTAAGTTACTGGCAGCAGATAAATATACAATTTCTTTTTACTGATCTGCTTAACTGGGGAGGCTATAATCTATATTTTTATAATGAGGTATTAGTCCAGATACAGATCAGACATGAACAGCAACCCCCTGGCTGAGCCAGACTAACAGCACATGGGCAGATCCAGCATAAAAATCTGTTCTGTTCCTGTAGCCTCTCTGCATTCTTTTTTAAAAGAAATTCTTCCTCATTTTTGAATTTGAAATTCAAAATAGTTGCTAAAGAAATCTGAAGTCAAAACTATTCAGCCACTCACAAATGACCCCTGTAACACTTACTTCATTCCCTGCTAACCAATCTCACTTTTAAATCTCATTAGGGTTCTGATGAGTGGAATGGCTGCACAAAAGAAAGGTGAAAATGAGAATAAAGAAAGTGCTGAAACCCTGGGAAGAAATTGTTATTAAAATAAATATCAAAGCATTTTAATATCTGAGTGTAGGATAAAAATTAAACTATTTCAAATACAAGACTTGAAATGTTCCAGCTTATTTTGTTTGTTCTTAATGCCGCAGGGATGCAGATAATGAGGATTGCAGTGGCCCAACAGTAATGCCAAGCTCAACAGCAAATCTAGCAGATGGCTTCAGCCTCCAAAATGAGAAGCCACTTAACCTAGAGGGAGACATTCAGTAGGTACAGGGTGAGCAGTGAGCCTGACTCCAAACATGAGCTCATTGCAATGGATCCGCACTAGAGCAGCTCTTGAGGGACTGCAGCCTGCTAGGAGCCTCAAGAGCTGGGGAGGAAGGAACAGCAGGAAAGAGCTCTGATGGTCTGAGCATCCTCCTGGGGAGAGCAGGGCATAGAGGAGCTGGGAGTGATGGAGTGAAGCTGAGCCTGGAGAAAAGCTGTTTGAATTCGGCTTAGTTTCTCACTATCCAAACGTGGGTCAACTGGCTCCATATTAACTTTTCACCAAGTTGAGTCTGTTTTGCCTGTGTCAGTAACTGGCAAGCAATCTCCCTGCCTTCACCTTGACCAATAAGCTTTTTGGTCTTATTTTCTCCCCTTGTCCTGTTCAGGAGGCAGACTGAGAGAGTGGGCAGGTGGCAGAAGGACAAGGTCACCAGACCACAAGGCTGAGGAGAAATGCCTGCTCCAGCTGTAATTCTGCCATCTTGAGTTTTTCTCAGCTGTGAAAGCAATGGTGTTTACTTATCTTTTCTCAGCCTTTGTGACCTAAAAAGCAACAGCAGACTAAGTCCATTAACAGAGTCAGGAACCAGGATATGGATGTCCAGTGAAGGGTTAAATCACAGCTAACAAAAAAAACCAAATCCAAAACATTGATTCAGATTTCCCACAGCTGATTTCAGGCTCCACCCTGCTCCCCCACTTATGAGTTTTACTTCACTAGTTTTTAACCATAACAAAAGACCAAGCCCAACATTCTTTTAGTTTTAAGAATTACCTTGATTTAAAGGCCTCCATGAAGTGGTGCATAATTATACCAAAGGGAGGGATGATTTTAATGTGGTGTTTTTTAGATCAATACAATTACTCTGGTTATAACTACTAATCAAACACAGGGATAGTGGTAGGAAGGTGCCTTATACTGCTATTAGCCCATTCCTTATCTCCCCTGGGAGCAGCTGTATGGTCACGATGTCACCCTGCAGCTCCTCCTGTCCTGGGGCACAGCAGGGGTACATTTATAACTGTATCATTACTTTGGATGGAGTCAAAATGCTCTAGGTTTAGTTTTTGCTCCTCACCAAGGCAGCAGACTGCCAGCCCCATGTTAGGGAAACCTTGGGTGTCACTGCCCAGCCCCAGGCTGGGCTCCAGGGTGGTGCCAGCTGAACCCTTTGCCGGCTGCAGCAGTGCTGGGCTGGCTCCCCTCCTGTTGCAGGATTGTGTGTCACCAAGGCACAAGGGATAAAGGGCCAGGAAAAAAACCCAAAACCTATCCACAAGAAAAATCCCCAACCCCAACCCTCCCCTCCCCAAATAAACAGCTGTTTTGGCAGGACTAGGAATGCTATAAGAACTGAGAGCACAGCACAAGTATGTTTGCAGGGGGCTGCTTTTACACCTGTCTTCTCACATCACACTTGCCTGCCCGAAATGGAAAACACAGATGGGCCTTTCAGCCTCCATCCAGAAACCCTTCCCTGTTCAGCAGGGCATTTCAACATATTTAACTTTAGGCTTGTACCTAAATTCCACTGAATTAGATAGGACTTAATTACACACATGAATGCTTTTCTCAGCTGGGAGAAGTGTAAATAAGTATTTAATATAGTTTGATGAACGGGCACCCAAGGCAAACAAGACCTATTTTGCTGAGCTAATGTTGGGACTCGATCATGTAAAGAAACACCTTAGGAAAAGTTCCCTACTATCTCATGTGAAGGTCCTTTCAATTCAGAAAATATCTGCCTCCTGGGTGCTGGACTTGCAATTATGTTCACCTTGTACTTTGTGTCATGATTAGGAAATCACAGAAAAGTGAAACAGACTTCCCCAGGTGTCCCCCAAGGGATGAGGAAAATAGCCAGGAACACACTGCACAGGTCAATGACCAGTGCCTGCAACACAGAGATCATCACTGGGCTTCAGCTACACCCCCTGGTGCAAGAAACAACCAAAGATTTTAACATCTAATCTGACTGAGTATTCCACAGGATTATCTTATCCATTAAAATCAGGTGCTCCCTTCATTTGGTTGCAAACAGTATGGCCAAAGCATGAAGCCTGAGAGCCAAAGTCCAGGACAAGCTGTTACAGATGAAGCTAGATGACTAGGACCAGGAAAGGAAAAAAAATATTATTTAGGTTTGTCATTTTATTCATGGGAGATCAAAATGAAAAGACAAAAAGTCCCAATACCATATGACAGAAATACACATTATTGCATTGTTCATATGATAGTAATAAAAGTAATAAAGACCATAAAGATGAGAGACCTTCAGAACAGCTTTAAATATTATTGAGATAACCTATTTTATTGGCTAGTATCTTCATTTAGATCAAATAAATATACCACACAAGAAACTGCAAATAAAGCAGTTCCATAGAACTAAAATTTACTTTCTTCTTTTAAAAAGGTATGAAAAGAAGCTTTTTTTTAAAAAAAAAAATAATCAATATATAAACCCCCACATATGTTGCAATTACATGAAATTGAAAGGAGATTTAATTTTGTTGGCAGGGACATAAGAGCTCTGGGCATGCATACCACTAAAATAATGAAATCCAGTTTCTCCCATCAAAACAGGGAAAAAAAAAAAAAAAACAAAAAAGGAAAAAGAAAAGGATGATAACAATGAAAGCTGGTGGCCCTCAGTGGAACCACAGATTTAATAGAAAGCATGTTTCTGTGCTGCCGACAGCCAGGAGCAGATGAAAGACACTTGTGTGATTAGTTAACAAGTGGTCATCTAATCCCCCTGCCAAACCCTCCTTTCAGTGGCAGGTTCTCCTGTTACCACTCCGTGTTTGAATGCCTTGTTCAGCTGTGGATGTGGCTCTGCATAGATCACAAGTCTGCATTCCTGGAAAGAATGCAGATCCCCTCACTTCTGCCAGTAAAACTAGCATGTACTTTACTGACTCACAACTGTATTTTCTTCTATTCCTCATGAATATAATACAAATATGATCTTCGATTTGTGCTTCAGGAAAAAGTCCTTAATACATGAGGCTCCCAGTACATGGGAAGTACATGATTCACCTCACTGAAATCCCTGACCTGAGTGGCTCCAGGACACAGATGCTGGACAATGTTGCTCTAAGTCTGAAATTCACCACAAATCTCCATATTACTTGCTCCATGTCCTTACACAGTAAACATCACACAGCTCATCTTTTTTGCAAAGATCAAGAATTTACTTTGATTTACCTCCTTTTGACCTGAAGTAAGAGTTTAAATATGGACAGCTCTTCAAGAGAGCACAGCACACTGGATGTAAGCACGTGTTTAAAATACATATGGGCTAAGAGAGGCACAACCATGTCCATCAAGTTACGTGCTATGCAACACTCTCTTCAGTGTTTGTGGGTGGTATTAACCCTGGGTTTGCAATACAGGTTTTGCTTTGCCAAGTGCCCTTTATGATTACAGCCTTGTCAGAATTAAAATAGGCAGCATGTGATCTCTAACTTGAGCCTCCAGATGGGTTTGGCTCCTGGCTTTCACACTATTCTTAACTCCTGAGAGAAGCCTTCATTATAACAATGGATAATTTGTAATAATCGCATTTAAACGACATCCTCTTAAAAGGGAACTTCTGGTTGTATTACACCTTGCAAGTACAATTCATAAGATAAAGCAGAAAAATAATCATCATCTCTTGCTCACCCCCTTCCCTTATCTAATCATGTCATGAAAAATTACTAAAAGGTGCCTTTAAGGCCAAGGAGTAATTTGGTTTCCAGTCATTGACTCTTAAATAGATAGCTGGAAGCAGTGCAAATTTCTTAAATTCCACAACAGTAGTGAGTTACTGAGCTTCCCTTTCATCTCAACCACTCAATTTATGCTCCAGCACACATTACTGCAGATATGACCTCTTCCATCACCAACCAGTCACATTGCCACTATTAATGCAAACAGCCTTGCTCTACAGCTACGTGTGAGCAAATTAATTCAACTCATCTTGAATTGACATTACAGGGTCCCAACCAGGCTCTAGAAAAGTTTAGAGAAACCTCTAATTTTTAGCTGTCCTTGACTGAAATAATCAACATTTGTCCCATCTAGCATTTGTGCTTCAAGTTTGATAGCTCATATACTGGTGATTCACTGTTCAGCCTGTGGAAACAGTCTTATCCTAGATTAGCATCTTCCTGGATGAGTCAGTCAAACTACAGGTTTTTGGGCACAAATTAACACAAAACATTGGAGGAGAAGTTTGAGAAGTTCAAACCCCTTTTGCTTAATTCTGAAGAAATTGTCAGCACTGAATGGCTTACATGTTTCACTTAAAAAAAGCTTTTAAGAACAATAATTGCTTTATCGTTTAGGATAGTTTTTGGGGCTTTGTTGGTTTTTTTTAACTTGAATACTACTGAAAAATCACAAATTTAAGTCACACCGATGCTCCTTTGCCCCCCAAATCCTATTTGTATTCATATCTTTAACTGAACTACTGTCTTGCAGGCACAGCAATAAAGATTTAGAAGATGCAACTTGTCTTTCATAAAGAAAAATGCTCCCATTTCCTAAAAGCTGGGGTCCAAGCCATATGGAACACTACCAGTCACAGGTTCAGAGGTGGTAGGGTCACAGTCTGCACATTAAAATTTCACACTCCAGGTTTCTCTTTTTTCTTTCCAAAGTAAATTAATGCTTCTTTGCAATCCAGTTAATAGACAGACTGTACCTGATGTGAACCATCAAAACAAGTCAAGGATACAGTCTTTGCAGTACCTACATTTAAATACAATATATCCCACAAAATCAAGGTGAATGACCAAAGCCACAACTTTCAAAGCTGCCGAAACTCAACACCCCAAAGTCCCAAGGATTTCACACCACCCCTTGGGCACTACAGGGCACATCTTCCAGCCTCGGCAAAACCATCATTGTAATGACACAAGAGTCAAAGAGGAATGTTTATCTGCATGAATTTAAGACATTTACCCACAGGACTTAGAGACAACCATGAGATCTGTGTTCTGCGACAGGATTTTCACAAATAAATTAATAAATAAACTCAGAGTGCACAAACTGCTGCTTACCACGAGAGGGCACGTTTTAAAAACCTAAAGCAGAAACTACTTAGGAGCAGGTGTTATTCTGGTGAGGGAATAAAGGTTTGGGTCATGAGGTGTGAAAGTGCTCAGGGAAAAGGCAGCATAAAGACTGAAAATGTGAAACGCCAATAAGCGCACTCAGGCTTGAGACAGGACAAACATTCATGTGACAGACTGAGCATTTCTTTGCTGACACTGGTGCTGTGTGGACACCAAAGGTACTTTGCACATCTGCTGTCACCTCAAAACGTCAGCTGTGATTTCAGAATGCTCACAGAGTCAGTGCTGCACTTCTCTTCCAGAAAGCAAATGATTTATGCTGTTAAGCTGTGCTCAGAAGGACTGATATTAAAGCATTCTATGAAAGGAAGCTCTTGCCTTCCCTTCAAGCTCCAGAACAACACACACTGCCTTGCCAGCTTTATTTCTGGGCTGCATTTGTCAGAGTGTGCTGGAAACCTGCTGCACACAGAGCAGCAGCACTGTTCTGTTGCAAATGGTGCCCGTGAGCTGAGAATGCAGATCTGCAGGAAGGTCATTATTTCATATTACAGGTCTGTAGAGATCTCTTGTACAGATTCAGACCTCTTTTGCTACAATTCTTTTAAACAGAGAAGATAGCCCATTACCTGCTTTAGCAAATAGTGGATTAGAATGCAGTTGCTGTAAGGATATAGATTTTCCTTTATTCAACATACTACTTATTACAAATATAAATATTAGCATTTTCCCAAAACTTTATGAAAGGCATTACAAATAAAACATCCCTTTACAAGACAAAATAAAACTACATGTTAGTTTAACAAGTTGCTGGGAAATACAGCAAGTACATTCAACCTAAAAGAAAAAAGTACATTTTAATTCAACTATTTGAAAAAGACACAATTCATTCACAGGTCCATTTATTACTACTTTCTGATTAGAAGCAAAACAGTGATACTTTTCCTTGTCAAACACTTGTTCAAAAGGGGAGCAACCAATACTATCTCCAATACCTTACTCTCTGCCATCCCATTCAGGGCTTTCCACATCAATTTCCCTGCTAATAAACCTTTTCAAAACATTTCAAAGGAAACTTGCTCTCCTCAGTTGCTCTCACATTTCTACAAGCCTGAGATCAGGGCTGTGCATAATGAAACGATTAACAATGACTCTTTTCTATTCCTTGCCATCACAAAGCCTGTTGATAATAAAAACTCAGCATTTGTGTCAAAACATTCTTTATATTGAAATACAGCCATGTACAACGCTAAGGAAACCATTATAATTCAGCCTGCAAGAAAATCTGATGAATTCAGCAGGACTTCCCACACCAGAGCAGTCATTCAGACACATATTGGCAGAACAATCAATGAAAGCCAAAATACTTAACAGTCCTATTTATACTAAAATTTTCTAGCAGCAAAGGGGCATGAGAAGCAACATCTGTCTGGCAAAGGCAGAAATTATTCTTAAATTAAGGTTCATTAATTCAATTATTTCTTAAATTAAGGTTGCTAGAGGACATTTGTTTTCACAGCAGCCCCAGAGACACAATGAAAACTGTCACAATGAGCCCAGGGAGCTCAACTACTGTGCCACAACCTGCACATCTCTGTGGGTCATTCTTATACCAAGAGACACCTCTGGAAAGCACTTAGCAGCTAAGGAAGGCTCTTCAGGAGCTAGTATGCATCAACATTAGTGGGTCCTATGCCTCATAAGGAAGGAGGAATGTTTTCTTTTGTTTTATGAGATCAGAAACTATATGAATGGAAATACTAAATAGTTTTGGTTCTAAGAGAAAATAAACAGAACAATTTAGCAAAATTCCCCCATCATGACAAGAGAGCTTATCCACCTTTCCAGAAGATGGTACCCTAGTTTAGAGTTTGCCATCTTCCTAGCACATAGCAGCACACAGGTGACCTCTGAGGTGACACTTCAGAGATTGGCACATTAGAAGGAAAACAATGGCTGGATACAGGACTGTCCATAGCAGGGCCAGTGTACTGCTGCCCCATCTGCTCCAGGAACCCCTTAGATTAACAAACAGTTACCAGAATGACCACACCTCCCTCTCAGCATAGGTTATAAGCTTGAGACCTAGCTAGCACCCAGCAAGTCTAGAAGTGAATCTTTACCTACACACTCCAAACATCCCTCACACATATCTCCCCTTCCCCAGCCTTCTCCCTAATTCCTTTTCAGCATCCTTTCAGGCTTAACTGACCACAAACTATTTCACCACCCAGCCTACAGACCCCCGGTTTGCAGCAGACCAGGCAGAAGCACTGCTTCACTGCACATATACGAGGCAGAGCTTTCAACCCAGCCTTGTTTCAGCCCTAAACTGGCAGTGATGATGTCGGGATAGGGCTGACAGGGAGCTGGACATCCCTCAGCCACTTTCAGCCTGACACATCTGGCACCATTTGCAGCAGGAGCAGCCATGGAGGAAGCCCAGATCCAAGAAACGTCCATTGGGCCCATCCCAGTCAGCCAAAATGCCAGTCATCTCCTTCGGTGGGCATCCTCTAAGCCAGCTATTGCTCACAGGCTGAGCTCATGTAGCCACAAATGTTTATGCTGTCCAAGGCAGGACTGTCACCTACTCTTGTGTCTGTAAAAGAGCCTTGATGCTAGAAGCCCAGTTAAGGAGCCTATACAGTGCAGCAAGACCCAGCGATGCTGAATTTAAGGTGCACAACCCTGTGCAACTGCCCACTCTTCTGAAAGCAATCCAAGTAACACTTTGCAGACAATTGCTACTTTATCTAAAGAATGAATTCAAAAAACCCAACGGTGCAAATGGTATTCACTATTTAGGACCATCACTTCACCCAGGAACATGCACAGTAACCACAGCACTGCTCTCGTTGCGTACTGGCTGCTGCACTGATCTATACTGACAAGGGATACTTCCAGTTACCAGGCAAATTCAGTGAAATTTATGCATAGAAATATTGCACAGATACTGTTTCAAAGAAGTGATATTACGTGAATCTCTACAGAAACTTCTGGGATGGAAGGATTAGATAAATGAAGGTATAAAATAATAATTATAGAGCATCAAGTCCATGTCCCTCTTTGTACAGCTTTTGTTTGAACTCTTGAGCTAATTACTGTTTTCTAAGAATACCACAGACTGGGCAGGAAACAGGCCTCCTTAATGGTAAAACTAAAGACTGCTTGGGTTGAAATATTTAGCTGAAAATCATGACAGATTCAGCAAGAGACAGTCCCTTGGAGCCACAGTGGTGCTGGCTCCAGAGGGAGCCACTGTCTCGCTTTTGCAGTGCCAGCGAGAGCCCAGCGCACAGAAGAGCAGCGGCAGCTGAACCACCACAAAGGCTTTCCAGTGGAAAAGCAGAGAGGGTACCAGGGGACTCTCTCCTGCAGTAGATGATGAGTGTGTAATGAAGCTGCTTTCCCGACAGTAAGTGACAACAATCGTGTGCATTGTGCTGTTGTACTGAAACAAAGCAGATTGTTTTACAAAGAACACAAACAGTGGAGTGCTGCCAGGCCAGAGTGAGCGTGGGTGCACCCATACGTGTGTGTAGCTGCTTACACTTGAACCCCTTGACAAAAGAGCCCATAGAAGAATAAACCAAAAGGTAATTGAGAAGAAAAGCTAAAAGTAGTCTGTTGAAAAGATCTAGGACCATCTTCTATGCAACCCCTCCCAAACATCTGTAGTGTTGGTTTTGCCTTGTTAAACAACAG
This sequence comes from Rhipidura dahli, assembly GCA_013399225.1. Classification (NCBI taxonomy): domain Eukaryota; kingdom Metazoa; phylum Chordata; class Aves; order Passeriformes; family Rhipiduridae; genus Rhipidura; species Rhipidura dahli. Next base: position 2,173,287 of record VXAC01004986.1, on the reverse strand, counting down.
AACAAGGCCTCCTTTTGTAATTGCTTGAACTGTGCTAACCTTGGACTGTGCTCAGCTGGACAGCTTTTGATCATTGTGGTCACACAAAGCAGATGAGAGATTAGCAGATTGGGAGGGTCAGAAAGGCGAGTCAACATACCTTGACATGGACAGAACACACAGCCAAAAGCAAAGACAGAGGATCATTGTTTCCCAGGGGAGCAAGTCCTGGAGAGTGCATGAACATCCTCCCTGCAGTGAAGAACTGCACTGATTCTTTTAGGATATACCCAAGGGAGCTTGCTCAAGGGGCCACCAAGATCCCCAGGAGGTGCAAGTGCCAGTGCTAAGCTGTAAAAGCAGGTGTTGATCAGCACCCAAAATAGTTGCACTTTAAAGACCATCAGTTTTATCTCCATAATTTGCAGTAATTTGGCTGCATTAGAGACACATTCAGGGTCCTATACCTTCCCAAAGCTTCCCCAGATTCATTATCCTTTCTCTATGGTGAATGGTCTATCTCAAAGCTCAAAGGTAACAACTCAAAGCCAGAGCAGAGCATTTGCCTTGATCTCTTCTTAGAAGTCAAAGTGTGGAGGGGTGGGCGAGTTATGGGCAGACATAGCTCAAATACATTTTCTCTTTTACACTGGTCCAAGCATGACTGCCAACTAAAATCAAAGTTTTGTGGTTTTCTGTCTGCATAGCAGCAGTCAGCCTTTGTGAGTGAAAACTAAATCCCAGAGATACACAAGAGCCAGGCTGGCAAATGCTCTGGCTCCCAGCAAAGCAAGAGAGCACATTTTGCAGATAATAAAGCAATGAGACTCAAGTTAAAGAGACTGGTTTAGCTCTACCTGCTGCATGCCACTAAAAAATGTAAGATGTGCATCTGTGCTACAGCTCATTTGCTGGAACACAAATGGACTTGAGTTTAACATCTCACTAACAAGGACTTAGCAGACAAGCATGCCAAGTTTTCCAGAGAAGTCTGCCTAAGGAGTGTTCCCATTCCATGCTGCACTCCCACTCCAAGGCTGCACAGAGCAGCAGGAGAGAGGCTCACAGGTCTTCACTTCCAGCAAATATGGTGCATGCCACAATTCAGCCTACTCTGCCCTGTTTACATCAGCCTCTCCCAGTAGGGCATCCATCAGGAGCTGGTTATAGTCTGACTGTCCAGGTGACATTGGCCATGCACAACAGGAATCTAACAAACCACACATACATCATAAGGTGGGACGTGATGGCTGACAGCTCTGCTCTGCCCTTTGAGCAGGTTCAGAGCTTTACTCTCCACCAGCTACTTTATAACCCAAAGCAGAACAGGACAGGAGCATGTACCAGCCCACCAACTGAGGGGATGCTCACCTCTTCCCCTGGACACCTGTCAGGGCAAGCACAGCTCACAGGCAGTTCCACAACATCTCTGATGTCTGTCTCATCACCACCTTAAGCAGGTAAATTGGAAGCAGAGCAAAACTGGACCATGTAAGTGTCCTGAGGGAGCAGAAACAACTCACCAGGAGATCTGCTCTGTAAAGGGAGCCTGGCTGACCACTGGCACCCCTCAAGTGCAGCAGCCCAGCTTTGTGCTGTGCAATGAAAAAGCTTCCATAAGGTACTTAATAGCTGTTGCAGTATTGCATATGGTTTGCTCTCAGGTAAAGATCTGCTCTCAAAGGAGAGAGCAGAAAGAAGCATCTTGTGAGCTATGCCTCCTTTCACTGCAGACTTCCCTAAGTGCCCTCTGCAAGATAACGAGGTGGGGCACCACAGCCCCAAACATTCTTTTGCTCTGGAACAGATCAACAGCTTTATATTTCCTCATGTCAGAATGCTGTTGTGATATAACACCATTTACACTGAGATTCTACTCACAGTCATTACACCACAATAAGCATTTTGGGCAGAAATTCCATAGAAGAAGATTTATAATGCTGGCTGGATGCCTTTACTATATCAAGCAGAAAAAAATCAAAGAAATGCAAGAAATGCACATGTGTTTAAATGAAAAGCTTTCATTGCTCAAGCAAAGAAGATAAAGACAATAAAACATATAAGCAGAAAAAACTAATTATAAAAATCAAAATCCTTTTGAACTGTCTGGATGGTCATTTGGAAATAAATCTCTATTCTTAATGCCTCAAAACTCCTGCTATGTCAAGCTTATTGCCAGAAGAAAGGCTGCTTACAAAGATCATTTTCTTTCATTAACATACAACAAAGTATTTATATGAAGAAAGTCCAGATGGAAAGCAAGACTTTTTTCCTCCCTCTGCCACCAACATGCTGTAGAGCCAACCCTCCTTAAAATACATGATCTGCTGAATTAAGGAAAAGTTGAGTAGCTCACAGAAAAAAAAAAAAAAAATAAAGGAGGACAAATGAAAAGCTTGGCTTGACATGTTAATCTCTGTTGGTTTAATTATTGTGTTTAATGTCAATTGGAGAGAAAAAGAAATAAGACTACAACAAAGCTGTGTGTCCTGGGTGCAGCATGCTCAGCAGGACTTCTGCCAAAAGCACAATGTTTTTATCGAAACAACTTCTGATTAATCTTTCCTTCTCCCTCTGACAGTCATGTGTGTTTTCATCTCTTGATTTAGAGCCAAATTAGCTCCCTGTTCCAAGGATTAATGCTCTTGAAAGTCTCATTATGGCAGCTATCTGCCCAGAGCTACTCCATGTAAACTTAAACACACAACCTCCAGCACATGATGCCAATACTACATAAAAGAGATAAGACAGTATTTCTTTGACTGTGCAAAATCACTGCAGTTGACTGTCATGTAGCAGATTTAGGACTTGCTCGTACTCTGATGAGCCCAGCTTGGAGCTAAGCAGGGTAAGTCCTCCACTGCCAGGACTGAGTCTGAAGTCTGGCTGCTAGCACTTGCATAATGACAGCCTGCTACAGGGAATGCATCTTCACCTTGAACCTTCTCATCAATAAGGGCAGAGAGAGAAATGCTGGCTACAGCTGAACACTGTTTTTGGTTGACTGAAAACCATAGGTTAAAAACAAAAAAAAAACAAACCAAAAGAACGGGATGGATTGAAAAAAATAAAACCCCTTAAAACACCTCTCACTTTTGTATTTCTTGTCAATGACCCCGCTACAGCAGCAGGTATCTGACCAGTTCTCCATGCCAGAGGGAATTACACTGCTCACTGCCTCATCTGTGTCCATCTCAGAGGCACCAAGAATGATAGGAGCCCTGGCCATTAAACACTTTAACAAATAACAAACTTGGCACCAACACTTTTGCTTAAACAAAGGAGAAACCAGTAAGCATAAAAGGGAGAGTCAAGAGAATGGAACTGTTCTTAACCACAATGACTGCATGCTTTGGCACTGGGTCCCACAGGATGTCTCCAAGGTTTCCACCCTCTCCTTTGCCCATAACTGCCCGTGCTGGGGGGCAACTGCAGCCTGCTCACTGCACCACTAAGGAAGAGCTCTGAATTGCAATTCAGGCTGGCCAGGGTGTCCTAACCAGCATTTTCTTCACTCATAAGGTTTCCACATTCATCCAACCTTGGAGAACAAAGAAACATGACAGGACTGTGTGCTTGCAGCAGACAGAAGGCAACTTTATGAAGGAAGCCACAGAATGACCACTCAGTCCTTACCTCTCCCCTAGCTACATCTTCAGGGAAAGATCTTGCAACACTGCAATCCCACCTCTTGGTGGAAGACAGCAAAGCATTTCATGAAAGAGAGTACAAAGCACTCTTGGCAGCATCTTTCTTACTTGATAACAGGGTTGTCCTGATCTGGTTTTACAATCAGGGAAATGAGGCAGAGAGGCCATGTTTCACTTGGGTAAGATCAGGCTCCTCGTGGACTCGTAGTCCCAAATGTGTTCCCTGCCTCAGAGCCTACTGCCATCAGCTCACGCCACCTCTCAGTCAAGCTGCACAGATTCATTAGTTCTGTAACAGTTTTCTTTATATGGCTGGGTTTTTTCTTTCTGCAGCACATCTCTGAGGCATAAACCAAGGCTGGGAAAAAACCTAATTAGCGTAGACAGCACTGCAATGCAATTCTCAGTCTTAACAGCCACTAAGTTTTCAGGAGAGAGAGAGCAGAAAGCGATAAATGCTGGTACACTGAGAACTAATGAAACCTCTGAAAATCATTGTAGTAGAGAGATCCTATTGTATAAGGATTTAGATTTGAAAGACCATAAGGAAATGCATTTTAATTACAATTATATATGTAAAGACAACAGTTACTTTACTACAGTGCTTGTTTAAGGCTTTATTGTTAATTAGTCTACACAATGAAGCAGAAGAAAGTTGAGGGGAAAAAAAGAAAGGTTATTTGCTCTAAATATTAACATTTGTCTGTTAATTTTGCTAGAAGCTTATTCATAAAGCTTCTAGCAAAATACCACAGTTCAAAACTAAGGATGAGAAAACCTTCTCTTTGCTTTGCTACTGTGGAATTTGTAAAATGCAGTTTATGCCATGTAGAGCAGACACAAATATTGCAACTATTTCCTTAGTATTTCCTTAAATGTTTTTTATTAAAGCTCTGGCATAGGATGGAAAAGCAGCAACACATCACTGAGCTTCTGCTAGAGCTCAGCCCAAGGTCATCCAGCCCCACAGAAGAAAAATACAATTCCCACTCTGCTCTGGAAGCTCAGCTTCCCAGGAGCTGGGAGGTACACAGGCCTCCTGACATCCTCACACAGTCTTCCCACCCAGCCCCATTAACAGAGATCCTTGGCTACATCCTTTGGGAACAGGGACAGTAGTTTCCAAGAGGGTTCATGGGAGAAGCTGGATTTGTACTTGGGCACTGGCTGTGTTTGAAATATTTTGATCTGTGATTCTCTGCTTTTAAAGTATGGCAAACAGGCTGAGAAGGCAGACCCATCATTTCAGTGCCTGATTTGCAGGGGGTAAGAAATTCACCCTAATGAGAAGGCTTCACAATAGGAAATGAAAGGATAAACTAACTCCTGTTTTGAATGGCTTCACTGTCTGCTCATTCCAGCTTTCCAAAAAGAGCTACAAATGTCAGCACAGTCTGGGCAAGACAAGAAACTGTCAAGACCTGAAGCTCAAATAAGCAGATACAGCTTACAGAAACTCTCACAGCAATCGGCACCTGTCTCCTACTGACTGCTTCTTTCCACTAAAAGGCAAGATGCTGCAGAGAGGAAAGAAAACCACATCGATTTGCTAATGCCATTTAATAAACCAGTCCGGTCTTTCCTCTCCTGCAGCCTGGTGTAGCAGATAGTAGGAAAAAAAACAACTAAGAGAAAAGAAAAAATCTCAAAAGCTTGACATCTTGCACATATACCCCTTCCTCATATAAGTCAAAACCCTCCTTAACTTTAACTCAGCTGTACAAAACAAGGTCAAATGTGAGCCATTTACTCACATGTAACATTTTCTCCTGGTACTGTCATAAGCATAAAAGGAGGCAGCACGTAGTGTCACTACCCACTCCCAGCTCAATGTCAAGGTGTACATCACCCTGAAACAACCACTGCTGTTGCTGCAGCTTGAGTGCAAAAACATGGATATCTAGCCCAAAGGAAAAGGGTGTCAGAAGAGCTGGGACAAGTTTGCCAGGGATCAGCTGTGCAGCTATGGGCATCTCACTCTCCATCACCAGGTCTTTGCCTTCTCCTCCTAAGTTCCCCAAAACTTTCCTTTTGATTTGATTCCGCACAAGCTTCAACTGTCCTGAGAGTTCTGTTCCTGAGAATGCCTCAGATTCTCCCTACTAAAAGTACCTACAAGAGAAAACAATTTACACACAGTTTAAAAGCAGCTGCTAAGTATATTCCCGCTCAACTGTCTTATAAACTGAAATGGGAAAAGGTACCTAATTCTTTTTCAAGATACTGAGCTTCTACTGAAGCACAGCAAGAGAGTGTTCTCTCTGCCTACCAGTTTAGTCTGTCTGCCATTAATCGAGACAGGATAAAAGACTTAGAAATGGCATAAGCCAAGTACCACATACTAGTTTTTGCATTAATATCAGAAAGCTCTTTAAAATAAGTTAATATTAACACAGAAGATTCTGACAAATGCTGCATCTCTTTTCCTTGTAAGGGTCAACAATGAAAACTGTAAAGCTGAGGATCCATTTGAAGAAGAAACAAACATATCCAAGTCTAGTGGTTTTAGGTCAAATTATGCATTACTCCCTGATTTCCTTTCTTTGAGATAACAATTAGGAAGCAGCAAAGCAGGCACAAAACCTGAAGAACATAAAGAAGTTTAGTAACAGACCTAAGAGAAAAAAAAGGAAAAAAACAGCAATCAGAGCAAAACATTTAAAACTCTCTTCTCCCTCCTCCTCCTCTCTCTCAATCCATGTTGCAGTTCTTGAAAAGGGAAAAGGGTTTTCTTGCTTTACGTGGTTCTCCAAAGTGCCACCATCTACAGCAGAAAACAATCTGCAGTAATGCAAAATCTCTTATTTCCATAAATCCTTTCACAGTTCCTTCAACTGTAGAACATGGGCCAGCACATGGGGTAATTACTCTTTCAAGGATGAGTAATTGTGGCTTGAATACCAAGGCTTTTCTTCACCACCAGGTTTTAAAAGCCTCTATTGCTTTCAGATATAGCCTGGCATGGGCATTTCTTCACAACCTTTACAAGCCACACATCACATTGTTCATCCCCCCCATGCACTTCAAATGGACTAAAGAAACAAACAGTCTGTGATATTACAATATTGATACCACAGCAAGGCAAGGAGTCTTTTAAGCTGTGCACAAGAACGACGCGGCACCGCCCTTTTTCTACCCGTGGCCATCTGAGCTTCATCTCACGTGACAAGGTTTTCTCTTTCTCTTTGGCTCTGGAATAGCCATGGTGGGATGTGTTACCATCCAGGCTTTGCAGCTGGTTGCAGCACTGACTTCTTCAGTTCAACGTGCAGTGTGTGCTGGGCAGCTGCAGGCTGCAGGCTCCTCCGCCAGTGCCCCGCTGCTCCCGTGCTGCGGCTTGGGAAGGGGCAGGGGGCAGGAGCAGGGCTGCCCAGCCTGGGGCTCCGGGCCCCTGGCTTCTGGCTGCCACCCCTGGACTGGAAAAAAAACCAAAACTCCCACCTTCCACGGGGTTTTATAGGTAACATTGAGAGAAGCACCAATTGGTCCAGAAAGGGATCTGTCAATTTAGGGTCAGCCCACTACACCAAGACTTAGAATAGATAGACCTTCATTTTGTGGTCTTTTTTTCGAGCTACATGGCAGTGATAAGCACCTTTACAAGTGTCCTCTCTTCCCAAGACAGTTTTTGAGGCAGCAGCAGGCACAATTCCCATGAAGTCCAGGAAGTTCACTAAAATAATGTTTGCAGTTAGTCCTGGAAGATGTTTTATTATGTGGGAAAAATACCATCTTAATATCCTAATAAAGATTTTTTTTTTCAGAGTCATTGAGACTTTTACAATACCCAGGGGTCTAATGAAAGAACTTGCAGTTTGGGTTTTTTTTTTTTTAATGTCCATTAAAACCCTACAACAATGTCCCTGAAATGAGAGTTTAGTAGCACACCAAACTCACTCTGGATTAGCTTCTCACTGGAGCTATAACAGTGTAACAGGAAAAAGGAAAAAGCTCTGAAGACTAAAAATCAGTAACTTTTGATGCATCTCTAGTGTTAAATCAACAAAAAGGCATGTCTTGAACATCTGGCAAACACATATACGATAGGCTACCTGCAAGACAAGCCTCATTAGATAAATCCATTAGCCAACTATCCAAACAAGAAGCCTGTCCTCCTGAAGGCATTTTCTTCATTTTAGGACAAATTTACTTCTTCACAGCACATCAGAATTCAGCTGCTGCTCCACCCAACATCACCTCCTTCACCTTCACACACTGCATGACTTCACTGAGCTCATTACAGAGTTATGAGTAACTCCAGAAGAAAGGGGCAAGGGCAGTGAGAGCCCAGACAGCCAACACTGATGGAACACAGCAGCTTCAGACAGGGTAAAAGACTACACCATGTGCCAAGGACCTCACCAGCTCTGAAGCAGCTCTAAAAAAGCTTTAAAAAGTTAGAGGGCACCTTGGGGGACTACTTAAAATTACAATCAAATGGGTTTGGGCAACAAGAGACGCCTTTGGGTATTTCCTTTCAACCATTTCCAATTGCTACTACAGGTTTTTCATTGACACTCAATGAAACTCTCATGCAACACCATGTTGCCTTCCCTAGGAACCTCAGTGCTCCAGCACTAGCTGCAATATCCTTCAGAGAGAAACACACACTGCAGGAGAAGGCAAAAACACTGCTGAGGACAGCAGGTGTGTCTTCGCTTCATTTGAGTACTAAAGAATCCAGGAAAAGTCCATGATCAGAGACTGGCTGACAAAGAGCATCATCTTTAGGAATCTGCTGACCATCAGTCAACTGAAGAATGTCCACAGGAGGAAATTCACATTTGTGTTACACTGCTGAGCCTGTGAAAACCTGAGTCCTGGGACTCAGACATAAAAAGTTGCTGGCTCTGACTGATCATGGAATGTAGATGTTTCCAATGCAATGAAATAGGGTTTGCATCTGCTAGAAGGCAATATCAAATCCATACAGCTGCCCTGACAACTCTCCAATGGCATTTTAGTTCTTTGACCTGTATTACTGACATGCACATCACACATAACAGGATTTTTTTATTAATTTCAACTAGCCTTCATTAGCTATTACTTTAGTTTTAAATGGTGTCAAAGGACCAGTATCATCAATTCCACAGCAGTAAGTTGCCTGAATAAAATATAGGCATACATTACTTATATAAGATATACTTTTGCCTTATTAACGCAGGTCAATCTAAATACTTATGTCTCTATTCATAAATTTTTTTCAATCTTTCTAATTACATCATGTAATTTACTGCTGCTAGAGAAACCAATAGCCTACCTACACATCACTCTTCCATCAAAAGTATTTTGGGGGAAAATGGTAACGTTCTTTATTATATTTGCATTTTTGTTAAATGTCTGTTTAAACAGTCTCTGAATTTAGCATACATCATCTCCTACACAGACATCTTTATTAACTGTGTCCTTTTTTCCCTTTCTTTGCACAGCTGACAGCCCAAAGACAAAATCAAACCCAAAATCCAATTTGTACCTCTTGCACTGCATGACCATGAGATGTCTGAAACCTGGGCTTTGGTTTTGACAAAGTAGAAAGCACCAGTTTCAGATACAAACACTTTGATACAGTATGATTCTAATGAACAAACACTACATAAAACAAACAGCAGGAACCTACATTCTCTCCCTCTGACCATCCAGTTTGTACTTGTGAACTGCCTCCTGCTGTGAGAGGCCAGTGGGCAGAGCTTGGCTTCTGAATGCCTCTGAGGTGCCCCTGAAGCTGGTGGGGACAGGTATGGGCTCCTAAACATCTCAGGGATGGAAGAAGTGTTGGAAGAAGACATGAATTCTGCTCCCTTTAGTAAAGCCCTTTGCATGGAGCTCCATAAGAAAAAAGGTGGGAAAGAACCCAAAGTCCCCACACCAAAAAAAAAAACAATTGCAAGACAGAGAGTAAAGGAGAAAACCAGAGAAAATTTCTACCATTAAAAATATAACATAAGAGGATAAAAATATACAAACTGCTAGCCTGACTTATCCCAGGATGAGCTCCAGTTCACTACATATTTGTTCCACCACAGAGGCAAAGCAAGGAAACTGGAAAATACTTACAGAGCTCCTCATCCATATGCTTGGATTTACTAATCCAACAATGAGAGTACAAGCATCAACAAAGCTAACACCCCTGGTGCTTCACCCTGTCCAAAGAGGTAGCAGGTCTTAGGACTGTAAATCACACCTTTTTCCTGGCTTTTATGAAACATCATGATGCTTAATCCTGCTCAAATCCTGTCTCTGCAGCAGAGAAGCTTCTTCATTAGTTACTGTGTTTCTCAGGTTATGAAAATCAGACTGAGGGTCATGCTGAGCACCTCCAATACCACACAACATCCTGCCTTTCTCTTCATGCTGTCCTGAGTGACACCCCTTCATTTTTCTCACCACTGCTGCTGTTGAACCTTCTGCAGAACTGACAGATAGGGATCTGACCTGAATTTCTTTGGAAACTAGATAGAAATGAGATTTGGCTGAGCACCTCCTGCACAGGTGGAGATAAGCACCTTCACATGAAAGAAGGGATGTGTTTTCACCCCTCTTCCTCCCAATCTCTTTTCTCCTCAAGAAAAGAGCACTAGAAAAATATTGTTCAAGAAACACATGGAGGAGACAGGGAGGTAAAACAAAAACAAACAGGTTATTATTTGGTAAAAATCTACTCTGGTTCCTAAATGAATGAATAAAGTAAATAGAGAAGACATTCAGTACACATAGGTTTCTCCTTTCACAACATTGGGCTGGTGGCCAGAAGTGAAGAAGTGATGAGAGTTTGCTTGTATGAGCCAAAAGAAATGGCTCTCACTTATTGATAGTATCCTTTACAAGATAACAATTACAGTGTTTGCCACAGATCATGTCTAATTCTTGCAACATCTCAGACTGGAAAGAGTTTCTGCTTTTATTAGTTTTGAATAAGATCAACTTCCCTTTTACTCATTTTCCTTGAATGCTCCTATTCTACCTGACATTAAATCTCTCTTTGGACACTTACTCAATTAATTTGCCTTAATTAAATTGAGATTACTCCACTTAGGAAGTGGAGTGAACTGAAATCAAATTAAAGCAACTTTAATTTTGAAAAGTGTGCAAACACAGAGGTTTAATGAGGTTTAAATAATCCTTTTTAAATTCACACCTCTAGTTAATTCAATTCAGCTTTCCTGACAATCCCTGTATGGACATGTTCTATGTCAAGACGTATTTGAGAAAAGACAGTGAAGGGAAGAACAACACCCACACAGAGAGAGAGAAAATAAAAGAAGATTATAAAGGTATTTCTGTCTATGAATCTCTGCAACAGAACAAGATCACTTCTTTTTCTGCTTTTGAAAACGGTGCTAGCAACAGTAGCACAAGGGATGAGTATGGCTGACATCCTCAGCACATCTTTTTCATCTCTTACACAAAAGGGCAAAGCAATGAAAGCACAGAGCCAAGATCCATTTCTCAAGTGAAGGGGTCAAAAATTATAGAGTAAAACACACTAAGAGCAACTGAGAAACAGACACAGATTGAACCGTGTCCTGAGGTGAGATAGCCTATGACCACAGGCATTTAAGGGACTGCTAAAAAATATCCACGATCCACAGAAAGGAGTAGCACTGTGTGACATGGCTGTCATGGCCATGTCATTGTGCATGCTCTTGTCATTGGCAACCCCTCTGTCCTCCTCCAAGGGGGGCAACATGGGTTGTCACAGCCCACAGGGTGAAACCAAGGAGCAGGCTGGATGTTTCATTTGACATTTCCTCAGACTGTCATGCCAGGCTGCTGAGCCAGAGCAGACAAACTTGGCTCAACACCACCAGCCTCTGGTTTTGACCTCCAGTTCCAGGATCTTTTCCATCTGTTACTAATAGTTGGTTGTGGCTGCAAATCTTTGGTTGACTGACTTGAGCATTGCTCCAAACCCCCATCCACAGTCTGTCTTTTTACTTGTCATGAGCAGCCTCTTGGCACTGGAAGCTGCTCTCAGTGCTTGAGGGCATGTTCTCAGAAATGTTTCCTGCCTGATTTCTGACGTCCTCTGGTGATAATTTCTTCTTCTCCTGTGCGCTCTCAGACTACAAGACGTGTTTTCCCCTCTCCAGTGGTATCTGCTCATTCTGGATGTAGCTGAAGACACATCCAGACCAAATGCAAACCAGGGATACTCTGAGTGCACGCTCACAGGCTGGGCTGTGCCTGTGCACTGTCTCCCCACCAGTGAGGTCTGTCTGACTCACCCTGCACAGGAAACACAATGACTGACAGCCTCCAGCAACCCATTCCACGTCTGCACAGAGCACAGACACAGGGCTTGCCAGTTCAGACAGCACTTGCCAGCAGTATCTAATGTCACTATTTTCCCACACCTCTTCACTTAAAAAAAAAGTGCCAAAACTTAAGACACCCAGCAGCATGTGCACAGACATACAGACAGCTGTGTGTCCATGCTGGCACACTTGCATGCAGACCCATTGCTCTCTGTGGGGATTTTACTGTCCTTACCACTACCAGAGCCATGCACTGCAGAAATTGGTAGTCTGCTTCCACACATGCTTATTTGCTGCTCAGAGTCAAGGTTTTAAAAGAAATGTGTGCCAGAATGTATTTATGGCCCTGGAAGTTGTATGAACTACACACATTTGCTACCTCTTCACCAACTCAAGCTGCCATTTATGCACTGATTAGGCACTGACAGCAAAATAAAACTCTGAGTTTTCATATAAAGACTGTCACAGACTAATTCAAAGACATTTTCAAATTAGGCAAAGAAATCTCTGTCCAAACATTCCTTCAGATATGATGAACTGCTGGTTTAGTTCAGGCATTCATATTTTCAGCTCAAAATGACAGAGGATTCCCCCCCCCCCTCCACTCCCTCTGCAAATTTAATAAGCCAGTGAAACACAAGGTTTATCACTGAGTCACTCACACCTGCATAATCCTGTTCATTGCTAATACAAGCTGCAATTTAAATTCTAGGAAAAAATAAAGACTGGAGGGGTGGTGGAAGGGAATGAAATAGCATTCAGGACACTACAAAGATGCTCAGCCCTTAAATAATCCCAGACCACCATTTAGATTCAGAGACCCTGGCAGGAAAAGATTTCCAGTGAGCCAAGGGCATTGGGAATTAATTTCCCCTGTCCTCCCAACACAAAAGGCAGAAGCAAAATCAATTTGTACCAACAGCAGAACTTACACTGGGAAGCCACAGGGAGTAGGTTAATTGTGAGATTGTGAAGAAAAATAACACTTGCTACAAAGCAATTAAAAGCCGCTCTCACAAGTGTTTCAGAGTCCTTTGCAATTTATTTAAAACAAACATNAAAAAAAAAAAAAAAAAAGAAAAAATCAAAACCCCTCAACCTTCAACACAAACTCATTACTCCCTCCAGATTCTTCCAAAACAAGTGCTCACACTGGGCTTTTACAGTGACTAGGGAAATACAACCAAAATATTCCTCTGTATTTCCATACAAACGCTTCACAAATGTTCAGTACAGCAGGGAAGGGTCAACCTTGTGCTTACACAGAGTTAGGCATGTAGAGATGTTCCAGGTCACTGCTGCCTCCCAGGGAGCAAACACTGGGGTGGAACAGCATCACATACAGTTTTGCAGGGGCAAAAGGTCAGATTTGCTCAGACTTTTCCAGGGACACAACAGGGGCACCTGCTAAGAAAGGGCACGGAGCTCTCTGCACAGACCAATGCTGGCTTTTCTCAGAATGCACCCAAGATGCTTTCCAGGACTATAAGCACCACTGTGGCAGCAAAAACCCTCCTTCACAGTGGCACCAGTGTCAGGCTGGGTTTCATTTGCTGCACTGGGACCTGCACAGCCACAGAGGCTCCTGATCCTACTACAGCTGCCTCCCTCCAGGGTCTGCTGCCCACACCAGCCAGCACCAACCTGCAGTAAGGCAAATCCCAGCCTTTTGGGATGGGAAAGGGCTCCCAGATAGGGTTGGTTTGGTCACAGAACAAAGCAATGCTCAGTGCCTTCTCCTGGTTAACAGCCTCATCTCTCCATTTCCTTGCAGAAGTGAAGGAATAGGGCTGTATTACACTAAAGACACTGGAGCGAGGGCTGCACCACCAGAAACCAACTCTCTTCATAAGAAAATGAAAGAGAGCAAGTCAAAGAGGGGACAATAAAAATAATTTTTAAACACTCAAAAAATAGTAAATAGTCAGCAGCTTCTACAACTTGCAGAGAGGAAGCTGGTAGCAACTCAGGGCAGTGAGCAGCCCTTCCAGTGAACACCTCTTTGCCTTTCAGACAGCCCTGAACAGCTCTCAGCCACCCAGCAGCGACTCCGTGGGGGAGAAAACCATACCAGGGCCTTTTGAATTAGGAGGAGGCTTTTGTAAAGGATATTAAATCTCATGCTTTAAGGATTAAGTCAGTCTTTATCTGTTAGAGATCAGGATGTGGCTAACAGTAGGGGACAGATTATCTGCATCTGCTGACAGGGGAGGATTTACACCTTCTGAAGCATCTGTGCCTGCTATTGTCAAAATCGTCCATCAGCCTGAGCCAACAGCTCCTACAGGCAAGGAATGCAAAGCCTTCTAGGTTGTGTACAAGGGTCCTCAAGTGCCAGCATGTAAGACTTTTCACAAGACTTTTTAGTAATTTAGAAGAACAGAAATGAAATCTTGGTTGTACTGGGCCATGTAGAAGTTAATTTTTAACTGTAAAAACATGGACTGTCCCTGGCTTGGGAAATTTACCAAAGGAAACATCTGTCATCAAGCCTGGTATTTAATAAAAGCCAGAAAATCTACATGGTGGGCAAAGAGTCCCTGAAAACATCCTGGATTTCTACAGTTTTCCTTTAGAGCAAAAAAAGGTGCCTAAAAGAAGATGTCTTGGCCCACAAAGAGGAATGAATCCAGAACTTCACTCAGTCCATCCCTCCATAAAATCAGTGCTGTAAATATGGGAAACAGCTGTTGCTCAAGACAGGGCCATGGTGTGGTCATCTCTGGGGCACCCACATGTGCAGCAGGTGAGAGTGCACATTCAAAGTATTTCCTAGGCTTTCTCGCTCTGCTTTCCACTATCTCCAAATTCTTTAACACCAACAGAATGACTGATACCCATTTAGCATTACAGTGCCATAAACAAACAGCTCATTAAACCTCCAGAAATCTATTTCAGAGAAATATATCAGTTGAAATATTCCCAAAATTTATCTTCCAGAAAAGCTGATAATCACATGCTCATAAGAAACAAATGTTCAACTGGAGTCAGTTTTGTAATATATTAATTAACATAATTTTCATCGGCAGTGACAACCGGCCATCTGCTTCTCTGGCATCACAAGAGACTGAGTTTCAAGCCACTTTAAGCTGTTTCTTGTGCATGGCTGATTTTCATCTAAAAACTAAGCATGAGTTTCTCATCTCTTTTTGGATAAGCACATCCCAACAGGCAGCAAACAAACTTTTTAGCCTGGTAACCCAACCCCGCGTATCAGCTGCTCTTGGCTCGCTGCAGTGTGGCACCCAGCAGCTGGTACAAGGCCTGTTACTCCAGAATCCATGCCAGGACCCTGGCTCAAAGTCAGAACATATCCCAATAGGAAAAACCATCTACAGGAACAGTCAGCATGACTTTCTCTGCAATAAATTAAGTGCAAACTTCAATGTCAGAAGCTATTATCTGATTTATCCATAACATTGGCCAAGGGGCATAACAGCCTCCAACACAAAGTCGCTGACTTACAGCCAGCTGGTGACCTCAGTAATCTCATTTTTATTTCAGAGGTAGTGAAAATGCCAACAGAAAACCATGTCTGTTTGTCCTGTCTGTCTCTACCTTCCAGTTTCATAGTTTATACAAAAGAATACAAAAATGGGAGAGGTTTTCCTACCTCCTATTGTCACTCACAGGCTCCCATAACCCAAAATCATTGTTTAACTACTCCCAAATAACATCTGACTCTGTAGAACCCCAGGATGAATAACCATCATTTTGGCAAAGACAAGAGTTTAGGAAAATCACTCCCATACTGGGCAATAAGTCTCCTGAATTTCAAGAAGAAATAACAACCTCACTGTAAAGTTGAAAAACAAGTTCATTTACTCTGCTATTTATAGCTTTATTATGTAGATGAGCAAGCTATTTCTAAGTCTGACCTGATAAACTGCAATAATTTTAAAAACAGAAAATCCCTTGGTAGGTGAGGTTCAGTCAGTCCCCAGCTTTGAATCCAAGATGGGAAATGAGGACCAGCATTCAGATCTGCAGGCCAGAATGGTTTCTTAATCATCTGTGCCCCACTCAAATCCAAACTGGGACTTCAAAAATCACTAAAAGGTGATGTTCCTAGAAGCAGTCAACCTGCTCTGCTGATCCCTCTTCATCTTGGTCATTGCCATCGAGTCCCAACTGGCCCCCAGATCATTACAGCCCCTAAATTCTGAGGGAGAGGATGCTCTATCCTTCATAGGTCTGTAAGACACTGAGCAAACTGATGTTGATGGCTATTAACAAATGTAACCAGGTCACCAGTGAATGTTCCCAGGCTTTGACACAAAACATTTTCCAAATAAAATCTTGCGACACTGATAAAGGTCATTTACTAGAAATCAATATTTGGAAACAGACTCCTGAGTGCAGCAGATTAACACTGGTCACAATGATATTTACTTTCACTACAAGTAATATTTGCAGTACCAGAGCATTGTTTTATTCTCTGACACACACAAGGAAACCTAAACTATTTAAATGTAAATGAGAATGTTCATATTTGACACCAATATTTTGCTATTCACTATTTTCCAAAAGTATTAAAGGATTTCTATTCACCAATTTCAGCAGGCAGTGAACCATGTGTGCTTTTCACCAGACATGTGAGTGGGCCCTCTGTAGCTTTCGCTTGACCCTTTGCAGTCTCCTCTCCCCATCCCATAGATGACATTAATCCTCTTGTTTTTTCTGTCTTTAATTAAATGATACAATCTTTCAGGCAGTCTGTGCACAGATATCAGCAGATAAAACTTAAAAAAAAACCCTGACTGTACTCACAGGAATAATCATTATCATGTTAATTAGCAACCAGAATCATAAGGAAACACACCCAAGATTATTAATGCAGAAAGAAATTTTAAGTATAGCAAGCCCAAATTTCCCCAAATGCCAGAATCTGACTTCTCATCTCCAATAAACACAGAAATAAATGACCTGACAGAGCTGGGAGAATGTCTCTTTCAGAAGGTTTTCTAATGGCCACATTAAATAAATATCTGCTCAGGCAGGTTGAAGTAAAGTTGATCCTCTCTGGTAACAAAAGCCTTCAATTCCCAAGATGCCTTCAGAAGATGTAATACTTCATGGTGACATTTAGCATAGGGACCATTTTCCTGTCTCAGGCACCAACCTACAGGATAGAAACTCATCTGGAAACAGCTGAGACTGCTGGGGAGAGACAGACCCATAACCTGGGAAGGAGTCGATAAGCACTGAAAAGGCCTTGATGGATTTTGAAGGATGATGTAAGGAAGTTATTAACTTCCATTTCCGTTTTCTCTCCTTCAATAAGATTATTAATTACCGAATGATCTGAGAAACTGCTCACTGCAACAACACAACCACCAGCTTTTAGCTGTTATCCCAAGGAAATGATAAAGGCTTTTTTGATTCACTAATGATATTTAAAGTGAGAAAAATTTTGTCTTTAGGGGGAAAAAAATTTACAGGAACTCTTTGAAGTGCTGCCTTTAAAGCAATTAAAAAGTGACAGTCTGTAGAGAACAGGAGGATATATTCTATTTTTGTATAGTGCTAAATAGGTAATGCCATGCCGAGACAAATCAGTGTGGAGGGCAGACTAGCAATATCCCCAAGAAATGCATGAGCACACATCTGCCCCAAGACCACTGCCAGCAAAGCCCCCCTGGATCCCACACCAATCCCCTCCAACGCTGGGTGGGGAGGGTTTGGGCTGTGTATAGTTAAAAACACATTTACTGGAAAATCATCTTTATAAAAAGAGAAGATGTTAAGCACGAGGCAATCTCTGGCATTTTCCTGAGCACTCACTCTAATGTTGCTCTGTGTGAACCATCAGGTGCTTTGGACACTGCTGTGCCCACCTGCCCACAACAGCACAGGGACCTGCACTGGATAAGGTTCCCTTTGAAGGCCTTTAACCACCAAGGCAGTGAGGTTTGGAACATTTGAGGCAGGGAAAGGAAAATGATGCCATTAAATCCTCTGACAGTATTAGATAAGACATGATCCCTCCTGGCATGTAGGGGTCTGAAGAAACGAACCACAGCTCTCTGGCAGTTTTGTATCTCAAATGTGCAAAAGAGGAATCTTCCACACAGCAGCTAATGAAGCACCAAGATCCATCTTTATCCTTCACCAGGGGAACACCTTAGGAGCTCAAGTAGACAACATGTCTTTTGCAGTCCAGACAGCTTTTAAACAAATAAAAGATTTGAAAATATAATGGTTTTGACTGACAAAGTTATGAACTTCAAATGCTTTGTATAAAAGAACACCAGTTTATTTTTAGTTACCTAATGCTGATGGTATGATGCATTTCACCTTGTTCATAATTCAAAATAGTACATTTTTTTTGTTAAGGAAAAATTTCATTGTTAATTTGAAATCTAATCATTCGGAGAGAAGTCATAAGTGTTTTCAAGTGCTTTCACCATCACATTTCCATAGTCTTACAAAATAGTCAGAAGCCTCTCCTCCAGAAGACTCACAGAAACAACTGGAGAATGCTATGAATAGATGAGACCAGAAGGTACCACACCATGGTGGCACTTCTATACACAAGTGAAGCTGGTAAGAGATGACAAAATGACATTTTGTCTAACAGACACAATAATTTACTACCTGTAAGAATGCCACATGCCACTCTTAACAAGTGATCTGAATACCTGAGTGCACTGCATGACCCCAACCACAGCCACACAACACCAGGGTCTCTGACAAAGATGTGCAAAGGATTACAGCTTCCCTGTGCCCAGCTCCTCCTCTCCCCACAGACAAACATGTCTAATAGTCACTTACTGATTGCTCACGCAGGGGAGCCCACCAGTGTTTGTTCCCCACCCCAAACACTTGAGCTCACAGCCAAATTGGTGGTAGCACACTCCTGCCACTCTATTGCTGTGCCACATAGCTAAGTGGCTGCAAAAGAAGAAACAGCTTCATGCTGTGTGATATTTCTGCTGATAACAAGCCTTTAAAAATTTAAAGCACATGAATAAAAGCTTTTGTGGTCAGACAAATGGCCCATATGCTGGCAATTAAATTATATATGGGCAATATGGTTGATTGTCAGCTATTAGGACACAAAAGATCTTTCTGACTTTCAGAAACTTGGCTGGGACTCCACATACTTCTGTGAAACTCAGCATCCACAGCACCCAAACAGGTCTCCAGGATTCCTTGATGGGCCATTGGGCAGGAGCAGGGCTGGCAGTGCACATTTCCCCACAGGGAAAGCTCCATTTTTGCCACACGTCCTTCAGCACAATCCAAAGCTGTATCTCAGGGCTTTCCCATCCTGCACACCCTCTCATTGAGACATCCTTTGGTCTAGAGTTTCAAAGCACACAGTCCCAGCCCAGAGCCTGGCTTTAACTCCTGTCCAGCTGGCTCCATGCTCCACTCCCTAGCGTACAGAGTCAAGACACAAGCCAACTGCAAACACAAACCAAATCCCTTCCAAGCTCCTACTGCCTTTAATCCCTTGCTTCTTGCAGTAACCCTGAACTTACAGATGTTATGTGTACAGAAAAAGGAGTTTGGAGGGTTTTTTTTTTTGGTTTCCATATTTCACATACTCAATCCCCCCATGTTTTCTACACATAACTAAATGCCAGTTCTGTTCCCCTTTCAGCCCATGCTGCCTCAGTCAAGCACATGATTACCAAAAGCATCAGTTGACTAAATTGACATGCTCCAAATGCCACTTATTCCTCAGAAAAACAAAATCTGGTTATAAAACTACATCTACTAACAGGTCACTAAAGCCTAGTCTAAATTCATAGGCAAGCCTTACCCTGCATACACACACTATCACTTCACACACAGACACACTGGTGTCACCCAGATGTTTGTGGCACTTGTTAAGGCAATAGTGACATGTACTGAACTGATCACTCACAAACAGACATAGAATCCCAGGCACTGGCTCATGTTGTGATTCCCAGCATAGAGCTTGTGTTTATTTTAACTTTGTGCTTCATGTTGCAATTGATAAATAAGACAGGGCAAAGCATGACTAAAAGCTTAAATCCTCCCCCCATAGCACAAGCCATCTCCTCAAGATTAAGACAGGTCCCATACAACGAAGAACTTCAGATTCATGGCCAAGAGGGGTCTAACAGGCAAAGGCACCATTCTTTACACCAGAGCATTGAGCCAGAAACACTAAATCCCACCTGAAATCTTTCCCATTACATCAGAAAATTGACATTTGAATTCCTGTACACAAAAGTGAAATAATTTCCTTTTCATTTCCTGAAAGCAGAAAAAGAGTCCCTCCAAAGGAAGGAAGTATTCTTATAATTAAAGTTTGGATTCAGAGTTTTGCAGCAATGTACTACCCTGGGTTTGCAGATATGTCATCAGGCAGAAATACTTGGAAGATCCCATGAAAATGAAAAATGAGATGGTCAAACTCTTGGGTACAAAAATAATTGCTTTTATGTTGGATTGCTTGCTTAATTCCAGAGAAAGGTAGTCTCTGATAAACTGTAGTCCTTATCGTATTTCCAAATGTGTGATGTTGCTGTTCATTTAAGTTTCCCTTTCTTATCTCTGCCTTTCCTCAATACCACTCAAATTTCAAAACTCATTTCACTTCCCTTCTCATACCAAATAGTCATCACTGTTGTTGCTGATCTAAAGGAACTAGTCTGTATATATAGAAGGAAAACATGCCAAAATGTAAGAAGCTTTGGCCTTGAGCTCCCCCAGTTCCACCACACTTTGCCTCTGAAGTTAAATCATCCCTCCCTGTCCAAGCAAAGAGCAGCCGTAACACTACAGCTGTAAACAGAAGACATTTTGCTATCTACAGACAAAACAGTCTGGCAAAAGTTTCATTATTTTAAAGAACAGAGTAATCACTGTAAATTTCCCATGGTAGCAGGGAGACAGAGCAATTAGACACAGCCCAGAGGTCTGACCAACACACTTGAGAGTTCCCAGTGATTTGCGAAAGCTTTCTGACCCAACTTTGGTGGTTTTTATTTCTCCCAAGAAATCAGAACAATCTGTCTCCTGAAAACAAAAAGCAAACATAACACCAAAAAAAAATAATAAAGACATAAGAGAGAGATTAAATTGCTGATGGATGTTGCTGGCAAAGCTTCTGTACAAGCCTACCTTCTGCTTTCTTCAACTGGGCTTTGCCACACTGGGACCATTTGTTAGACCGCAGCCACTGCCAAAAACTGCAAGATGATACCCCTGACAGTAACACAACTCATTACTCCCTGATTTATGGAAAAAGAGCTCGGGAGGGGCCAGCACACAGTCTGGGAAAAAAACACCAAATCCATCCACAGAGGTGACATTTATTAGGTTTATGCATTTATAGTAGCCTGAAGTGTGCTCCTAGCAGAGGCAGGGAAAATCTGCTTATTCAGAAGGAAAATTCACAACCTGTACCTCCCAGTCTGCTTTATTATATAGCAGCCAGTGGCAAGTGCTCTGTTTAAAGACTGGCAGCACTCTCCAAGAGAACAGTGTTTGGGCACAGATGCCTCCAGGGAGAGACACTAAGACATTTGGAGAACACCTTGCAGATAGAGCCAAAACACTCAGCTTCGAGCTGTGAAGATTTTACACTTGACCAACATTCAGGTCACAGCAGAAAACACCCCTTTTATCTTCTCCCCTTCTTCCCTGAAGGCTCCCAGACCAGGCCACCAACTCTTCCTTCTTTACAGCTGGAGCTGCTCCCCCACACAAGCTCACCTTGCCTTGGAGTTCAAACATTTTGGGACATGCAGGGGGCTAACCAAAAGCAAAGAATTAGTGGTGCCTCCTGACCTTTCTTCCTTTCCTGCTGCCTCCTCATCTCAGGTTGATTTCTGCAAGGTGTTTTACCCTAGAAGCCTGTAGAGGTACAGACACAGTCCCAGCCAGGCTTGACATGCACTGCAGCAGCGCTCTGCAGCATCTCTGCATGTCTTGTCACCAG
Organism: Rhipidura dahli; assembly: GCA_013399225.1. NCBI lineage: Eukaryota > Metazoa > Chordata > Aves > Passeriformes > Rhipiduridae > Rhipidura > Rhipidura dahli. The sequence goes on along the minus strand of VXAC01004986.1, from coordinate 2,151,481 downwards.
TGGCCCTTCGACCTCTTCAACCATGGGAGGAGATCTGCTATCTTGGCTACTGCTCAGAAGTTTCCCAAGCTACTGCCACAAGAAAGAGCAAGTGACTTCTGACACCCACAGCATTGCCCACAGACAAAAACCTTGTTTCATCTTCCGGAAAAGCCACAGGGCGCCTGTGGAGATGGGCCAAAATACACCCAGAAGCAAACAGCAGGCACCCAAGCTCCCCTCCCTGCCAAAATGGATGGTCAGTCCTTTCCCTGTAAAGTCTCCAAAGACAGGTTCCAACAGTCCATAAAGGTTTTGGTGTCCCTGAGCCCACTCCCCACACAAACTCCCTTCTGAGGCTCGCAGGAGCCCCATGGTGAGGGAAATTTCACACCACTTTATTGAAATAAGCTGGTATAGATCAGACAAGAATGCTAAAGGAGGTGACACCCAACACACCAATCCATCCTTCAAAAACACTCATGTGCATGTTCCAGGTAATAGTAACTGGTTTTATCTAACACTTTGACCAGGAATTTAAATTGAACTGCAATCCATGAAAATTGCCAACCTGGAGGTGCTGGTGAGGAAACAAACAAAGGGAGATGACAACTTTATGTTTTAAAAAAGCATGCTGTCAGTTTGGGAGGAGAAAATGCATGCTTCATTTTCTGTCCAAACCAGTGGAGTAAGTAGCAGAAAACACAATTTATTTTCATATGTCACACACCTAGTGCATACAGCTCTGCCCAAGATCCTTCCCCCTCCCCTCCTCCAATTGCCTGAGAACAAGTTAAAAGGAGAATTAAATCTTTAAACAGCTTGTGTTTGCAGGAATGAATGGTGTCAATGCAAACAAGTGCAATTAGTCGATCATAACAAATTGATAATAAAAAACAACATATGAAAGCTCTATTTTAATGTTATTCAAAATGATAATACTTAAATATTTTATCGCAGGACTAACAAAATCTTGTCATGTTGTTATTACATATTACCACAACCAGTGACAATCAATAAATTAATGCATAGTAATTACAACACTCATCTACAGCACTTTGATTAGGAAGAGAGAAAAACATAATGATCAAATCCCAGGAAGAAGAAGTGGGAAGGATTTACAGCTCTCTAACAGCAGTGTTACGAACAGCACATTAAATCTTAGACAGATGTTTCCCTATGCAAACAAAGAGCTCAGTGACAAGACCTCTAACACTTTTTCTTTTTTTTACCCCATGAAGCAGCACTGTTGCAGTTTGCAACACCAGGCAGGCAGCCAGGCACGTACAAAACCACACGCACACACTTGAAAAACATGAAACACTTTCTCCTAAGCAATGCCACAGTCATCAGCTCTTGGTTCAAAGTGATGCTTTAAAAAAACCCCAAAACTTCAGACTTTCAAACTACAAAAAGTTATCTTATTTTTATTTGCACATAATAAAAAATTATCAACCAAGCAGATTCCTGCAGGTATATATTTTATACCTTTCTGTGTGGTCACCATGGTTAAAAACTATTAAAATCCTGAGATTTTGAAACTGACCTTTACCGTAGCTCCAAACTTAGTATCTGAAATGGGATGAGGGTAGACAAGGAACAGGTCATGGTGGAAACAAGACATGCAAAGTCTCTAGAAGAGCTGGAATGTACTGTCACTGCAACACCTGGGTGGTATCAAAATGTTTCAGCTAAACTGCAGATTGCAAAGTGCATTTAGTACCAAAAGGTATTTGGTGTTCTCTCCAGGTACCCATTACTGTGCTGCTTATGACAACAGAAAACCTGAAAAAGGCTGACAGACAGCCTTTAATTAAAGGGGATTAAAAAGGTACTTAAGGCAGTGCAGTTGGTCACAGGGAAAAAAAAATTTAAAAATCAGTGCTTTCCTTCATGAATCTGGAACAAGGATACAGATAATCTCTTCCCCTGCTCTAAATGAACTGAAGCTCATTCACTTGGCTTTGCCAGGAGCTGCTCAGAACTCAGTCCTATCATGGTGCAACCGTTCCCAGACCAGCTCCTCAGCCAGATTAAAAAAAAAATAAAATCAAAAATATCAACTTTCTTCTCTTTAGACATTGCCAACAGTCATCTCTTTTGACACACTTTGCTGTTTTTGGCAGAACACTCAGAAGCTGCATCATCCTTTCAGCTCCATGGGTAAAAGGCATCACCACACTCAACACTGATGCTTTGGAAACGTGACCTCATCACTGCTGAGAAATAAATATCGTTTTGGACTGCCTTTCCCTCCCTTCCCCAAGGCAATGATGATGAATCTTGTGCCTGCCACTTCATGAGCTTCAGTGCAAGGCTAAAGTTCAAATTTATGAGAGGTATCATGATTACCATTTTATGTAAGGGGTGAATCAACATGCTGAGCTGGTGTGCTGGGAGGTGTAATCTCACATCAGATGGAAATTCCGCTACCTGACACTGCTTTTTTAACACTGAAACGTGTTCTCACACTCCCTGTGCGTGTCCCCCCTCCTCGTCATTCTGGTGTTTTACACAAGAGCAGTGATGCTTTGCCTAACAAAGTACTCCTATGAACTTCTAGAGCAGGCTCAGGAAACCCAAGCTTTGCAGCCAGTTCTCAAAATGAAAAAAAAAAAAAAACAAACCAACCTCTTAGGATAAAAAACAAGCTGTGAAGCTCATCTGGCCAGCCACATTCCCAGTGCTCTGCTCAGCCCCTGGGGGTCAGTGCTGCAGCTGAATGCCAGGAACTGCTGAGTGGGATCCAATGGCTTGAGTTACACAGGTCAAGACTGATGATAAAACAGTCCCCCCGACCTAGAGCTGATAAACCACCTTAACTAAGGAAGATTTTATAAATTAAGCATATGCATCGCCATAGTAACAGAGGATCTTCTGAACCTTGACTTGAAAGTTCTTTCTTAAAGGGAATAGTAAATATTTTTAGAACTACACTTCTGAAAGACAGATGTGATCCAGAATCGTTATTAAGCTTAAGACCTTAAGTATCTCACTGTAGGAGGGATGAGGTATGGAAGAGAAGGAAAAGAGCCATTTCTGACACAGATGGTGTAATTGCACCTCTGAACACCTTTGCATTAAGGTCTCATTCCAGCTGAATTTTGTCTTGTAGCTAATAGAGATGAATTCACAAAACAACAGTGATGCCTGGTACCCGCATAGGCATAATATTTCTACTTGTTGTTTACTAGAGCTACTTTATTTTAAATATATCTATAGCATATATAGATAAATATACTATATATATATAAACACTATAGACAATAGTATACATAACATATATTTTACTATTTATTTTATTTACTTCTAAGTAGTGATGACAGAGCAAGTCTATTTCAGTAATATTTTGGATATAAGTGGAATATTCACTATAGGGAAAATACAATGAAAAATAAATGCTTTTGGATCATTTGAAAAATCATCCCTTAATCTTGCTGACACAGTGATAGGTGACACTGTCATTTTTAAAAGTCAAACAGTGTGATTTGTAGAAGGTGTCATGCTTCATTTTGCAGCATGAGCCATTTGTTAGGGAGATAACACATCAGCTTTTCTTCAGGAAACAAACACTACATTAGGTTAATTTTAAATCCAACAGCTTTGTTACTTCAGTTGAATCTTTAATCACATTGTCTTTCAAACAAATGGACTCGGGGCTTCATTGCTCCTCTCTCCTGGTATTTTGATAATGCAACTTTTTCAAAATAGTTTCACCACCACTGAGCTGCTACAGCACCCCTGGATGTCCCACTCCAGTGCTCTTCAGCGATATGGATACAGCACCAGAAAAGATTCATCACATCTTGTCCTTCCTTCCCCACCCAGGAGATGAAAATACCTTCTGGATCTCAACTAATGCCATTGCTTTTGTACCACCTTTACCTGCCACATACTGTTAGGGGAAAAAAATGGCAAACATGTTCCTCTGTGGGAAGGAAGGATATTTGCACAAGGGAACACAAACCCTCTTTCATACACACATAGAGAGAACAACAGTCCTGGAACTAAATGACAGTCAGCTCTCACATGACAGCTCAGGCACAGGGCTAATAAAAAGAGAAGAAAAGTTGGTATAAATCCCATATATCAAAGCCTTACCACCTGTAGTAGAATGGAGATGTGTTGTTAATGAATACCACAATCCCAATTTCCAGAGTCCAGACTACACCCTCCAGTTCTCCAGCAGCTGAGAGCAATTTCAGAAGTCAGGTTTCCCCAGGTCCCAGGCAGGGACATGCTTCTCCCTCCTCCTTCCTCCCTCATGCTTTCAGGCCTTTTTTTGCACACCACCATCTGGCAAGCTGAACGCACATCAAAACTGTCCTTTTAGAATAAAGGGAGCAGAAACCAAAAGTCAAGCTGTGCATTTCCAGCCAGAGGGAGGGAAGAACAGCCTTTGCAGCTCCCCCCTCCTTTCTAAACCCATTACTGAACACGCATCCCCTCGCTGTGGCTGGGAGCCCACCCCATTACCCCTGCCCCAGTGCAGGTGGGAGGTGAAATTCCTGGCTCAGCATCTCTCCCAGTGACGAGGCTTCTCCCGGGTGCTGCCAGCACACCACAGGCTGGCTCCCGACTCTGGGTCACACTCCCCTTCCCAGCCCTGCAGGCTGGGCCAGCAACCAGTTGCTTGCTTTCTTTTTCCTAATTTCAATAATCTGCCGAGGAGTGGAGGTGCCCAACCCAGCTTGCTCCAGGGTACCCTTGGGGACGTCACTCCACAGCCCATGCCACCTTGCTCTGTGCCATTTACAGCCGTTTTGTAAAAATCATTGATCTTGCTCCTTTTACAGCTTGCACTGTTCATTCTTCATTAAATACACCTCTCCTTGGAAAAGCCATTTGCTCTAGCAGGAACACCACGCATTTATTACTGCCAGACTGCAGCCCATAATGTTGACAAATGCTATAATGATTGGTAAAACACTTATTGGTATAGCAGGCTCTGGGCTTAATTTCTAACACGCTGACAGCACACAGTGATAAATATTATATTTATTTGCACTTGAGCAGCAACAACACACACAAGTGGTCTCTCCATGCTCAGGTAATGTTAGCTGAAGCTCGAGGATACTGCAGATCACACAACACCCACCAATTTCTTGTATCTTTTGGCTGGGCCAAACTTCAGAGGTGACGGTGGAAATTCAGAGCACGGCTTTCCCACACACTTCATGCTCCAGGAGCACAGACAGTGGGGAATGCAAACAAGTTACAACACATTTTTTCCATGAACACAATGATTCACCCAAGCCAGGACTGCTCAGGGGAGAGTGCTGCTTTTGAGGGGGAAAGCTCCTTATTTTAAGGGAAAAAGTTCTGACAAGACCAGCAGGACAGAGAGAGGCATGCTTGCTCTTCTGGCATGCAAGAGGAAAGGATCCAGGTCTTCAGCACCCAGCTGAGATCAAGAACTCGAGCCCAGGTGTCTGGCAGTGCTGGTGAACCCTCAGCAGGGATCACTCACTGCTCTGCAAGGAGCAGCTATAGTGCCCTTTCCCCTCTTGGTCCAAATATTTCAGGCTTGGCATAATCCTGACATGGAACAGGGGCTTTCCCGAAGTCTGAAAAAAAGACTTCTCTAAATTAAACAACAACAGAAAAGAAGTAAATGTCTTATTTTGCTGTTGCCTTTAATCTAATCACCACATTAGTACATCTAAACTCATTCTCCTGGCATTATCAAGGCCACAGTCTACACTGTCCAGTGAAATTATCACTTCTCAGAGACAAGTAACACACTCTCCCCCAGCAAGGCATGGGAAGGGGAGGATTGCCATAGTGTGAGAGGACCAGCCCTGAAACAATTCACCTCCTTATTCTTCTGATGGGACAGGGGAGTTACTGCTCAGCAGGGCACAGGGAAAACCCACCTGGACTCATATTTTATGAATGTCCACATAGGTAGTTGCACAAAAAGCTATTACAGATGAAGGTCCACAATAGGGTAAACCCATAACACTGCTGTACAGTAAAGAAAAGCAGATTTCTCCAAGCAATGCTGGCTCACAGCAGAGAGCTCTCTTTGCATGGGTAATTCATACCAGGCCTGCATTTCAACAGCAAGCAGCAAACAAATGATTCTGCCATTTTTCCCACAACATTTTAGTAGTATGATAAATAAGTTCAAAGTATTTTCTAGGCTCTCTCAAGCTGCTTTCCACTATCTCCAAGTGTGCACCCCAGGAAGCTACCACACATTTATAGTCACCACTTGTGAATGTCTGTCCTCATATTTACAGCTCACTCAGATGGAAGAGCATCTACTGCAAGCCATGGCAAGACTGAGAACTATGGCCCTGGGAGCCCAGGAATTTGGCTGCAATCTGGAGCATCTCTGCCAGAAAGGACTGGGATATAGTTAAGGATGATAAGAACAGGGTGCACAGGGAATAATGGGGAGGCAGGCAGCCTCTTCTTCATCTCCTCACTGCTTTTTCCTGGGTCAGCCCTGGAGATCAGAGAAGCAGAAAAAAACCAGCACTAACCAAACACTATGAAAAGCCAGAGCCCAAGAGAAAAAGAGGTATGTTTCCCTGAAACGAGCGAGTATTAGTTTTCTGACAGTTTAAATATTGCATTCTGCTTACTAACTGTCATTAAATTTACAAATAGTTGGCAGTTTGGCTTGTGACCAGGACCCAAAGGAATGTTGACTGTAGCAATTTAATGGCCTGTTTCTATCAGCAACAGCAGCAATGTTTAAAAAACTTCTCATTGCTAGTGAATTTATCTTTAAAAAACCCCAACAGTAGAAGAGATGCTAGTTTTACATTTTTCACCCTGCTGAGGCCTCATATTGGATCATTACTCATTCCACACACCCCCCAGCCACTTCTCCAAAGCTTTGAATTTTTCTTCATTCCAACTGCTAGGATTGCAAACTCAGTGATGAAAACAGACAGCTCCTGGCTCTTTAACAAAAAGCAAAAATTCCTTACTCCCTAACAAAGGCTTAAGTGATGATGAGTCAGCGATGCTGCTACATCAAAGACTAAGACTGGACATTCTTCCTAAAGTTTCCAAATTTCTTGGAGCTAGAACAGGAGATACACAGACAGATAAAAGCCTTAAGACATGGGGGACTGAACACTTACAGGGCTTGCAAAGCTCCAGCCTCTCAAATGCCTTGTACTGCACAGCATGTTTTTCCTGAGAAAACAACACTGCAGCTCTCATCCCAGAGGGGGCTGCTCCGTGCCTGGTGTGTTCACACCATCCCCCTTTCCCATCCTTTCCCATCTCACCAGTGGAGCAGCTTGAGTATGAGTCCAAGCTCACAGAGCTGTGCTGAGCCCTCTCCCCTGCCCACAGCCAGAGATGTGCTGGCACAGTCAGGATGCCCAGGGCCACTCTCCTCAGCAGCCACACAGGCGAGAGGATTAGCCTCTCTCCCTGGATGAGCTCCATCCTGATAATTTTCACCAATAACACTGATGAAGTGGAGGGTTTTTAAATGACACTTCCACACTGTCCAAGCACGGTCAGTTAGACCATGGCAATGAGCCAAAGAGCTTTTGCCAGCACTTGTTTTGACCCAGCCCTGCGAGGCACCTTCCCTGGCAAAGCCCTCCAAGCACCAGCTGCACCTGGGCAATGAGAGCATCCCAATGACTCCACAGACTCCAGCTACATGAAGCATAACCTGGTGAAATGCTTCCTTTACCACAGTTTCCTCCATCTCAACCGGCTTACTGTGAATTTCTGAAAGCCCTACAGACCACACTAGCCAGGCTAAAATATGCAATTCACTGCAAAGAAATAAATCTGTGGAAAGGGGAACAGTTAGTTGAACTAATCAAGAGACTCTACAGGGTGAACTGAGCATGGGAAAGGCATTAGAATGATATCAAAATTAATTCAGGATGCCTGTCTAGAAATGTGAACTGTTGCTTTCCATGCAATTATATAGGAGACAAATCATAGCTCTGGCTAAAAATGTAAACATCTCTATAAGCAAGAGGGGAGGAAAAGCAGGGTATCCAAACTAAAAGGCTCTCACACCATTAAATGTAATAACTAAGCAACTATTAGAGAGTCTGAAAAGAAGATGAAAGGATAATGGAGGGAGATATGGGCTGGCAATTACAGGGGAAGCAAAGTGAAATAGTCTCTATTTATTTTGGATTTTATTAAATTTCCACAAATACTAATAGCCAAATTGCACTCTGAGGAAAGAGGGGAGGAAAAAAAATAGTAATAAAAAGGCTGAAATTAGTCTCAGGTTCCCCAGAGTCCTTCCCCACAGCCCTAGAGACAACAACCATCTCAGGACCACCCCAGCTTCTGACTCTGGGATGGCACACCCGGGTGTGCAAATCACACAACCAAGTCTGAAACTTTTGCTTGTCCTGATAGGGTCCTTTTGGATGAGCTCAGAAAAGGAGCAACAGCATCAGAAGAACCTCATAGCAATGGCAACAATGTGAGCAAAACTTGCTTTTTGTAGGCCTAGGTTTTATGGAAACAGCCATTTCCCAAGCAAAGCTCAAAGAAATCAGCTGCTATCATTATCATCCTTTCCCAAGGACAACCTGCTAAGACCACCTTGGAGGACAATGCCTGAAGTTTCCCTCCCACCAGATCACCCTGTTTTCCAAACAGCTCCTCACCACAACTGAAGGATTCCTGGAGATTTTATACAACTTCTTCCCAGCCTCAAACACTTCCAAATGCCATGCCAACAGTCCAGTGATTTCAAGATAAATATGCAAGATGCCCTTTGTATTCCAGTGCCTGCCAGAAAACTGAAATAATGCTGATTTTAAAAGAATCACCTCATTGTGTTCAAGAATTAGCATTACACAACTGCATCCATGGTAAGATATGCAGTTACATGCTACAAATCATTACTGCACAACTACTCACAGCTGAACATGGAGCATCAATCGATACCACAGTGCTCCTTTGCAATCTGCCTACCAGAAAACCCAGCAGTGTATCTGAATCAACACCAGTACCCTTTCCAAAAACAAGAACATGTCTAAAATTCACAGGTAAGGTTCCAGATGACATCATGCTGGCAGTGAGGCACAGCAGGGCTCTCATTTTCAAGAGAACGTTCTCAGGGAGCAAGATGATTGTGAGAAACATGCATATCGGAACAACCAGCTTTCCTTACAAAGATAATATAGATAATTCTTCAATAAGTCCCATCTGAAACATTTGGCAAAGGATCCAGAAGAGAGATTTGCAGGAATGCTGCCTTAAGGCCATGCTGGAGAACTCCTTGGACTGATGCCTCAGAATATCAGAGCAGGTTGTGACTATGCCTCCAGACCAGCTGGAGCTGGGCTCAACAGAGGCTCCCCTCCATCCCTGCCATGCTGGAAATCCTTGTACAAAGGGGGATCAATACTAGGGTAAAAATACATATCAAGAGACACAAATGGAGCTCTGCAGGACAAGACTTGTCATCTTTGCTACCTGCTAGTGATGCCAGCAAGACAAAACCAGAAATCCTTGACTGCCCTCCCAAAATCATTCCACTGTTCCATATTTCCCCCTTTCAAATAGTTACATGGAGAAGCCATCAAACAAGTACACCACAAAAAATGGCAGTGCTGTTTGTAACCCTTTTCTGACATTTGCTATTCCAAGCTGAATTGCAAGTGACAGCTATAAAAATAACAAAGTAATATTTGGATAAACAAATGCCTACTAGATAAAATGCTAGGAAGACAGATTACGCTGCCAGTGTGGCACATACTCCAACAGTGCTGTCAGCCCAGGACTCAGGAATTACATCCATCTTTTCTGCAGAAGCATTAGCAAAACCAGTCATTCAACTATATTACCTTGTATAGGATATTGCTTTCCCACAAAAATCTCTGTTGCCTGTCCAAGGCAAAACAAGCAGATACAGATAATGACAACATCTCCAGATGACATTTGAAAGACATGGCAAAAACTTGGGGGAGGAGTAAAAGTGGATTTTTATTACTCAGTGAGCTGAACTCTGTTACAGACCTTTTATTAGTGGCATAGAAATGTGATTTATTTGGATATATCATATCCTTAGACAGAACATACTAAAGCTTTAAGCAGAAATAAAATGCCAGGATTGGTCATGTCACAACTGCATTGCTTCATCTCACAGTGACCCAGCACCCAACACATAACCCCCACCCCCACCAGACCAGTACCTAGAAAATGTCCTTTTCCCCCTGATGGATTACATGTAATGTCAGTCAGCAAAACATTCTTTTTTAAGAAAGAAAAAAGAAAAGAAATATCAGAAAATAAAAAATTAAGATCTCCAGAAAAGCACTTAAATAAACTAAACCTAGTTATTCTGTTATATTTGGCAGCTGTTCAAACCACACAGCATTAATAAACATATTTACTTTGAAAACAGACAGAAATGGGTTTAAGTAGTAAGGCCTGACTCAGAATTTCTAAGTCATTTGCAAGCAAAAGGACCAGACCCCAAGTCTTGCACACTGGCAACCTTTGGATTCCACCAAAAGTCAGAATTTTAGAAGTCATCTTGGAGGGGAACTCGCTACAGTTTTGGCAAGGCAGGAAACAAAATATGAGTTTAAAAAATGATTCCTTATAACAATTAGATATTAAATTAAGCCTTATTGGGATACCACTGCAGCCCTGGCAGCACACCCCAGGCTCTACTGCCAGCTGAACTGCAGACAGCAAGCCAGATTTACCAGAATAAAACCTGATCGGATACTGAATCAGGAATATACTCCAAATAACCACAAGCTTCTTTCAGCCTTCATACGAACAGTGGAATCATATGTATTTTGTAGCCATCAGTTGTGGCACAACTAATTNTGTAGAGCAGCAGTCAGTGGAAATAATGAATGACCTCCTTTCACAAGATCAGAGACGTATTTGCACAGAAACAGCTGAAGAAAACTGGACTCAACAGTCTGCAGATGCCCATGATATAATAAGAACAAATAAAAAGCTTATGACACCGTAACTCTGCACCAGCAGAAACATAAATCCTGCTGGAAGCTTTGGAGTCAGATGGCCTTTGAAATCACTCACAGGTTCTAAATTTCCTAGCAATGGGCAGCAGGGCTGGTATTAAACACAAAAACCTTCTGCCAAACAAACACTGAGGCAATAAACAGCAATAATAAAGCAGAGACAGATAGACCTTTGAATCCATTGGTCAAGAAAATTGGTATCTCAAAGACAGGGTGCAGATCTGTTTGTGGGACCTGATTGAGAGACTGCAGCAGATATCCAGTGCTGGAGGCTCTCTGCAGCACCCTCCTCCCCCATCCATGCATTTTCTCTGCCAGACAGCATCGCTCTGGAAATGGGGAGAAGGAGGCAACTGAAACCCCAGGAAGTGGGCTCTGACTCAGTGCTCAGGGACATGACCATAAAAATCCCTGAAAAAAAAAAATGGAGGGGAAGGTGTTTCATCACTGGCAACAGTCCAGTTAAGGGCAGCTGTGTTGGCCTGGCTTTAGGAAAGCAGAGCTGGGTTCCCTGAGGCTCCAGCAGCATTTCCCACGTGCCAAGCACGGGTCAGTGCCTAGGGAGTGGGAGAGCCCCGGCTGCAGCAGGGACAGAACCCACATCCCAGCATCTACGTTCCGTGGGGAGGATTGAGACGTGCAGAATCCCATCAATGCTGAGCTGGAGGAAGAAGAGAGAAGTGAATATCAAGTCACTGCTGAAAAACAAACCATGCACAATAGACCGCCATATAAACAAACAACTCTGGGCTTTTTTTCAAAATATGTTTTTACATCAAGCACCTGGATTCTAAAATCCATGACTAAGTTCTCACTCCCTCATTCAACTATACATGTCCTCTCAACACTTAATAACAAAATGATTTAGGTTGGATCAAAGACAGCCCTTCCATTAACCCACAATACACAAAATGCCCCTCCATGAGCCTTTGGTATTCATGGGCAGGCGCCTCCCGAACCAACCACAGCTATACCATCATTCAGCCAGCAATTGCTTTCAAAACAGGCTGCAGCTCAAATAAGTCTGTGATTATATAAATGCTAATACAAAGTAAAGAGAACCATTATTATGGTTCCAATGACTAGCAGGGAAGCACAAATAGAAAAACATTTTCTTAAGCACACTCCCAGTAATCCTACAAAACATGTGGAGTATCCTGACATTGAAGGGCTTAATCAGGTGGCAGGTTTCTAACACTTCCCAAAGTTATTCAGCTGTAAAATGGGGGATTCACTTTACAACCAGAACTGGATGGAATTCAAAGCCAGAGGTTACTAAAACCTGAAAGCCTCCAAGGTTTTCTCCTATTAAGGAAAGTAAATGCATTCAACAAAAAAAAAAGGCACAGAGAAAAAAAATCAATTTAATCTTTTTTCTTTTATATGTACATATATAAAATTCCTCAACACTGACACTTTTCCTTAGGAAAAAAAGCATAAAATAAACAGGTCTTCATTATTTCAGTTTGGAGGGATTTTTTGCCAACAGTGGAGGAGGGTAGTTCTCACTGTGAAATCTCCTCTGCAGTGACATCCTGGTCTCTGAGCACCTGATCTCCCCTCCCTCCAGCTAAGCCAGGCTCACTTTGGTGAATACACACAGAGGCAGCAACCCAGGAGTGCTCATTAAATCATCCACTAATTCACAAGGTGACACCGTGCTGGGACCAGGACAATGCCTCAATATGGCACTGCCGTCACTCACAGAAATTAAAGACATTTTATACATCCAGATCTAATCTCCTATCAGTATTTAGAGGTAACAGATTCATATGGATTTATAGCCTAGAGGGATCCCAAGATGATCTATTCCCATCTCCCCATGTAACACAGGCCACATCATATCAATCAATTCTTCCCTGGCTGCTGCTTTAACTAGAACATTTCCCTGTACATCAATCCTTGACTTAACGCCTTCCATGACAGGGAACCCACTGGGTAACATTTGAGAAATTGCTTCAGTGGTTAATTATCCACTCTGGTAAAAAAAAAGGGTATTCGATTTCCTGACAATGTATTACTTGCAAAATTACAACAGAGCTTTAATAAAAAGGCCTTTTTTAATCTGTAGCTACTGAAGAGTAGACTAATAAGAACCTCATCTCCCAATTGCTTGAACAAAAAGAACAAAAGAAGGTATAGAAAAGATGAGTAAGAGATGTTTAAAGAGACTTTCCATAATAACAGACAGCAACATGCCCCAGATCACTCACCCAGCTGTACCAGTGGGCAGTGAAAGCCTATCTTAATTTACAGCATTAAAATCACCTTTGTTCAGCAAACAGTTAACAAAGATGCTAAATCCCTGGACAGTGAACTCTGGACATGAGAACTAAGACCCCTGGTGATGCTCTTGGCCTTTTAAACAAACAGCTCACAGGTCAGGATAACAGGATCATATTTCATATGAAAAACCTCCTCCTTTGCAGAAGGCCTTCTCCAAGGACCATTTAAACAGCTCCACTTGGCCATTAATTGCCCAGGTCCATCCTGCCGGGGTGAAGTGGGGATGAATTTTGCCAACCTTACTGTCTAATGATGAATATCAAGTTGAATTAATGAAGTAACATTTAGCATGGTGAAAGCAACTAGAGAATCTCTCTTCTTTAGCTTCTTTTAAAAGCATTTCCATGAGCAAAGAGTTACAATTTTTTTTTTTTTTGCATATGTCAAATATTTGAAGACATAAAGCAAGCTATGCATGTGTAAGCTTCTTCTGACACATTTAAAACTTACATCATACTTAACCTTGGCATATAAAAGCAATTGGGCCTGAACCAGCATTTTTAAAGCTTTCAGAATCAAACTCTTTAGTGCATTGGCCAGGTCATTAAAAAAAAAAAAAAAAAGGAGATGGAGAGAAAAAGACAGGGAGGGAAAAGAGTCTTTACTATGTTAACCAGTTCTCTGCTAATGACTCTGCACTCTGTGGATGTGCCACAGCCCCAGAAAATAAGAGAAGTTAAGGGGAGGAGTGGGTTTCAGGGATGATAAGACTAAAGAGCAACAGTGTCTGAAATTAAGTGAGGACTCCCCTTTACTTCACCATCTTTTCCCATTTACAGTCCAAAATACCAACAATTAATGTATTTAAATTTACTTACTAAGATTGGCTCTGTGAGACAGTTCATGCCTTGCAGAGCACCCTGGTTTTCAGCATCATTCCCTACTCAAGCCACACTCACAATTACATATTATTTGGGCAAAGGTAGGCTGTATTCCCCAAAACAGACAGACAAACTTCTCCCCTGTCACTCTGAACAGCCAGCAGAACCACTGGTAAGAGCAGAGAGTTCTGCTCAGAGCCACCTTTCCTACCCACTTTCACAGCATTTGACAAAATGGACAATAATCTCTAGGAGAGAAAATAAAAAGTAGGGGTTTTTTTCTCAAGGTATGACTTCTACATAGCAAAAATCCAAATGAAGAAAGAGGATTTACTGTCGAGAGTGGCTCAGTTTCCCTATGGGTTAAAAAAAGACACAAGCATTCTGTTAGTTATTAAAACTCCCTCTAAAAATCAAGCTGCCTTTCTAAAAAACCATTTGTCTTCAAAACTTGGAATTAATTTTTATACCCTAAGAAAAAATCCAGACATGATAAATTTGTCTCTGAACTCAGAATCCCTCTGATTATTATCAAAAGAATTGCTTAACACAAAGCCATTGCAATTGTAAAATGCCAAGTGTGCAGTTAATATGCTGATACCAAAACCTGAGTAATATGGCTGGTGACCATCCCAGACTATCTGCCAATTTACTCAGGGTGAGAATATGGAAATAAAAGTTTTTTAAAAAAGCACTACACAGCTTTAAGCTGTCAACAGATTTTATCCTGAGTAGTTTTTAAACCAAACCAAACCCACGGGCAGCTGTGCCTGACTCAGGTTTACTGGCAGCCAATTAACGTTTTACTAATTCCAGAAAGGATGATTGCCTTCCCGACTGCTGTTGGGTTACCAGGCTGGAAACCATTCCCCAGTGCTTTAAAGCAGGCATCCTTCCCTGGCTCTGGGAGGGATGCTGCAACAGGTGAGGAGGAGGGAGCTGAGGAGCCCAGCCAGCACCTCCAACACATCCATTGGAAAGGTGGAGCACACTGATTGTGTGCCCAGCAATGTAGGAGGCCAGACACCCCGAGCTCACTCGTGTGCTTGTCAGAAATTAGTCTGCAGTAAGCAAGCAGGGTAAAAGGTTAATGAAATACGCTCTGAGGAAATAAAATAAGGACACTGATGACTTGCCACAAGGCCCTGGAGCTGGCTGTGCTGGCTGGAGCCCTTTCCCCACACAGCGGGGATGTCACTGGAGTTAGGAAAGCAGATTGGCATAAGGCTGTTTCAGCTTCTCCTGGTGGGGGTTAACATGTCCTTGCAGGCACCATCACCTCACTCCCAGCTGGGAACAGAGTACCCACTCTGCTCCATCCAGCAAGGAGCTGGAGGGCTTGCAAGGAAGGAACAAATACGGAAATTGGGCAACAAAAGCTTACATAACATAAGGTCACACTGAGTACTGATTTGGGTTTTACTTAGAAGGAGCAGCAAAGTCACTGGTGCAGTGACAGGATCACAAGCACTGCACTGGTGCACCCCCAGTAGGGCTGCATCCACCCACAAGCTTCAAACTCAGTCCTGGAAACCTTAATCCAATGTCTCAGCCTCAGAACAAACTTCTCACAGCAAGAAAACAAACCAAAACCAATGGGATAATCCACATGAACACCTTGGGTGTCCCAAGCACAGGAATCTTTATGGTCAGCTCTATCACTGTGCTTTACTTTATGGCAGGCAATGCATTGTTCAGGCTTGAAATCAAAATTAGCAATGTAAGGACAGGGTGTGTGTTCTTGGTTTGGGCTTTTATTTATTAAAAGAGCAACTGATTTTTCTCATGCATAAACTTCCCCAAGCCACATTTATACCATCACTATGGAATTTTATAAGGGAACAGTACTTGAAAAAAAGGGATCACTATCCTCTGGGCTTCAGATACAACAATTACAACTGTGAAATTATTTTTTCTAATCCAGAGTTCAAGTAAACTCCTAGCATGACTTCACTGAATACAGATTCCAGATCAAAACACCTTTTTTTTTTTTTTACTATTACCTAAACAGGGTGTCCTAAAATACATAAAAGAAGTAAAAGAAATTTGAAAGACATTGAAAAAATATAATCAGAAATAAAAAAAAAAAAACCCCACCATCCAACAACAAAACACAAAAACCACAAACAAACAAAACACAAAAAAGAAAGCACTGGAGAATTTCACTGTATCACTAATTTACTCACAAAGTTTGAGAAACACATATCAAGGATTTTCCCGCCATAGTGTAAGAGCCATTTAAGGACATAAATTCAAGAATATCAGTGCACTACAGAAGCTGCTGTCGGACCAGGCACATGTAGTGGGCAGAAAAACGATCTGATATTTGGAATCCCTTTTACAACCAGCACATTAAGGCAAAAGACTTACAAAAATATGAATGTAATGCAAGACTAAAACAAACAAAACACCTCACATAATTCACAGCTAAGACTCTGCCAGCTAAGACTTTACCAGGTGAATGAAATTAGCAACCTGACAATTAGCAAGAGGAATAAATCACCATAAAAAGTAAGCAAAAATGAATTTTCAAGTGCATAAATACAAATTCTTGGTTTCATACACTTGCTGTTGTTACCAATGCAATATGTTTACCCACTTCTCTATGGGATATGAAACTCAACTTGGTGTGAAAACAAATCATTGAAAGTCTTGGCAGATTAGTAAATGTCAGATCAAATTAAACCTTCCCCTAGACTATGCAGGGGCTGTACAAATTTATCACAGTCGCACAGATTCTTTGCTCTCTTGACATGACTAGGTCAGAACAGCCCAGAGACAAAAGGCAGCAAGAGCAGAAGACTGGAAATGCACAGTTTTGGAGGCCGCTTATTGCCAGGCTTTGTTTTACTGTTAAACTCATTCACAGAGAAACAGTTTTGGAGATGGAGAATGCCTCGGGAGATAGGAAGCAGCAAGAGACACCAGCATTCTCTTCTCAAAGGCTCTCTCTGGAAGGCAGGAGCTGGGCCGCCCACCTTCCAGGCTAGAAGGTTTCAAGCTGTGGCACGCAAAACCTTGTGGCAAGGTTTATAATCTCTCTTTTCAGTGAGTGATCTGAGAGTGTTACACGGTAGACACACATCCCTCAAGCTTTGCTGTCAAAAGATTCTACAGAGAGAATGTAAAGCCTCTGGGCTCCAGCAGCATTACTTCAAGACAGAAAAGGAGAAAGAAAAAAAGAAAAAGAAAGAATCTACCTTATAAAGTATCGATTTAGGATGGATGATGAGACAATCCAAAGTTTACCCTGAACCACGCTGGCTCTCCTACCATCAGACAAGCACAGGAACTCAGGAGAGCTGCCAGCAATGCTGCAGCAGGGAACAGCAGAGTACCCAGGGATCCTCACAGGGAAACCAGTCCATGCCCTCCCCAGGTGCTTCTGTCACCCACAGAGTATGACAAAGCTGCTGCTGGAAAGAGCACAGGGCACACCAGCAAGTGATAGCAGTCAGTATTTCTAATGGGGTAATGCCTATTAAACTGAGCAGCACACCTAGCAGTAAGACTTGGTCATGAAAATACTTCAACCCCTTCTGCCTGATGAAGAAAAACAACTTGCCTGCCATTCCTGCCCAGGCAAGGGGCAGGCAGGACAGCAGCAGCAGCAGTGACACGGCTCAGCACCCAGCCCTCTCCCCACACCCCTGCATCGTGTCTGTCCTGCAGCCCTTTCCAGCATCTGCAAGTGTCCCAGAGGGATTTACAGCTCTTGCTCATCTCGTGGCACCTGTTGGGCATGTCCCCTCCCCAGAGACGGGTCCTTTGCTGGCACTGCCCTCCAGGTTGCAGGGACGCTGCCCCAGCAAGCTCATCCCACAAGCATTCTCTGCACCTTCAGGAGCACTCCCCTGCGGCTGCGGCCAGGGCTGTTAATGCCCCACCTTTCCCCTCCCCATCAGCCACCTGGGAATCATTTGCAAAGCCCACAAGATGACTGGGGGTGGGTGAGTGACATTTATCACCAGCCCTTCAAAGCAAAGAACAAAACCTCCCCAGGCGCCCCCAGCACGGCCCCTTGACAATCTCAGGACATGCAGGTGCAAGGCAGCTCCTAAGGGAGAACAAGTTACGGCCGAGTTCCACCAGGTATTTGAGCCCATGCTTAGCTCTGGGATCCACAAGTTTTCCCAATTTCGTGAGCCTTACTCAGTACCCATGAACAAGCTGCTCCCTACCTCTGCTCCTGCACCAAGCAACAGGAGGCTTTGAATTTAGGAATTCACTGAACACACACCCAGACGATCCTTGCTGGGACAATCTGTGCCATGAGAGCCCTTCGGATATGGACTTCCTCCATTTACACCACATTGTATCCGAAGTTAATGACTCCCAATTACATTAAGAGCTTTTTAAAATCATAGTACAATTAGTTCCAAAAAACAAGGAAGTATCAGCAACTTGATTTCTCATTAAGAAGATAAAATAATAAACAAGAAACTAGTTACTTGCTACAGATACCAGAGCACACTGTTTACAGAAACAATTGCTTGTTTCTGTATGGCAGGATCATCTTGTGCTTTTCATTTAAGGAACACAATGGTAAAGAGCACAGAACCATTATAGCACAGAAAGCAACCATGCTTGGAGGGTTACTGTGCCTTTTCAAAGGGAAATCAGGAGCACAATAATGTTTTATTGTTATTCTTTCAGAATACACAAGTGAACAATATATTTCATAAAAACAATTCCTTGTAAACAACTTGAACAGTAAAAGCAAACAATACCTTAAGTAATAAAAGGAGTTTATATCCTGAAAGATCAATTATTATTTTGGCTTGTTGATATGAAACAGAATAAACTATTTATTAGAGCTCAAATCATTTAGGAACTATAACCACAGTGATCTATAAGTAAAGATCATGGCAAGGAACCAGAACTGTAACATAAATATTTAGGCTTTCAATGCACCAAAGAACACACACGACTTCTTAGCTAGACTAGGACAGGATCAGAGCACCACCCTTTCTGGCAGCCACCTAACAACAGCCAGGACAAGAATTTTACTGTTTTTAGAAAGGCAAGAAATTGAGGTGGATTTTTTTTTTTTTACAAAAAAAAATTAGCCAACAGCTTATTTTGATAAAACTTGCAGCTTATAAACCTAATTTCCAAAAATATAAGCTGGAGCCAAAGCTGACAATGGCACCAAGTGTGCAGACACGGGCCAAGCTCTGCCCTGACAGCCCACAAAGCAGAAACTTCACCAGAGACAAACCAAATCACTCCAGCTCTCAATATGGCTCCAAAGAATGGGAAGAAGGGGCAAACAAAGAGCTGTAGCAGCTGCCCAGGGGATGCACATTTGGAAACTCCTTCCAGACTCACTCTTACTCAAGCCTCTTCCTTGCATCTTAAGGAGAAGATAAAACCTGCCCAGGGGTCAGTTATGCCAGGCAAGACAGTGCTCAGCATTCCTTACCTGCTGCCTTCTCTCGCTCCCTCCCTCTGTTTTGGGATCCCCAGGCAGAGACAGATGAGCTGCTGGCAGAGGGTGGGACCACAGGCACTCCTCTGCTTCATACCTGGGACACTGAGCATGCTCCCATTTCCTCCCTGGCCAGGTTTCGGGGGAAAAAAAGCTTCCCTGACAGTAGATGAGGGATGTCCCAGCAGTGGATGAGCTTTATACTGGATCCATTTCAAAGCATTTCAACTCAAAAGGGGATAAAGCAGTGAGCAAAGTGCATGCAGCCTTAGCTTGTTTTAGCAACTGACTCTAAATCAACCCATATGAACAAGAAGTCCTTTGGAGTAAAACACAGGAGATCTGGGTCCCATTTCAGGTGCTGACAAAACACACCTGCATGTTTGGTTGTGCCTCAGCTTCACATCTATAACAAGCAGCTGTGAGAACCTGGTTTATTCCTTCTTTTGCTTGCCTTCCCTGTAGCCCATTTGGATAATGTACAGCCTTTTACAAGGCATTTTTACAGTACCTAAGACAAGAGGACCTTGACCTCTATTATAGCTGCTAAATAGTATCACGTTGCTTGCATCACTGTAAACCCAGAACTTAGGCAAATAAGGAACAGCTCCCAAGTGACTGTCAAAAACTCTCCTTTAGTATCCAAAAAGTGTCAGCAATATAACCAAAGCTGCTGGAGCTGAGATGTGAAACCTCACAGATCAGAAAGGAAAAGGGGCAGAAGGATGAAAAAGGCAGGCTGCTTGCCCACAGCTGGAAGTGCACATTTGATTCAGGGACTACTGCTTCCCTGGTGTCGAAGGTTGCCAGAAATCTTGCATAAGAACCTGATCCAATTTCCATAGAGCCTCCTTATGTCATCCTCACTCCAGCAGAAAAACCCACAATTGGCTAAACAGCTGCTGCTCTCCCAGTCGGAGGGATCACTCTGCCCACTGCACAGCACGATCCCCACAACACGTCCATGTTGCACCTCAGGTGAAAATCCTAAACCAGCCAAATTTTATAAGTGTACTATCCATGCAAGACACTGGTGCCAATCTGGCCACACGGCTGGGACAGGGACCAAGGCTCCCCTGAGTGCCTGTGCAGTGCCTGACATCCCCCCAGCCAGCTGGGGCTGAGCTGGCTTGCTGATGTGCATGTCCAGCCACAGAAATGTCCATTTTCAGCATATCTGCCTTGAAAATCAAGCCACTTCCCCAGGTCTTCCCAATCTGTAAATATGCCCTTTTAACTGAGCTGGGTCTCGGGGGGAGTAGAAGCAGCTCAGCCAAACTGAAAGTAGAGAATTCAAGTCCAGTGTTCCCAGTACCTGGGACCCAGACAGAAGCTGTCAGCGTGAGCACAGCTAACACACGTGTGATCCTGCCCTCTTCTTTCCTCAGGTCTCTCCTGGTGCTCCCAGGAGCTGTGGTATGAGACAGGTTCATTTTATTCTGAAATTTAGCACAGGTTAAACTAAGTGAAAAGGCAACAGGAGGGTGGCCTGGATGACAGATTGGTGCAGGTGTGGGTTAGCCCTCAGCAGGAGATAAACACCTTTCCCAGGGGTCACTGTCCCCACAGAGCACGGCTGGGAAATTATGTTGATGACGGGGGATCTGGTGATACCTGGATAGGACCTGGCAGCCTCATGCTTTACCATGAAGCAGGGAAAGGTAAATGTCCAGCTCATGAAATTCAAAGTTGTTCAGTTGAAACTGGGTCTTTCTGCACAAACGCTCAGCTAAGCAGCCTGAGAGGCCATGCCAGTCACCATCAGAATGGCTTTGGCCTCCTGCTGCAAAAGGACTTGCTTTTGGGACCATAGCACAGCTGAAGACAACCA
Source organism: Rhipidura dahli (assembly GCA_013399225.1). Classification (NCBI taxonomy): domain Eukaryota; kingdom Metazoa; phylum Chordata; class Aves; order Passeriformes; family Rhipiduridae; genus Rhipidura; species Rhipidura dahli. Next base: position 2,130,178 of record VXAC01004986.1, on the reverse strand, counting down.
ACTGGACAGTCACATGTCACAGAAGACAGGAAAATAAGGAACCTCCAAGCACTCTGAATAGCAGAGGTGCACAGCACATCTCTATTTGCAGCCTTGATATCAACAGCTTGCCAAGAGCAAAATCCACGTTTCCCTGAAGAAGCTACTTGCACTTCTCCAGGATGTCGCCTTTTAAAGTCAAACAGTGCAGTGAACAAAGTTTTATCAAGTGCAGTAGAAAATAAACTTCAGAATATAATCACAGGCACTTGTAGCAGGAGCTTTCAAACAGCCAGGCTGTTCAGCACATCAGACTGCTGCAACCTCCCTGGTCCCAATACACTCAGCTCTGAGCAAATACAGCACTGAACTTGTCCTTAACGACTTCAATGCTGCCAACACTGATGATTTTCACACATATCTGATGGTTTTCCTAAAAATACTCAGCTCCTGGAGCCATGCGATAAAGTAGAAACACACACTTTTATTAAGGAAAAGGCTTTTAGATCATCTTTTTGCCCAGGGAACAAGAGAAACAAACCTTTACATTACAAAACTGGAAAAATCCTAGAGCAAAGAAGCCTTCAACACTTACTGTTGCTTTAAATCTCAGGGGGAGTAGGCACTAAGTAAGCTAAATGCTTTAAATGCTTTTTTTTTTTTTTTTTTTAGCTTATCTCATAAATTACATGAAATCTGAGTTGTTTGCTTCGGTTTTTTTTCCCCCAGAAATGTATACTGTGAGTAATTCTGAGCAGTGAATAAATGCAAGGAAATTATGTGCTTTCTACCATTCCTCCAACAATACGAAGCAAGGTGACATGAACAGAACAAACTCCCAGTTATACCTTTAGTTCCTCCTGTCACTACAGAGTGCTTATCTTTCAAATAATAAAATTAAAAACTAAATACAACCTGGAGAGCTCTAAAGACAGACAAAGGGCTCCATGTCCATGAAAGATCTTCTTCCCCAAACCCTGCAGATCCCCCAGTTTTTGAGATGAAACTGCCACTCCAAGCCTGGAGGCACCTGCCAACTCTGAGCCAGTCCAGGAAGAGAAGCTCTACTAAAATTAAAAAATACTAATAAAAAAATTAACCCCTGTGCCCCTCAACCAGATTTTTCCACCGCACCTCTAACAGGTCCCTCCAGACAGAAACCTGAGATGTGCTCTGATGGACATGGGCCATTCCCATGGTACCAGAGAGCATCACAGAGGGTCTCTTGTCCCCATCCAGGACGGCTTTGGTGTGGGGAAAGGGAGATGTGGCATGGAGGCACTGCCAGGAAGGAGTCCCAGCCCAGGGGAGCTCCTGGCCAGCTGACACCATGGGTGGTGCTGAGCCTGTGTGTTTGTAAAAGGTTTATGTGGAAGTCAGAGGGGCCAGTTCTGCCCCTGCTCCAAGCAGGTGCAGCCTGGGTGAAGCCAGCACCACTCCCATGGGAGCAGCCTCGAGGCTACTCCAAGCTGAGCTGGACTCAGACCATGGCTGACAACCATTTGCTGTTCTCCCACCCATTTACTATTGTCCCACCCATTCTGCATGGCAGCAGAATCCTCTCCACAGCTCAGGCTGAACTTGCCACCCTCCTACCCTGCTTGACCGGGGACCCCTGAGCCCCAGGGAAATGAGGTCAGCAGCAGCTCTTTCCTTCTCTGTGGCTCATTCACGCAGAGGTGGCCGCAGGCAGGAAAGAGCCGAAGCTCCTCCACCATGTCCTGATCCACATTTGAACTACCTCCAACACTGCAGGACACTCTGGGAGAGGCACTTTGGAAACCTCCTCCTCCCGTCGGCGACAGCAGTGCCGAGTTTGCGGCTCCTCCAGCGACAGCCGGATCCTTCCCACAGCAGAAGGTGGCTCCGAGCGCTCCGTGTCCTCACGTCAACCCCTCGCCCTGGCTCATTAAGATGTTCCTTCCCTCTGCCCTCTCCTCACTCTCAACCTCCACAAGCACTAATGGGCTCCTCTGCAAATCCAGTGCACACTGCACGGAGCTCAGCAGGCTCCCATTTTCATACATATAGAGAAAAGCAAGTTTTATTCTAAGTAGAAGTGTCAGCTTCTAATTTAAGACTATATCATTTGACCGCTAGGCACAACAAAAGCTACCTATTGCCCATGTAGATGGTCAGTCAGCTCTAATGTCATCTCAGTGGGAAATCACAAATAAAGGTGACCGATTCTGAACTCACAGACCCTTCGCCCCTTCAGTGGGGCTCATTCCCCAGCAGCCCAGATGTATTTTTTATGGGTGAAATTCCACTCACTCCATTGATGCCATCAACCAGCTGCTGGATGCAAGAATTGCATTAAATTATTTCATCCACAGCCAGACTGCCTGGGGGGGGGCAAGGGCAAGGGAGCAGGCAGAGGGCAGGCAGCCAGGGGCCAGCATCCCACAAATACATACAGGGCTTCTCAGCTGCTTTTTAAAAATGCCTGCAGTCTGCCTTATAAATATGCATATGTATTTACATATGCATCTACATATGCAGGTTGGAATCATGCACATTGTCACTGAGGTGAACAGCAAGTGTCTTGTGTGCATGTCACCAGCCCCACACACTATGGTCACAATTGTTTGGGTCCCACAAGCACTGAGGGCACTGCTGCTCTGCTCCCCAGGCAGGGTCAGCATCCCTCATTGCCCTGTTTCCTTGCTGAAATGCATGAAATCAAGGCCTCACGCTTCCAGGCACTGGAACTTAGGCTGAACCAGGCACAATCTCACTCCATCAGGAAACATCCCCACCACGGAGATCCAGAGCACAATGAACACAGCTTGATCTGCTTTATTTTTCAACCTGCTGAATTGCTAGAATATGTTTAGCTGTTATATACAGACCCCAGATCCATAACCCCACCCTCAGCAGCTGTTACATTTGCTGTGGTACTTACAGCAGATGTTACAGCTCCATAAAAAGGTAGAACAGTTGAGACTTCCAAAATTGGGGTGGGGGGTGAAGCAGAGCCCAGCCCCTTCATCCAGCTACATCCAGGCTCAAAGAAGCAGCCGTGGATGCACCAATACATGTGCTACAGAGCCACATCACAGCCTGCAGCAGTTTAAGGAACTTTCAAGTGTTGCCATAGTGGCATTAAAAAGCTGTCATCTTCCTGGGAGACAAGCAGCAGAGGCTGGAATTCCGTGTTTAAAGGATGATTAAATGTGACTTAAATTATACATTCCAATTGCTGGAACTGACACCATTTAAAACACACCATCTATTCCCCATTTCCTCAGACACTGATTACTACCCACTAAAAGATGAGCATTTTCTTACAAGCAGTGAAGTACCAAACTAGGGATTTATGAATTGGAGAGAATTAAAAAGTTTTGCATTACAAATAGAGTAAAACATTTACATTCCATGGGCCACCTGAGAACCCTTAAAGAGTCAAAATGGACATTTTTTACCTGAAAACCTGCCTGCACTCTATCAAGGCTGCTAATTGAGGCACAGGTCTCTAAAATAGCTTGAAACTATTTTACAGTAAAGTCACCATCAAACATTTGCTGAGCTCTGGACAACCTGACACAGATTTGGGACCCATCATTAACTGTCCCAAGGAGCTCTGTGAGCTGAAGCTCCATTAAGCTGACACAAATAAATTGTCTGTTTCTCCTTGATAAATCCACAGAATGACTTGCAAGCTATTACCATTCAGATTTCACAGACACAGAGCTGTAGGATTTTCTTGGCTAGCAATGTTTGCAGTTTAGCAGGAGCAAGAAGAAGCACAAGGGATCACCCAAGGCCATGAGGGCATGGACACTCTCTACCCCATCCAGACCACCCACAGCCCCTCTCAGAGGCCAATGTGGTCAGCCCCTGTTGGGCCAAACTTACAATCTTGTGCACAGTGCCAAAGTCTCTGCCCCAGTGACAATGCACATGAAGGGCTTAACACCTCCACTGTGACAGCAGGTGCTGGAATTGCACGTGGGCATTTCAGTAACTTCAAAAAAGGTCTCTCTAACATGATTTTTCCCCCCTCCCTGAAATGTGCAAGCCTGAAAATGCAGTATTGATCTCACTGCCTGGTAAAAATATGATAAGAGACTAACTGAGCACAGAGATCTCAGGGAAGGAGTCTCCAAGGAATCTTTTGATTTGAACAAGGATCCTTACAAAATGCCAGAAGATAAAACAAAGGGGAAAAAAATGGCTAATCCTGGATCTTCCCTGACAGCTTGCACTTGCAGGAGTGTAGACTCAGAATAGAATAGGCTCTGAGATACTGGGAGGGGAACTGTGGCTGCAAGCCTAACAAGGGGGAGAGGAGCAACAACGCGAATGGCAGCAAACACAAACAGTGACTCATGACACACAGCACATAAACAACACTGTCAGAGTTTTTGGAATTATAATTCAAACCAAAATAAACAAGAATGACAGTCCACTACAAGGAAAGGGAGGATGACAGTGATGGTAGGGGGGTATGGGGACTCCATCACATTCACATCTGGTGCTCTCATAGCATCCCAAATGAGCAGCTCCAGTGAGAAACAGAGAAGGGAAGATGTATGGGACAGCAGCAGCTTCTTGGGATCTACATCCGTGCTTGAAGTTCTCATGACTGCACTGAGAGCAGAATTTATATCCCAAAGCTATGCAATAGCCTACTACACTGCTACTGGTTTTGACCCATGGCCCCTAAAAGCAGTTCCAGCAACAGAAATAAAAAGTTCAGCTTGGAGGGTTAATGAGTGAAATAGACCCTGTGTAGTGGGTGGATGGACAGAATGCAACAGAGGGGGAGAAATCACACCGTCAGCAGAGGCACTGCAAATCCTCCAGTCAAGCAGATTCACAATTTCTTTTGCTCTTGCTTCATTAACTCCTAGTGAGAAACTCTACCCCAATCTGCACCTTGAATATTTTTTTCAGGCAAATCAAGGTATTTTTCTCCAGTGGGAACTAAGTACTGATGATCGTCCTTTTCACAGAAATCTTTTATGCATCAGAAAATGTGTTGCCTGCACTCAGGCTTATATTTCCAAATACAATTCCTTCTGTTTTTCCTCTCCAGGCTCATTTGCTGAGCCTCCCACCTCTGTGGTTCACTTCCAGATGTGCAGCCACGACCATTCTCCTCCTGCCCTGCACTGCCCAGCTCCCCTCGGTGCAGCAGGAAGTGATTACCAGTCCTGCCTTACACACAGAGCTTCTGTAAGGATGACTCAGAGAGAGATTTGAGTCTTTTCCTCAAACCTCAGGACGCTGTTGGTTTGTTTGGGCTGGCCACGCACAACAGCCCCCACCATCCCATACCACCCTGCCTGCTGCACTCAGTCATCCAGCTCCTGCTCCCTTCAGAGCCACCTCCACACCTCTTCTTCCCTATTCCTCATCATGCCACTGCCCTGTTGGTTTTGCTGTTCACCACGATGACCCAAGTACTGCTGCTAAGCCTCAGTCACATCAGCAGCCCTTCTCACACATTAAAGAGTTACCCCATTACGCAGGGAAGTTGGACGGATTTGCCTATTTGTTTTTAAGTCAGCTTTCTTTTTTGGATCCCTTCCTCCTCTCTGCTGTGTACAAAGTGCTCTGGAAATTTTGAGGAACCAGTGTCATATTCCTTCATCTTTCATTTTCTGGGTCTTTCCTTCTCCTCCATTTAAATGTCTGGAGTAGGCTTTGCTTTGCTCTTCCCTCTCCACCCCATCCCCAGGGAACATCAATGGCAATTACCAACGACTGACCAGTGTTCAGAGCTTGCTGAGACTAGGTTTTCCTCATAATTTTACCTCGAATTATTTCACCAAGTCCAGCTGATGTGAATATTGGATAATATTGTCTATATTTGACAAAGTCTGTACATGTCCTCACGGCCACAGTTTTGTGAGGACTGAAGCAGAGGAAGAACAGAGCACGTCCACCTCTCGCAACCCTTCATCTCTCCAACTTTGTTTTGCTCCTCTCTGTATCTTCTTACACATTCCACCTTTTTTCGCAAAAACTTCACCCAATTTAGAAGCTTTCAACTACATAGTTTTTTCCACTAGAGGGCACAAAGACAATTTCTCCTAAATAGAAACTGGTGCTAGAAGGATTAATAAAATAATTACTAACATCTCATCAAAGGCATCTCAAACTTCAGTAAATGAACATTCAATAAATTAAGATGTAGCTCCAGCTCCCCAGGTACTACACCACCATAAAATGTCTCATAGAGACTGAAAATCTAAAAACCCCAAAGTGAGGCTGCTCTAACAAGATTTCTTATATCACACTAAGCACTTTATCCTGGGATTTCTATGCTCCCCACAACTTCTCATTAGGCACAGACGACAGCATTAACACAGCAACAGAAACAGAAGACCCATTCTAGTATTTTCTAAGTTGAATTTACCCAAATTGAGCTTCAAATAAATGAATTTTATAATGTTTTGGTTTCCTAGCTCAAAGGAAGTCTTATACCAGCACTTCTGTTTGCAGATACTTTTGGGTCATGATAAGTCACCTCCCTACCTGTCTTGAGTAAATTGAAGGGATTTTAGCCTTTAGCACTCTTCTATTCAAACCAGATTTTTCAGCTTTAAACTGTGTCTATGACCATAATGCACTTCAGCAGTTCCTCAGTAAGGAATGGTGTAAAAACATAAACTCCACAGGAAAGCAATCAAGTCAGTTACACAAACCTCACGAGTGAGACCACAGAGATAATTCCAGAGCATGAATTATGTTGAGAGCACTGTGGCTCTCAGGGTCCATCAGCCTCCCCAGCCCCACAACAGTCCCAGGGAGAGCACGCCTTGCCCAGACCCACCTTGCTGGCTCCTGTGATCCCGGCATCCCACGCTGCCAGGGCCAAGGCCGAGGCGATGGGCGAGTGCCCGGTACCCGACCCGTGTGCGGGTGTCCACACGCAGCCCCACACTCCCCTCCATGGCCAGCTGTCCCCCGAGGTGCTCTCACTGCTCCAGCCCAGGGCAGAGAGGTTTGCTCTCTGCCTGTGGATTCCCACTGCCTGGAATGTTTGGCTGGAGCAGAGTCAGCCGCAAGACTTTTGCTAATGGAAGAAGAGAGACAATAGCTCTACGCAGGTGCTTCCTCCCATTTAAAGTGTTTACTTGTGCAGCCCAGCACAGTGACGCTCGTGTGGATTAGATCTGCATGCTGCTTTACAGAGTTCAAAAGGTAGCACGTAACAAAAGGAACCCCAAAATACTGCTTATTAAATTAAAGTGGGTTTTTTTCTTTCTTTTTAAACTCTGCTTCCTTTGCCAATTCCAAGTAAGATGGTTTTTCCAAGCATACAATAACAGCGGTTTCCAATCGGAAATGATACATACTGTATCAAAACAAAGCACCAATTCTAACACAAAAGCAAAGGGTTTATCAGTGTATCTCCACTGCCTAGGCAGCAGGCTCCTATGGCATTGAAAAGACAACTTCATCAGACAGCAGAGAAGGCTGAACTCAAGACCAGTGCATGGTGTGAGAAAAATTAAAAAGATCAGGAGGGAAAGAAGGGTGTAGCTAACCCACAACAGCAACCTAAGGAAAACATCAGTCCAAGAGAGTAACAAAGGCATATTTGTTTTATGAGATAAAACAAGCAATTCAACTATATGCCACGGTAAATCGTTTGGCTTAGGACTGCAACAGGGGAAAAATAAAAGGAAAAAAAAAAAAAGAAGGGAGCATCTGAATCTAATTTTGTTCTTCTAAGCTTACATTACATGAATCAAGATGCTAATTAGAGGTGCCAGGCACACAAATCCATGCTTGGATCTTGTACATAGGAAGTATCAGATGTACTGAACTGTCTTGCAGTTCCCTCTAGTCATTGAAGGCTCAAAGATCCTCAGCACTTAACAGTAAAATAATAATAAAAGCAGTAACAATAATAAAAAATGTCAAGACACTTTTTCTAGTATTGAAATGAGATCCAACTTCCTAGACAATGATTTGTGAACATCTCGGTCCTTCCAAAAGCACCGCCTCTACTGTTTGAGAAATTTCAAATAAAATATCATCATATTTAAGACTCTGCAACCAGATACTATACCTCATTTTCACACCAAACTACACCTCAAAATGCCAGACATGCTGAAAACAATGCAAAACACATTCTCATGCAACCCCATTCTCTTAATGTCAAAATAAACAGAACTGAATCCTTTTGTCTGGGGGCCATATTATTTTGTCCTCTCCTCGTGGTTGCAGCTATTTCAGATGTGCCATTGACTTTCCTTCTTGGTTCAAACAGACTGCGTGGGATTTGCACTTTCATCTGCTGAGATCTGGTGGGATGATTACTCAGACAATGTCAGATTATCAGTGACACTAGAAATGACAATTCAGATCCCTCTCTCTGCTGCTCAGTCATAGGCATATGGCAGGAGATAAGTGGCAAGTGCTGCTTTCAATGATGCCAATGACAGAGTAATGCAATGGCTTAAAATTAGCATGATAACAATTTTAGAACTGCTTTTGTGCAGCTAAGCAATCCTGTGTCCAGCTTAACCAGACTTTTCTCCTTGAAGTAACATGAACATACGGGCAGAGGTGTGCTAAGAGCAGCTGCAGCAACACATGAACTCAGCTGAGTCTTTACAAGATCTATTACTTATACTTGCTCTGAAGCTGCAAAAATGGGGTGGCCGGGGGTTCAAGCCACTGCTGAGGACCCCCAACATCCTCCAGGACAATGAAGCAAGTGAAGGGCTTGGTCCCACCAGGGCAGGAGGCTGCAGGAAAGCTGCCCTTTCCCAGAGCTGCTGCTGGGCACCATGTGCTGGTGCATCAAGTCCTGCATGGTTCAGTGGGAGAATGGGATTAGGTGGGATAAATGAGGGAGAACATTAGGAAAGCCTTTCCAAAGCTCCTAGTATGACAGAAGAGGACAAATAATACAAATTACAAATAATAACTGAAAGAAAACACATCTGTAGGGAAACGCACAAAATCCTGAGCTTTTTGTTTGTTTGTTTTAAATGGCTGAGAATAGAAGAAACAATTCACCCCCAGAGCCTTGCAGACTGAAAGAGCTGAATCCTGCAAGCAGCAACTCACAGAAGTTGGAAGCCAACAGAGCTGGAATTAGCAAAAAGAACAAATGAAAGGTTTTCATTGTGGCAAATGGGGCTTTCGAGCAGACCAGCAGTAACACGATGTTCAAAACTTTGTTGCCTGACTTGTATGATTCCTCCCAGCAGCATGCAACAAAACATACCTGAGCTGTAATCAATTTCTTACAGCCTTATATAAACATTACAGGAATTTTGTCCTCTCTAATATTTCTTGCTCTCAAGGCTGCAATAAATAAGTCAGTTACAACCCTGCTGCCACTGTCTCCTATCTCACTGTCTCTTTTTTTTTTTTTTTTTTTGTTTTTAGTGGTTACTAGTGTAACCACTTCCAGCTTCTACAAACACTTTAAATGTAACTTGTAGCTAAACTCCAGGCAGAATGAAACATTCTATATTCAAAGGGAAGGCATGGAAAAGCCATTTTTTTCCCTGTTAACACTACCTTCCTTTCATCTAGAATCCCTCTCCAGTGTCAGGGAAGGGAATTCCAGTAGCAAATCTCTCAAACAATGACTCAGAGAGATCTGGGTCTGGAAAAGTATGGACACCTCAACTGCAGAGGATGTGAACACTGCCCTTGCACGTAGTTAGCAAGTCCCTTCTCCAGCATCACCCCACTGCTCGAGGACAGCTCTGGTTACAACTGACGGAGGCAGCAGAGGACCAGAAAGGGCAGGAGGGGCACATGCCAATAATCATCCATCCTTTGAAGGGAGAAACCTTCTAGGAGGTGAGTTGTTCACTTCAGCCCGTCCTCAGGCCCTGCCCAAAGCATCTCATGCAGCAGGTAGGTCCATGCATAACTAACACACTGTGCCCCGAGTTGTAGGGATATCTGAGAGGGGAATTGCCTGGACTCACTTCAGGGTCAGGACCTGAGGTGAAACCTGAACTGGCCCACAGCCATTCAGAGAGCTCTGTATCACTTAGGCACTGAACTGCCTTGCTTCAAGGCACTGGCTCCATTTTGTCCACGAAGGCCACAGGTTGTCAGAACACACGTCCTTCCATTCCATAGTTTTGTCTCCAGGAACAGCAGCAGTAATTGCTTCAGGAAGAATCCCAGAGGAGGGCAAGTGCATGGCAGTACTTCCCCAAAGAGTACTCCACCTGGCAGAGGCTGTGCCTCAAGGACCATGACAGCCAGAAATGTTATCTTGCTATAGCCCCGACTGGGTTTCTCCAGATCATTCCATCCCTCTGTTTCATCCAGTGAATAGCAAATTCACCCCACCGCTATGATAAAAGACATGGGAGGGTGGAGAATGGAGGGAGAAGAGACACCTGAGCTAACTTAAAAGGTTTTGCATCCTTTGAACATTTCACTCATACATAATTGAAAGGGCTGTATGTTTGGACTACAAGAAAATAGATTTTTTTTCCTGCTACCAGACCCATCACGTGAGGGATGCTGTCATACGATAGCCTTGGGGGAGGTTTGCAAACTTGGACAATTTACTGAGAAGCAAAGTAAACTACTACTGACAGCAAGTGGACCAGAGCCCAGATCCCTGAGAGGTTCTGACAATGGGAGGACTCAGAAAAAATAAGCCAGCCTCGACCTCGCATCGGGGGAGCCCAAGAGAAGCATATGCATTGTATTTTATTTCACACTAACCTCTGTTTGACCAGTTATGCAAATAAATCTCTGCTTGTCCTACGTACACTGCTAGAGACAGAGAGAATTTGGAAGAATTCACAATAGAACCAGACCTGCTGATCACTGCATTGCGACTGAACTTCTCAAGAAATGAAGTATTAAGCAGGCAAGAATGGCACACACAGCCCATAAAACAAGGCAAACTGCAGCCAAAAAAAGAAATCCAAGCTCAGAAGAGAAAAAAGAAAAAAGTACTTAAGAATTTGATACATGATCACAATCACTCAGCTCCTTGCAAGCAGAGAAGCAGTATCTGGTCCCTGGAGAACACATCCCAAGGCAGTGAGAGACATGGGAGCAGTGTCACTGCAGTCCCAGCATGGACCCATAGGAACCAGCCACACCTGCTGCTGTGGGGAGCACGGCAGGGACCTGAACCCTGAGGACAGACAGCTCTGTGGGCATGCTCTGCACAAACACAAGGCCTTTGCTGACAAAAAAACAAACCAAGATGTGTATAACATGGTTGTGACACTGCCCTGAGTGCAAGGAGGGATCCAGCACCTCTTGCTTTCCAGCAGCACAGGTGCTGCAGGGCTGGCAGCTGCCCATGGTCCTGTGCTGCTCCCCTTGGAGCAGAGGGTCCCCAGGGATGCCTGCAGCATCACCAAGAGATTTACACCACTGATCACAGCCCATTCTCCCAGGGCTCTTTTACAGAGGCTGTTCAGAGACTGCTGTCATGAAGATGGCACAGTTAAACCTGACTTCAGCTTCCCCTGGCTTCAATCAGTGTCACTCAGTCACTCACTCACCACTAAACCTCTCAGCACCAGCTCAGTTTAAGCATGGCAGTATTCAAGTGACTTTGGCATGAACCCTCCCATTTCTAATTAATCTGGTTATTACACAGCAGCTTTCTTTTGACATGGCAACACTTCAGAACACGGACATGAAGCTTCCCGAGATTATTACAGTGCCTGCTAAGGGGCTCGTGAAGGGGCATCAGATCTCTGCTGAGGGCAGGAGTGGAAGTCGAACCCCTAAACCCTTCTGCACATCAACTTCAGCAAAGCCCCCTCTGCAGCTGGGAACAGCAGCTGTCCCACATCCTCTCCGCACCGAGGCAGAGTGAGCGTGCACAGCTGACCCAGCCCAAGGGGTGCTGCTCCTCAGGGTGGGTCAGGGGAAACACAGCACAAGCCAAGTGAAAAATAAAGAAAACTTTCAGACTGCCTAAGACATTCCCACTTGGAGGTTCACCTTCCCCTACCACCTGTCCTGCATGTCCTGCCCACAGCAGAAAACGCTGCCCACCGAGATGGCCAAGGTTTGACCCAAGCCTCCCATAGGGAAAGTTCAACTCAGGTCTCTGTAGCACGAGAAGCTGCAAACCAGCAGTGCAGAGGAGAGGGAGTCACTGCTTCAGTGCACTGATCCATACAGACAGCAAGAGGCAGGGGAAGGGAAAAAAATGCACTATGAATTCTTCTGACAGGGTGAAAAATGAAAGCAAAGTGAAACACAGCTCAATCTGTCAAAACAAAATCACAGCAAGCCCACTGAAAAGAAAAAAAACCACACAGCTCACACTTTCTAGTAGGCAATAACTGGTACATTTGTTTTCCTGAAGATAAGCGGGTGAGTTAAGTTTGCTAGACAACACTGAACAGATTTGAAAGGTAATCATGGCAGAAGCACAAACAATCAGATTTACCAGGGACACTTAGCACTTGCTGGCTTCCACCTTGCCACTCAACAGACTCTCAAAGAAGCATCTACAGTTGTGCTGCTGAGCCATGGATGGACTCCAAAGAGCCTGAGCAAGACAAGCTTTGCCCCATCCCTCTGAGATCATCATCCAAGGAGGAAAGATGATGCTTTTAGCAGAAAACAAGTCACAAATTGGCAAAAGGTCCCATACAGTGCATTTTTGTAAAGGTAGTGAAGGCCAACATAATATTCAGGCTACAGAGAACCCATTAACCTCGTAAGAGAGTCCTAACAATGTTACCCAGAGGGTATTTTGAATAGTGAGGCAGTCTAATTAGCTTAGGTGGGCCAACCTAACTATTCATGGCCTGAGGAAGCATCTCCCAATACAAGAGAGATACAAGATAGATATTTATAGTTCTTTCCTGATAAATTCATTAAAGGTTTCAGAGATGAATGACCACAGCATTTGACTGTTTTCTTATAACCTGGAGATGCAAACAGCAATGAGTGAGCAAGCCAGGAGAACAAGGGCAGGGGCTGCACAGGGCTCTAAGGAGAGGGGGAAAAAGCCCCAATAAAAGCCTTCAAACATAGATTTCTGTCACACTCCAATGTGAAACTGCCATTTGATACCTCATTTTGAAATGGATGATTGTACACAGGCCCTTTTTCTATAAATGCGTGAACATGCATTTCACTAAACCCCATTTTAACAAGGCTTTGAGCATTACTAATAGGAAATAATACAGTGGAAACAGTTAATGGAGACGTGCAACACTTCATATATATTCAGAACTGCATTTGCACATTAAAAAACTTAAAATCAATCTCCCAAATACTTCAATACAATATAAAAATTCTAATTTCCTAATGTTTCCATTCCAGCAGACCTTTGCCCACTCAAATCTTTCTCAGCCTGAACTGGTTTGCAGGTGCACACAGAAATCAGACTGGGATCTGGCACAAGCTAAATTGGAAGAAAAATCTATTTTTTTAGGTTTCCTTTTCTCTCTTTTTTTTTTTTTTTAAGGGTGAATTCTAACCTAAGACTCCCCAGAAAACACAGCTTTTCCAATTGCAGCTGCAAAGCTTTAACCTCACCTCTTTACCTCTCTATTGGTTGCCTGTTTTCTGCAAGAGCTGAAATTCTACCACTTGTTCTGTAATTCTACCACTTGTTCTGTCCCTTTCCCTCGAGGTTTTCCCCTTCATTAGAAATTAACTCTTCCCTGTTATACATCAACATTCTCACAACCAAGTGCTTGGCATCAGGTACTGTATTCCCATGACATCTTTACAAAAACACAAGAGCATCAAGCCACCCCTGGTGTCCCATGCCACAATTCTGGTGTCACATTATTTGTGCTTTGTAAGCTACTAAAAACCCAGCACATTTTTCCACAGAAACTTAGTCCTGCAAAATAGTTCTCAAAACTGACAAAAAAAACCTGGAGAAATAAATTCTTTGATAAATACACAGAATTTCCTCATCCTTTTCTAAAATGTAACTGGAAATTATGTGCAGTTTAACAGGGTAAAATCTGGGAACTGCCAGTGGCAAATGCCATGACAAGCCCTGCTTCCTGTTTTAGCTCTGGCCAGTAGAAGACTAAATGCTCTAGAAATTAGTCAACTCCAATTTTCACCATCAGCAAGAACCTTAACAAATACTGACTCCCCTGAAAAAAGCATTTACAGAAACATAGGTCTTTCTAATTAAAAAGCAGAACAATATTGCTCAAACCTCTCTCCCTGTCAGCTCAAAGAAGAGCATTTCAAAGCCCAGGTGGCTGGCAGGTCTTTGGGGACTGCAGACCCCACTCACAGCTGGTCAGACCCCTGCCCAAGGTGCCCCACACACCTCTTGGGCCCTTCCAAGTCCCCCAGCCCCACACCTCACTCCCAAGGTGGACTAGGAACTCAGCATCTTCCTTCTCCCAAATGCACAGCCATTCCATAGCAAACAGCTCTCTTCCATTGCATGCTCTGGCTTCAAAACCTTTTTTCTCTCCTGATTACCCTCCTCCTGCCTGTCTGCTCGTGGCTGACTGCAGCTCTATTCCTCCATTAAGCCCCTGTGTTTAAGGCACACAGATATCCCACATGTCCTGTTCACCACCACCCCTGTGTCCAGGAGTGCAGGCAGTCCTTGTCTTAATCCTCCAGTTTTAAGAGAGCTGCCAGTTCCATAGAGTTGGGGAGCAAAAATACAATTATAGAAAGCATATTTAGGAAGAGCAGATTACCAAAACAGGAACAGTAGGAGAGATGAAAGAGGGTTTGTGCTGCCAACAGCGCAATGGCCAAAGAGGTGAAGCTGGGAGGGTGCCCCGGCCTGACCAAGCTGTCTGGTTCTCCTTGGATGACTGAAACCACCCACCACAAACTGCATTTTGGATGCAGAACTCTCCCTGCCTGTGGCCAGCCAGTGGCACACCCAGCCCCTCTACCTCAAAGCAGCCAAGGCAGTTTCAGCTGTAATCCAGCTGAACCCTCAAAGACCAACTCCAGCATCCTAAGTGGCATTTTCCTGTCCCTTTAATGGCCTGAGCAAGTGACCACCTCTGCTCCCAAGAGGCTGGACTCACCACTGCTGGGAGGCTGGGCTGGACAGAGCTGTTTGTCCAACAGGGATCCAACCTGATCCAACTGCTGTCTGTGTGGCAGCAGATACGAAACTGGCACCTCAGCAGCAGTTTCTGAGATAGCAGAAACTGGATTGTCCCAAATGCTCAGCAGAGGGCTTCAGGCCACCCAAGCTGAGCAGCCTGGGTGAAATCTGGGTATAAGGCACATGAGCAGAGGCTAAATATGGAGCATTTCAACTTCCAAGGCTGCAGTTTTTCACACAGAATTAAAGCACTCACTAGGATGTGTACACTGATGGACAGCAAATTGCAACAAGAATACTGGGACAGCAAGGGGAAAAAAAAGGCAAATTAACAAAATAAAGCAGATTCTGATGGCATGAAATTCTTGTCACTCCTAGATTAGCCTGTACTCCATTTATCATCCGCTCTGGGTTTTGGTTTTGTTTCCCTTAATTCTAGGGAGGTCTTTTGAGAAACATGGCATTTCTTTCCTCTCTAGAAAAGAGAAATTTCATCTGCACCGCATATTTTTAAGATTAACAATCCAAGGTCAAGCTCTTGAAAGGAATTGTAGTGGTGAAATGTTTTTCTAAACCATATTTCAGTGAAGGAGGAATTTCATCTTGACTTAGGATATTTGTTATTAACTAGGTAGGTTCAGGGGCTTTTTTTGGCTTCTTAAACAATACAGACCAATTAGGACTCCAAGGCCTGATAAAATCAACACCTTTCAGGTTAATGCTGATGACAAAGGTCAAGCACTACAAAGAAAAAAAAATGACCTCAGGATGGACCCAAAAGGTGCATAAATATTGTTTTATTTTTGTTCTGTCAAAAAGAAAAAAGAAAGGTGAAGCCAGCAGTGCCTAAAAATAGTACACAGTACCTGGACAAAGCTATCAAGAGAGGACTGAATTAGTGAAAGAAACCCTGCTTGGCCAAAATATCCTTTCATGTGGGCAGAAATCAGTAGAGGACCTTCACAGACCACCTTTTCATGGGAGACAATTTAGGCTGGCTGGAATAATCTCTTCTGGCTCCACCAGAGTGTGTAGATGAGGACATTTACACAGATGGTTTTGTCACTCAGAGGATAAAAGGAGCACTCAGCCTGAGTGTGCTCCCACAGTCCAGGTGAGTGGAGTGGAGATGATGGTTCAGTTACAACAGCCTATTTGCTTTGAGGAAAGCAGGGTCTAGCAAAGGTGAAAAGGAAGAAAGAAAAATAAAAAAAAGAAAAGAAACCCCAGTATCTTTCAAATGACAAAAATTTCCTGGGAGATGCAGAGAAACCCATTTTTCCTAACACCAGCAAGTAGGTCAAAACCACACCCTCAAGACTCAAAATCCAGAAATCCATCTCAACCCCATGGCCTGTATTTACTTTTGCAAAAGAAACTTGGCTGAACAAATTCCTCCAGAAACTGCTGATCTCTGCAAGCTCCAAGGACATGTAAAGAAACTTTAAAGTGGAAGAGCCACAGAAGAGGGGTGTTTGTTTTTAAAACCTGTTCCCAGGCTGAAACCCTGAATTCAAGAGTGAGACTAATGTACACAGAGGTGTTTACAAGCCTTGTAAACGAGAATTTTATAAGCGGAAGAGCTGAACTGTAGCCTTGAGAGTTCTGAGCATGTTACCACACTCTTCCTGTCTCCAGAGGTGACCCATCTCTTACATGTCATTTCAGCCTCACACACAGATGTTAATTTGGGACTGATGACTCATGATTCCTGTTTTCCAGAACGTTCAAACCAATTTTGCAAGGAAACCTGTCGTGGATTTTTTCTCCCCCATAGGCTGAGTGGCTGGGTAAGAACAGGAAAGGCAGGAAGAAGTAAAAAATTGAGCAAAAAATGGATAAACAGTTCTGTTAACCTTTCCTGAGCCTTCTCAAGTGATGTGCTGAAGAAGGTGCCCCCTGCGTGAGTCACAGGGTGTGCAAAGGCTTTGCATCAAAAGGCCAAGGGCTCGTTGAAAATGCAAATGACACCTGGTGGATCTGGAGCAAATTGAGGACAAACAGATCCAAACACCCAAACTCCAACATCCCAGATGCACCATCACACTCTCAGCCCGTTCCAGGAGCTGCATCACGCTGCCTGGCTGCTGTGGGCTCAGGAGAAGAATATTGGAAGTTTTTATTAGTTCCAAAAAACAAGTACATAAAACTGCCTTGCTCCACTAGCACTGAAACTTTACATAGGGGGGAAGAAAAAGGAGAAAATAACAACAGCAAAAGGCAGCTGATCACTTAAATAGGCTGGGGGCACAACAGTGTGGTTATCTCCAGCAGAACAAAAGCTCTCCCCAGTGAGTCCCAGCCTCCAGAACAGTCCCATAGAGCACATTGCTGCAGCAGAAGCAAGGACCTGCTGCAGATGCCAAAAACTCCTGACAGCTCCCAAAGCTGCCATTTGCAGGAGGCCAGTCTTGGCTTTGGCACTGTGTGTGCATCGCTGCCAAGGCTGAAAGGTTTTTAAACACTCTCATGACTTAAAACAGTGCAGAAGCAACAGGGCTCTGCAGGTGGAAACCCATCCAACAGGCCCATGCAGGTGCCTGGCTGTGCAGCCTGCGTCCATCTCTGCCATGACCCTCTTAAAGAATAATATGAACATGCAGATTATGCAAGATAAGGTAAAGTGGGACCTCATCACACCACAGCTGGTGAGGACACTGAGGGCCACCTTTCCCATGCCCTGGGGATTTCACAGCTCTGTGTCCTGCAGGTGCAACCTTGGCGAATTCATCCCAAGGGATGTATTTGCCATCCATCAGAAAAAAAACAGATTAAGTGATAAAATTACCTACTACCAACTCACATAAAGCTACAGCCAGCCTGCACTGCTGGCAGAGAAGAAAGCAAGCAAATGTTGAAGGCACCTTCAAGGACTGCTCATCATTTTCCCTTCTGAGGAGCATCACCTTTTCTGAAGACATTGCAGAGGCTGTAATTCCAACCAAAAGTGACATTACTTCATTTCCTTTGGAAAACAACAGCTCTGCCAGCCCCTCCTTCCCTTGTCTTGTACTCTTAGGAGTAAAGTGCTCAGATCTCCAGGAAGGGGGTAAGGTCAAAAGCAAACGCCTGAATTGCTCCCAGATTAGCAGCCCAGAGGGAGTAATTCCAACAGAAAGCATTTACAATATTCTTGGTATTAAATGCCTTTGGCCAAGATGAAATTTGTTAAAGTTGCACTTTTGTTTCTTCAAAATTCTAAAGTAATTTCTTTCCCCAAAGCTGCCTCCACAGGCTGAATCTGCAGGAAAAGGGAGATTTCACACACAGAAACCAGCACAGCTAAGTAATAAACTCAGGCAATTGCTCAGATGTTGAATCTGTTGATCTATTATCCTCCACAGAAGAAAGGCACCCACTTAGAGAGGCAAATTGTTGCCTCAAAACTGATGTGTCACCTTAATTTCCCGAGATTAATCCCATATCAGTCAAATCCTTTTCTAAAAACACATAGAAAAACTGAATGTACAATCAAGCAAACTCCCTACAATTTGGCTGGACAAGAGCTTTATGAGGAGCAGCTAGTTAATACCCAACATCTCTGAATTGTTTTATTAGAATCCAAGAGTTCTTAGACAAGGTTGACAGGACCCCATTAAATCACTGAATATTTACCTATCCCATTTATTACATTTTGCCCTTCCCCCTCTTCCCAGCAGAAATCAATATTTTCTTGTTTCTTTTTGGCGCTTTTTATTTCCCAGCTTCCCTGATCCTCCACACAATGAATTTCTATCACCAGATTGGAAGGGGAGCACCTCATCTATTAAAATGCCATTGGTACCAACCCTGTAGGTGATGACTTCGGAGAAGAAATAACATTGCTGCTCTTTTTTTTCCTCCCCCTCCCTCTACAGCTTCACATTTTCTCACAAGGAAAAGGGCACTGTGCTCTCAGACTGGAACTGATAAAAACCACTATGGAGCAGACAAAGGTCTAAAGGCTGAATGAACCAATTCTAACCCCTGCAGACAAATACTGTTTGCTAAAACCAAGAACAGTACAGTACCTGGGGAAGATCCTGGATGAAGGAAAAAAAAAAAAAAAATATCCCAGTTCTTGGTTTGCCTTTTTTTCTGGTGCCAGCTGGAATTCAACACATTTTCATCCACCAAGTTTTATAATCTAATGCAACAAAAAACTCCAGAGAAGACACACTCAAAAAGCATGTTTAAACCTCAGGAAAGCCTGGCTTGACAACGCTTCCAATCTTTTTAAATGAAATAAGAGCCATCAAGTCTTGAACAACTGCTGGTGGGGAAGTGTGGGAGAATTCAGGACATCCATAGGCTGCCTGATAGTCCTTGGCTGAAAACACTCAGAAGTATTCCCAGTGCAGTGATTTCATGCAGAAGCACAGCAATATGATGACTGATGGCCACATAAAACCCATAAAGACAAAGATATTTTAAATATTTCAGATAATTATTTTTTAAACAGTTCAGCAGGGTTTCCCACCTGGGAACAGATATGCCCCAGCACCCCTGCAGTTGCTAATTATGTCTTCTTGGCTAGGTGGAAACCATGGCCTGAGACAAATGAACACAGATGGATAATAATCATAGAGTCACAGAAATGCCTGGGCTGCAACAGATCTGAAAGACTATTTGGTTCCAACAAGTGACCAAACAAGTCTTGGTATTACAGCAGCACCCAGGATGGAGCTGCAAACAGCTCCAGAAACAGTGGGGAGATAAAGGAGGAATCCCTCTTCTGTGTATCCCTTCTCTTTTACAAACCTTTGCTGCTCTGATGTTTCATGCTAAGCACCACTGCTGGCAGGGAGAGCATCCTGGCTGGAGCAGAGAAGGCACCAGACACAAGGTGGAGCAGTGACAGCAATTCCTCCTGATGTGCTTCAGAAAAACCTTCTTCCCAAATCCAAACTTAATATTGATTTATATCCTGAAGCATGAAAACATACCCCATCCAATATTGTTACTTTTACCTTTCACCCAAAAGGGCTGGGTTTTGTTTTGGGTGGATTTTTGCCTTAATCTCAGTTGCTCCAACAGTTCATGTATATTTGATTACTGGCATCGTCTCAAACACTGAATTTGGCCCTCAGTAATACCCTGTGGCAAGCTCTGTGAATTAACAAGGGGGAAACCATTCCCTGTTTCCTTTGGAGTGCAATGTTAAAGCTGCATAGCTAAATTCCCAGAGGCCAGGAAATGAAAACATTAAATATTCTAATAACATCACTAAAGAAGTCATGTTTTACATATATATCAGTCCAATGAAATATTTTTCCTGTTTAATCATTTAGTGTTAATGCAACTCATGCTGGCATTAAAAGTTCACACACAAAAAAAAAGAGAAAGGAAGGATCTCACATGGGAATCCCATCCAGGATATAACATAACCAGGCAACCACTACTGCAGACGCTCAAATTTCACATTTTCTAATTTTGTTGATTCTAACTAGACACACTTAATGGCACAGTAATTATATAAATTACCTGGAATACATAACACTGCATTTATTCATAATAAATGAACTGTTGCCGAAGAAATGCCAAGGAACTATAACTACATTTTTATTCAGTTTCATTCTTTAATAGAAAAAAAATCAAAGGCCATGTAACTGCAGCAAAATGATAAACAAAATCACTTTCTGTAAGAAGCTTCTTCCCACAGATCTTTCTTTAAATCCTGGCAATTAAGACATTTCCAAAAGGTTGGGGACTACAAACTAATAGGTTAATCTCCCCCAAAACTGTCACACAAAAAATTCAACTTCCCTACTCCGAGATGTAGCAAAATCCTGGGCAGCCTTAGCTGAAGTTGCCAGATGAGCAGGACCATAACTATGCAGTGCTAAAAGAAGTGAAGGGGAAAAGGAAATTTCCCATTTAAGAGCTGTCACACAAAATGAAACAACCCCCTTCAATTTAATTTCATTCAAAAGGAACTCTCCTGACACAAGGCAAGGACAGATGCAGAATGGCTGAGAGTGTTTGGCAGGAGCAGACAGTTGCTCCAAAGCTGTGAGAGTTTATACAAACATGTTCAACTCAGAATAAGATTTCTCAAGCGTGACACGGATGCCTGGGCAGTAATCAAGCAGATGCTGGTGTGATGGTTTTGCATTTCTGTGTCTTTTTAGCAGAGGGATGGAGTAAAGGGCAATGGACATGGAAGGGAATTGCAGAACCTAAGAAAAAGGTGACGAGACTCACCTCCCAGCATTTTTGCCCAGGCCACAAGACACACAGAGACATCTCCTCCTCAGCACCCTCTTACTGCAGACACCTCACATGTCCATTTTTTACATTTTTGCATCAGCCTAGAGAAAAACTGCTCCAATTTTCCAACAAGCACTTTGGAGCTGCTCCGGAAGCACCCACAGCAGAGCCCTGTCTCGACAGAAGATGGGCTTGATCTATTTGGTAAAGTCTTCTTGCCTGGGGCAAGAATTCTCCAAAAAAACAAGGTTTGGAGTGACTGGTATTACTGGGGCCCCCTTGCACAAAAACTGTATTTTACATTTACTTGACAGTAAAATACCCAGTATTGAGTTTCTGTCAGACCACTGGAACAGAGCATTTTGCTGGAACAAATCTACCCTGAACATGCAACTGAGATGAGGTTCCCATGTCATGTAGCACCGCAGCTCTTCTTCAACCCATTCCTCCCAGTGAGATTTTGAAAGCAACTGGAGTCTAAAATAAGTTTCCTTTTTTTTTTTTTTTTTTTTTTTTAAGAAAGAAGAAATAAAACCTCTAAAAGACCAGCAAACCACTTGTGGGAAAGCACAGATTGAAATATATACACATATTCAAGAAAAATTAAACCATAGGCTTCCACTTCAGCCAGAAGAACAAAGCATCTAACCTCAGTCTTCAAAGACAAGGAAATTCAGAAATAACACTGTCTCTCTACTACTCATCCCTACTGTGCTGGGTTGGTACAAGCCATGCAGGCCACCCAAAATTAAAGAGACCTCCAGAAAAAAATTCAGCTCCAAATGGATATGTTAAACCAGCCCAAGGCAGGTTACGTGGTTGAAATGAAATGCACAGCATCCATCAAGAGTGTTGTATATGCCATTCATGGATTGCAAGTCATGCTCATGTGGTTACAATTTACAAATTAGCACTAGGTAAAGTAAGAATTTCCTCACACCTTGAAATCTGAAATAGCAGCTGTTTTTCCCACAGTCAGCTTCATCAGTCAGTACATCTCCTCATAGTGACAGCGTATCTCTGGCCAATATTTAAGCTCTCAGCCCTGTTCCCCTTCACTTTGGTGACAGTCTGATGTGCATTGAAACCAAAATTGTCACTGGGGGGTGGAAGCAGCAATCCTGGCTCTGCCTGACCCGTTCCTATCACTGTTTGTGATATCTCCAGGGTTTGTGCAGCCACACACAAAGCCAAGGTGCAGAGCTGGCAGGGAAAGCAGCTCAGCAAATGGGGGTGTGTAGCACCAGGTCTGGCCAGGGCAGCAAACTCTGATGCTGGGAGAACACAGGGACAGCACTTGAGATGATCACACCTGAAGGGAAGCATATAAACCCCTCTTTCTCACCCCTCTGTATGGCAAGCCCCAAACTCATTGCCTGGGGGCAATGCCCTCTCAGTCCCTGTCCCCTTCCCTGCTTGGAGCAGTGGGGGAATAGGGAATGACTCAGGACTGCTCACAGTGGGCATTAATTACAGCTCTCACTAAGTGCAGTCATGTCTGTAGGGCCTTTCCCAAGACCTCCCTCAGTTAAATCCGTGTGAGAGCCACCTCAGTGTGGACAGAGCAGGAAGGTGTTTTCAGCCACATGGTCTGGGAAATGCAAAAACCCAGAGAAAGCCCTTGGACTGAAGCCTCCCTCCACCGCAGCCCAGGTCAGGAACCATCGTCTCTTGCTGCCTCTGCAGAATGCTCAAATACTCTTTAGACTTGATACAGGGCTGGCTGGGCACAAAACCAGACCCACACAGCTTCACACAGGACTCAAAATGGTATAAACCCCATCAGCTCAGTGGGACAACACTAAGACAAAACATCTCCTAAACTCATCCTGCCCCAACCCACTGATGGGGACAAACTGCCATCCCATGACATGCTCCCTTCGTCTTCCCACGGACCTGGTGGCCTGGAAAGGGACATCTCTAGCCACCACAGACCTGTGACCTAGTACATGTGAGTCCAGTCCCCAAAATACGATTTTTCACTTTGTAAAATACCACCTCTGCCAGGAGACCCTACAGCTTTATCACCTTCATTTACTTCCCACCACACAAGCTCCTTACCTACAATGTAATATTTTCTTATTTGAGCACTTTTGTAGCTTGATTCCAATGGTTTTTGCACATCACTCAGGCTGTCTGCTGACATTTGCAAGCAAAATCCTGAAGTGCTGCTGGAACTTGCACTGATTTGTAATGAAATGGCTTTTAACCAACATTTTCATTAAAGGTGGTTCTGCCTCACCCTTTTGCTAAACATGAAGTGGTTTCCCTGTTGGGAAAGATAATGAATACTAGAAATAAGAACAATTTTGAACAGAAGCTCCCAACAAAGCAGAAACCTGGAAATCATGTGAGGAAATCAACTTTTCATCCCTCTCAGGTCTGAACTGTTGGATAAGCAACCTTCATCCATCAGTGCTAATTTCTCATGCCCATCTCGAGGATGAACACAGTCTGCCCAGCTATTTTATGCCCAGAGCTGAGCTAAACATCGTCCTGAGGAGCTACTGGTGACCCCTCAATAGCTCTTGGCACCAGAAGCCTCTTTGCTTGGCAGAGCCGGAGATGTAAAATACAAATATATACATACTTACACTCACTTTACTCCACAAATAGTCCTTCCTGCACATAACAGTGCCCCACAGCAGAAACAACCTTGCTTCTCAAACAGTACAAGAACATGACTTTCCCCTGGGAAGAACGCAAAAAAAACCCACCTGCAAACATTAAAAAAAATTGCTTCACACAAAATTTATACCGAGCTTGCCAGCTACTACAAATGATTTTTCAGAGAAGTGGTGTTTACAAGGCTAGCCAACAACTTCTGAGTAAACCCTGTAAGTCAATTAAATCCTACTCTGACACAGAGTTATGGATCATCCAGTGCTCAAAGACTGGAACTGCTGATTTCAGTCAAAGGCAGCAATCTGGTAGTAAATACATTACTGTGTCCTGGCAGACAACTGACTAGTGTCATTTGAAAGTATGTGTTCCACCAATTACAAAAATTAATTATAAAGCCATGTCAGGTCACTCAGTTGGAAAATAATTATTTCACTTGACGACATTAAATGACAGACAGTGCCCCACCTTCATCAGAATGCAAATTGCAATGGATTGATTGGGACTAACCCAGCTACATTTAATGCTGGCAGGTGCCCAGCCTAACCCAATATAGTCCTCAGGGGTGAGATGGATAAATACCACCTTGTAAGAATCCAGTTTGGCAACAAAGAAAATGGAGCAGGGGAAGAAGGAGGGCAAAGAAAAGAAAAAGCAGTCCTAGTGAAAAGTTCTGGAGTAAAATTTCTTAATTCACCAGGAGTTAAATAAAATTTCAAACATAACAAACAGTTCCCAAGCTGGGGAGGGACTGATAATACCAACACTTGCTCTGAGTCAGGACTATGTATGCTTATGGGATACTCAAAAAAAACCTTTGAAGACTGCTGCACATGGATGCTCTGCTAGAAGATCATCACTTGCTTATTTGGGGATAGGCTGGTTGACTGCTTTTCTTCACTAATGAGTCGTGGTAAAGGCACCAGGAAAAATTTTTGGCAAAGTGTTGTCATGATGTCATGACTTCAAAAAATCAGCATTACGTATTTCTGGGGTAAGATTCCCAAATGTCTCTGTACAAGAAGGATTTTGCACCTCCTCTGATCAACCAGGAGCTGAGATACCAGACTGCCCCCAGGTCAACAAGCATTTTGCCTAAGGTTCAGCTGTGCTTACACACCAGAAAAATCCTAATCCTAAGACTACGAAGATTTCAGCAGATAAAGTTATAAAAATCTCTCTCTCTTGATATATGTATCTCCTGTCTTCCAAATGGTAATTAGCCTTCTCCAAACCAAAGCCTGTTGCCATTTACAAGTAAGTAACCTCTCTTCTCCCCCAGATTTACCAGGAATGCAGCTGATGAGGTGCCCAACTCCCATGTGATAACCTAATTTTCCCCAGGTGATGGGTGCTGTCCTTGGGGAAGCCCTCCAGACTTTTTTAATTGCCTCTGCAACATGAAAGGACAAACCTAGGTTCTGTAAGAGACACCTTCATCTTCCCTCTAGAGCATGTACTTACAGAAAGTATTGCACACTGACAAGTACACACATTCATTTTAAAGACTGTAATGAAGAAACTGGATAAAACAAAAAATACCAAAATCAGACCCCAGATACTGCTACACACCTGCAGCCCTGAGACACAATTTATTACACTGGAGCAGCTGTGCACGTTGAACCTTCTTTTATTGCTTCGGGGAGTTGCATCACAGTTACCTTCAGTTTGACAAATATTTCCTCACACAACACAAGAAAACAAAGTTGGCTCCCGAGGAACAGGATAGAGATTTCATATATATCTGTGAGAGTGTGTGTGTGTATAAAAACAATCATAAATTTCCATATGATACAAGCGGACATTTCCTTATCAATGCAAATAGCCCTGCCCTGCCACTCCCTGAGGCTGCTCAATGATAGGAGTGCTGTGAGCAGTGGCTGTGAGGAGTCTCACACTCAGACCCCCTTGTGACACAGGTAAATGTACTTCACTAGTGCAAAACCCTGGCATTTTCCATGTTAATTCTTGAGCCTCTGCTTTGACTTGGCTCTGGTGTGCCAGGGCCATTGATAATTGCCCACTCCACCATCTGCTGCTGATGTGCCCATCAGGCCCCTTTCATAAAAGGGTGATCTTATTGCAAATATGGGAGATCAGTTTGAACCTCAAAGGACAGCAGGTTAAAATCGTCTGCCTTGAAAACCATAGAAATAAAATTATGTTCCGCACTTCCCCCGTACTAAAAGCTACAAGAGATGATAAAACATTTCCCCTTCAGGATAATCTGAAATGGCCTCAAGGCACACCAGGGAAAGTTCAGGTTAGGTATTAGAAAAATTTCTTCACTGAAAGAATGGTCAAGCATTTAACAGGCTCCCCAGGGAAGCTGTAGAGTCACCAACCCTGAAAGCGTTAAAAGAGGAAGAGACAATGGCATTTCATGACATGACTTAGTGGACATGGTGGGATTTGTTTGAAGGTTGGCCTTGCTGATCTTGGAGGACCTTTCCAACTCTAACGATTCTATGATTCTAAACCAACTTTGCTTGCTTTGCAATGGTTAATACACCCCACACACACACACACACAATCACACAATTATATGAGTTAAATCAAATAAATCAGAGGTGCTTCTCCAATGCTTGACAAAGCCCAGAAGCCGATGAGCCCCAAGCAGCCTTAGAGGCAGCGTTCTCAATTTTGGACAGTTGCAGGGAGCTCTATAAAAATCCCCTCATTGTCCTGCTGCAAGTGCATGGATGAGATTTATCTCTGGTATCTGGCCCTGTCCTTGAGACAATCTTGGGCAAGGCCTGCTTGCCCAACTCCATGTCATGACACAGCTTTCCCACTCCAGGCAAGACCAGGGAGAGCTGAGCTTCTCCAGAGGCTCTTGGAGTGTTTTACAGCCTTGCTCAGATATTTTTCTCAGTGCCTGCTTCTGAATTGCTGACACTGCAGGGAAAAGGCAGAAATCAAACAGTGCCTTAGTGCAGCACAGCTGGACTGTGCTCCAGGAGCACTGCTCCTCACTTCAGGCATCTCTGCACCCAGTGAATAAAAACCAAAGGGCCAGGCAGGGCCTAAACTGGCTGTAGAGGTACTTTTCTGTCAAACTGTACATTTGGGCTTTTTTGTAGTACTGAATTTTCACCCCAACCCCCCTCTAGCCATTCATGCTATGCAGGAGTCAGAGGCTTAGGGATGACAGCTGCTCTCAAATCACCTGGGGCCATGCACATCCCCATGCTCCAGATGACAGCAGTGACCAGAAGCAGCAGCAGACTTAATTTCCAAAATCTCACATGACCACAGGCCACTGCACCAACAGTCACAAGCCATCTCATATGGTCTAAAAGCAATTTCCCTTTTTTTTGTTGTTGCTTTTAACAGGTTTGAGGGGTTTGTTTCCTTGGTTTTGAACAAGTAACTTGCTATATATTTTGCATTCTGATTTGTCTTTCACAGGTTTGTCTTTGCTTATGGAAACGACGTTTCACTAGTCCTTTTTATGAAGTTAAAAATTCAAAGTTCTGTAACAAGTTCAATCAACTGCCTGTATTAATTTTCTCTGCAATTCAGACAAAGTTTACTTGTATAAGTTTCTCGAGCTGTATTCCCACTCACTGAATATGCCTCAAATATACTCATTTCCTCATGATGGATTATTTTCATTAGAAAAACTCCTTTTGAAATATATGACTTCTCTGGATGTTTTCCATCTCTGGGAGTTTCACCATCTGCACTGGCTTGCCAGGGCTCTATGCTTGTTCCTCTCCAACCCAGCTCTCTGCAAGAGCACACAGGAGTGCTTGGAGTATCTTCCTATCAGCAAATGTTCAGGTTAGCAAAACCTACTGGTTTATCTGGTTTTGCTGCTGAATCTCTAGCTGCAATCTAAACTGGTTTAGATACTTAATAAAACATTAAAGACAAAATAAATGAAAGTATTTAAATCCAGAGTTATGCAAAGACATTCTTTACTTTTAAGAATGCCTAGTGCACACCACCAGCTTTCCAAAGCTCTGATGAGAGCCTGCCTAAAAAGAGTCCTCAGACATGGGCAGTCTTCGTGCTTGGCAGGCTCATGGTGCAGTTTTCAAGCTTAACAGTTTTCAGTCATTTGAACAGCCACCCAAAGGCCATGGAAACACTCACGAGGTGCTCAGCAGCTTTTCAAGAAGATCAACAAATTAGTTTTACTCCCTTATTTGTTATTAATTTTCAAAGAAATCCTGAACAAACACATACACAGCACAGCTTTCCCTGGAAAACTTTCTAGCAAAGATAAAATGCTAGAAATGCCTTTATGAGTAAGTCCAAGAGTTTGCTCACAAACTTCCTAGAGAAAAAAAAACAAACAAGCAAACCACAGCCACCACTCCAAGGGATTGCCTTTGAGAAGACAGATGGAAATAAAGTGAGGCAAGGGGAAGAAGATCCTTGCATTGTCTGATGTTTGGTGGTCATGGTGTAACCAGCAGAGAACTCCCATAAGAAAAGCCTACAAAGAGATACAGACTGGCCAACCTACATTTAAAAATTTCTTAAAGCATGGTTGCTACATTTAGCCTACACAGTCCATGAACACAACAGCAATTTGTAAGACTAAAACTGATTGGGGTATCCCAGTTTGATGCTGTTTAAATCACCAAGCTTCCAGTGGGTAGATGTTCAAACACTTTTTGGAAACTGTTGTCTTTTCTTCACACTAACAACCACAGATCCAAGATTCCCCATTCTTTGACCATTTTTAAAATTCCTAACTGTCTGCACCTCCTAAACCCCTAAGTAAATGTTGTTGTTTGATGAGCCCATCTGGATGAAACATCAGCAACATCTTTTGTTGATGTGTGATGTACTTTGTCAATACAAGGGCAGGAAAAGAATGGACCAAATCAATTTCTGACCCTTCAGCTAAGACGTAGAAGTAATTTCAGATGACAAGCATTAATATGGTAAACTTCACCATCTTATGTTTAATTAACTTTATCAAAACCATCATTTTGAACATCTTGAAGAACTGGGTACAACTCTGGGTGTTTCTGGTATGAAAGGTCAAGGTACCAGAAATCAAAAAATGCTTAAATTAAATTACATCTGTGGGTAAAAACTCTGCTTCCATGTTTTTTCTACACTGCATTTTCCCCACTTACAACTCAGCTTGATTTTTAGCCATTAACATATTGCTACAATGACAGTATTAAATTTCCCATTAACCACAAGTAAATATGGTTTACCAGTTCAAAACACTGAATCCGAGACAGGAATCACTTCAGCCCTGCCAGCCTGGTAGAGTCACTCAGTCTCAGCAACAAAAGGTTTCAGTCAGATAGCCAAAACTTTTGTCCATCAGATTTAGATTTGTCCTGAAATGCAAGACAGACTTTCCTCCTTCCCCCCTTTGCAGAGCCAAAAAGCACAGAAACCAAGAAAATTAAAACCTGCTGCATTACTCTGCAACATGCTACAAAATGTAATAAAAAGCCAAATGTCTCTCTGCCCTCCCCTCCTCATCTATTTGAATTATTATTTCAAACAGTCATGTAGTTGCAACTCTGCCTACATCTCCAAAAGCTAAACAATTATGCCACAATAGGGGTATTTTGTTCACTCAGAAAAAAAATCATCTAATGAAAAACTATGTTGGTGGTTGAATCAGTTTCCTTTAGGAGGAGCCGGCTGTAATCTCAGTGGGACTTGTGGTTTCGGCTATTCATACTGTTCATAGCAGTTTCTGTTTTTTCTCAAAGCAATGTAACCCAGCAACACAGAGAAAAGCTGTGATTAACTTCTTCGGAGATACAAGATGTCACAGCAGTGCAAGTCGCCTCTTTTCTAGGAGAATCATAAATCTCTGTTGCTCTGTTTTGCACAGACATCTCACATCTCAGGCAGAGTGGAAACCAAAGTTAGAAATCACTGAAATTTTCTTTTCTACCCAAGAACAAGCTGATTGTGGACTCGTGACTCTCAGACCAGAGATCATCGTTCAGAGCTTCCAGAAACTGCATGTCCCAGGGCCTGATCAATACCTTCAGTTCCTTGCCAACCACAGAAGAGCTTTAAAATTAACAAGCCTTATATTAGCTGACTTTACTTAAGAAATAGCTATCAATTATCCACACACACAGAAGACATTTCCTTTTATTTGCATGCAAATGTCCATATGTGGTGGAATGAAACTGGAAAGGAACATCTGGGCATCAAGATCTTACATAATCACATACTTTTTTAAAAAATGCACTAAAATGCTTGAGTCAATCTCAATAAATAAATTTATAGAAATCCAAAACACCACAACCAACCAACCAATTTAAAAAGCTAAGGGGAATAATCACAATGATGTTAAGGAAAAAAATAAAACTCTTGCCTTTATCTCTCATATGAGGCACCTAGGCTTGCCCTGATGACTGAAGTAAAACAAGTAAGTTTGGGCTACACAGTAAGACATCCAGGCTCTGTTATTCAAGATAAAAGAATAATTCATAATTAATAGGCTTAAAAAAAAATAAGACCCATCTGGCTGTCCCACCAACACGCAGATCTTGAGAGAAACTCAGCTCACACTGGCCAGCACACCTCTGCTGCTGAACCTTTGGGGTCTGGCACAGAACACAGCAGGGTTGCAGACACCTTACCCAAGAGCTGCAGGACAGCCAGCAGCTCCAGGGTCCAGCAGGGTTCAGACCTGACTCTCCCAGGTGGGAGGGCCCTGGAGCTGCCACCAGAGCAGCAAAATTCCATCCCTCCTCTCCAGCCCCAGAGCCACGAGCTGCACACAGCTCTGGGACAAGCACCAGCCTCCCCCCGTGCAAGCACTTCACTAATGAACACACTGATGCAGTCATTTCTGTGTGCTCTGGGAAATATTATTTCTTTTTTTTTAATGACAGGTTCTATTATCTCCTGTGTATATTAAAACTGGCCTTTCAGCTCTTCCATTAATACCAGATCCCCAAGTCAGAGGTGAACTCTAAGTGACTCTGACACTTTCAGATCAGGGCATCTCTCTGACACAGCCTCTTTTCATGTCTCGGGACTGCAGCAAAAGGGGGAAAAACTGCCCAGAACTCAGTGTTTCCAAACTGCTCTCCAGCAGCAGTTATTTATTACTGCTCTGCCCTACAATGTCACCCAGGTGCAGCAGAGGAAAGAAGGAGGCCATTCCCTGCTATCAAGAGTTACAAAATATTTTGAAAAAAAAAAACTGGTGAAGGATGAGCAGATGGGCACGAGATGAAAGCAAAGCAATCCTAGGGCTGAAAGCATGACTTTTATGTTTTATAAAGATTTTTGTTTTGCAAAGTTGACCAGGTGGTGTAAAAAAAAAAAACAAAAAAAAAACCAAAAAAAAATAAACAAAAAAAACCCACACCAACAAGAAAAGTGAAAATTCAGATCAGAAGACAAGAATAAACTGAATAAATTTGTAAGAGCCAAAGTAGCATTGAAGAAAATTCACTACTTCCAAGAACTAAGTGCACTGCTTGTTACACATGAACAAAAAAATCCAAACTCCAACCTGGCACCTCCAAAGCCACATGGGAATAGGGTGCCTTTATTCCTGTGCTCCTCTCTGGGAAGAAATCCTTCAGGATTTCTTCAGCTATCAGCTCTTAATGACTAGTTTTGTTACTCACAGGCCCCACAATGAAACAGGGGGTGGCTGAGGTTACCACACTGTGGTAATAACGAATTTAAGGGGATTATAATCATTATAAGCTAATCAGGGTAGAATTATATATTTTTAATTAGCAGCTGCTGTGTGGTTAAGGCACTAGGATCCCCAGCTGTTTGCTGGTAAGTGCAACCAACAGAATCTTATTTGAAGTGCAAAATATGTACTTTTAAATGGAAAATATATTAAGGAAATTAAAAAATTGCACTTAAAAGTACTATATGCTGTAAAGCCTCATAATAGATCATGGGTTTTGCTCTCAGCAGTGGAAAGTTTTTTTTTTTAAGCCCATGCATTTAATCTTATATTGAACATAGTCCAAATACAAAAATATACAATACATTGTGTATATTGTTACTTCAAACCACATAGTAGTTACTTTTAAATCCTCCAGCATTTGGTATAGACATATAGTGTTTGTCTACTCATTTTAAGTCTAGAAAAGGACATATTTATGGGGAGCCCTAAGAGGTATTCACTGCATGAATAATGGAGACTGAATAAAACTTGTCATTTGGATTTTCATGTAACAACAGACCTGGATTTCCCAAGTAAAGAAACAGATCTCTGTGGTTTCTGTAACCGCCCCTGCACACACTGTTGTATTTTTAAATTATTTTTCAGCTGCATTTTAACTGAGAACCTTTCTGTGTTATCACAGAGCGACTTCGACAGGCACCAGTCCCCAGAGATCCTGCTTTGTTTAAAAATAAAGCAAACCCAACAGCCAATTCAACTGAAAACAAAATGGTTTTGTTAAGGCTTCTCAGGTATAAAGAGGCTGATCAGAGCCTGCAGATGCTTGGCAGAAGTCTCTAACAAAAACCCCAATCAGTAAAGCAGCTGGTCTTGTTTTCAAACACATTCTTCAGGTTCCCAGTGATAGACCAGCCTCCTTCTCCACAGCCCAGCAGATTTGTGACATTTTGGCCAAACCCAAGGCTGCAGCAGAACTGCACCTGAGCGCAGCCAGGCCCCTCATTCCAGAATCAGGCTCCTCAGTAACTATTGGAAGATATGCCTTAAGGTATATCCACAGGGCACTGGAAAGGGCTAAGAAATAACCTTCAAATACACAGAGGGCAGGGCTCTGTCCAGGGGAGCAGACAACCAGGCTGGCTGGGTGATGAGAACCTCTCCAAGGCAAGGCAGCCCAGCTTTGGATGGTCAGCTGCTGGGTCCAGCACTGTCAGTGTTGCTCTGTCTGCCACAGGCTCCCCGAGCCTTGTCCTGCCAAAATAATAATTCCCCACCTCCACAGAGAGTGCATTTGTGTCTGTTCCATCTCCTCTCTCATCACAGGCCAGGTACGGATTCTACTGCTGGAGAAGATAAAAGACCTTCGATTCAGCTATTTTGGATAGAACTGTTTCCTATGAAACAGATGCAGTACAACCAAGACTGCACACCAGCTCTTCACAGAAACTGCTATTTCTAAGAGTTTTCAAGCTCTAGGCAGTCCTGAATAACATCCTTTGTCACACCTGAGGACTTTGACTAACGTGTCAGCAAACGAAGACTCAGAAAACCCAACAACCATTACATGACTTAAACACTCTTCTGTGGATTGAGACTAACACAGTCAGCCATGGCAAAAAAAGGGCCTCCTTGAAATGCTGAGAGCTCTTGGGTAAATCATCTGGTCTTGCAGACTGTCTTCTCCAACACACCCAAAACCCTGTGAGGGCTGCTGACAGCTTCAGACCACGGTTACTGGTGATGGGAGCTGTACAGGACTTAAACTCTTGTCTTTCCACTCTAAAACACCATACACCTGCAGAGAAAGGGCAAAATATATTTGAAGGAGAAAGGAGCTTCAAAAATGAGCTCTTACACCCAGAATATTAGCATCACAAACATGGCACTTTCAAGTCACAAGGACAGAGTCACCGAAAACATGGCATCTAACGAGATGCACAAGGAAATTAAAGACTTTCACACAACTCTGGCACTGAGCTGTGCCCAGGCTGGCAAATAATGGACTAAATTAATTGCCTGGAGCATAATATTGCTGGAAAATCCTGGAGGTTTTGACTGCTTTGCAGAATCATTCTTTCAACTCCACCCCATGCTGGGGCTTTAATCTGCAGGGCTGTAATGGCACAATCAGCAGTGTTAGAGGCGAGACTAAAAATAAACGAGGGACAAGAAAAATGCAAAGCTCCTCCTCTCCACAAGGTCTGGAGGGAATTTCCTGAGTCAGTCAGACTGCTGGATCACTTGTTTACTTGTTACTAAGTATGAATTTTCACAGCAGTGTGTGTGGTTTTCATTGAAGTTTCCAAGTTAAAATCAACAGGGCAATAGTGTCATAAGGAAACTAAACATCACTAACCCTCGAGGGACAGGATCCCTGCTGCTTCCCTGTCCATGCTGCACGGGATATTTCCAAGGATAATACAGCATTTCTAGGTCAAAAATGAAAGTATTGGGGCAAAGACAGTCTTTGGATATATGGGTGAAGGACACCAGCTCCCACAGTAACCTCCTTCTTACTCAACCAATTTGATCTGTTTACCCCTGGATAAAGAAGCTGTCATGCAACATTCAGAAAAGCTGAAGGGTTTATCCCTCTGCAAAGCATCTCTCCAAAGGTCCCCTTGAGTGCCAGAGGCATTTGGGGAAGGAGAGGTCAGTTCTTCTCCCTGTGGCACCCATGGAGGACACAGCCATGGAGCAGCAGACACAAGAGATTTCAGAGCTACACAAGAAGCTGGCATGGAGATTTGTTTATGGAGAGCTAAAAATTAAGTTTGACTTTAAAATAGCACAGTCACCAGTTACAGCACAGAGGGTCACATTCTTCTTCCACCCCTGCTTCCTCCTTGTCTCTGCCCAGCCCCCTTTCCCAAACTGGTCTGCAAGCATGGCAGGATTTCCCCACGAGGGAGGCAGGCAAAAATCTGTGGCTGGGGACCTGAAGGAATATGCTTATGAAGGGATGCTCAGCACTTCCTACAGCACTGGAGACTTTTTTCCCAAGACCAACAGTGCAGCAGAAACCATTCCTATCTGTAGCAGCCTGGCACACCAGATACTGTAGTATTTCATGAAAACTTTAGGAGGTGCCTGCAGGTTCACAGTGCACTAAGAGACAGGCTCACCTTCCCACTTCACTCCCTGTGGAGTGCTCCTTCTTCACCTCCCCCACCCCTGGAGCACACAGCAGAGGAAAATATAAGATTTCAAGCTTTGCAAACTTTCAGCCTAAACCAACATCCTGTAAAACTACGAGTTAAAGGCAGGAACACTTCACTTCCAAACCACAAAGGCTGTAATGAGTGTGGTTTAATTGGCTGGTACAAGAGCTGCGCAGCCAGAATCAGCAGCTGGCAATGAAATCAGCCCTTCTGCACGGCAGATTGCTAAACTTCTGCCCTTGTCTGCAACGTGGTGTGCCACACAAGTTATTCAGAACCCATAAAAAGAATTACAACAGTATCTAAGAAAAATAACATATTAGCCCAGAACTGGCAATAGTTTTTTCCCCAAAAAATTTGTAGTTGTAGACTCTATAGGGATGAATTTCTACTACGTGCATATATATAACATCCTCTATAATAAACCTGTGTATTTTAGGTGTCATTTAAAATCTGGCATTTTAGAGATACTGATTTAAGAGGCTCAGTGCATATTTAAAAATCTCATTATCTAGAATTAGAAATCAGGTTCTTTGGAAAATCAGTCCCAAGTGACAGAAGTCTCTTATCAAATGATGATGGCACATTTCCTTGCTTCATTTATTTAATACATCATTCAGCCAACATGTCCAACTTCTCCCTTAGAGGTTTACAAAGCACACAGCAAGTTAGTTTACATCTAACTGCAGAATAGCCAGATTAGTAGGGAACGGGAATTTATAGTAAAGCCTTCCTTTCATCTGGAAGGCTTTTCCTTCATTCAAAAAGATTTGAATCTCATAAAGCCAATGTAGTAAACTTTCAAGTCAAGGTATTTCACAGAGGTAGCTGGGGCTCACTGCTATGCCCTTGATGGAGTTAATGGAAGTTTTATAGTTTACACTTTACTTAAAATCACCTTGTTCCCAAATAGAGGACTGCACATTAGGCAGGGTAAAAAAATATATAAAAAATAATAACACAACCCAAAAACCACATCAACAAGAACCTGAAGTGGTATGTACATGCAATTTTAATTCAGAAAGCAAGGCTAACCTAAATAAAAGGAGTACACATGAGAAGAGCAACACAGATTCATCCTGCAAGCAGCCTCTTCCTGCTGTGAGATCCTGGGCGCTCACACCCAACAGCTTATGTGTTGGCTAAGGCAGGGCTGAGGCCAGAAGCTGGCATTGCCTTTGGAGTGCAGCACTCAAGATGAAATGCAAAGCAGAATTTAAACTCCTCAGTTAGTTCAGCTGCAGACCACAGGCATACAGTCCATTCCTTTCTGCTTTTACCTGCAACACTTTATTTTAAATTGGGTCTTATCCCTAGGGCTCCATATTAAAGGAGTTGCTCACACAATGAAACAAGAGTCAGAAGCTTTGGACGTGTCAGGACAAATCCCACCAAATGTAAATTGGTGTAATGTACAGATTTATGCTGGCTTACATGGCACTAGAAAGGGAAAGGCAGTAACTCAAACTGCTGCACAGGCTCCTGACAACAGTGATGATAAGCATTGCTTTTCTAAGGCTGAAAGAAGGTCCTGGGAAAGGAAGATAAATCAAAACATGTCATCTTTGAAAGGGGAGCAATGCAGGAGCTAAGCCCCAGTGGCTTCACAAACACCCATCTCTACCCAGTAAAACAGGCTTTGGTGTTTTTCAGTACGTAAGTTTTGCAACAGTTTTCATTCTAGTTAAAATTGCATGAGGGTTCATTAATTTTAATGCTGTGTGATTTGCCATGCCCATACCTAGGAATGCACCAAACCCTGGAAGCATTTGCCTGTTGGCAGAGGAATGAGTCCTGCTCACTCAGCCCTGCTCCCTCCTCCTGCTCCAGAACTGGGCTGCAGCAGGACACTGCCTTTGGTGCCTTTAGAGCTGACCATATCAACCTCCAGCAGCTGTCCAGAACCACATCCCCAGCCAGGCACCCTGGTTTCACTCTCCCTCTGACAGCCACCACCCTGTCATGGAACAGAGTGGGACAGGGCCCTTTCTGGACACGGAGGCTGAGGCAGAGCCTGTGCAAGGGCACAAGCCCTCTCAGCTTGTGCAAGTTCACACAGAACGTGGGCCTGTACTCTCTGAAAATCAAACACCCTCAAAGAGAAAAACTTGCTGGTATGTCAATTATGACAAATGCTGCTGATCAGGAAACAACCAGTGAGCTCAACTTGCATTTTAAAGGCATTTATTCCTATATTTCGGTGCATTCTCTTGATCTGACATATTAAATCAAGCACACTGAGCTAAGTTTCTTCCATGTAACAAGGGGGTTTATCAGCACACCTCTGGTGGAATATTAACTCCAGTGTTTTGCTAGGAAAAGGCTGAATTTAATCTGGATTGCAATTGGAGAGTGGGAAAAAAAAAAGGTCAGAGCAAACATGGCACCCTTATTAAAGAAATGGGTTAATTATCAACCACGGGTATGAAACTGTGGAAACACAACAGCAGCCCAGTCCTGCTGATGATGATGCTGGCTGCTGGACAAGCAGAAAGCAATCCAGACTGGTTGCAAGAGGAAAGGGATTAAACCTCTCACGTTGTTACATAACTAAAGATGCTGGTTCTGAAACAGATATCTGTATCTGCAGGGTACTCAGGGTACAATGGTTTTATTAGCCAGAGATACCAAAACCAGCAAGGCAGGCTTAATACCCATTAAAAAAATATCTTATGCCTGGTATCAGGGAGCTCTGCAGGGTTCAGAAATGGATCAGACGTTTCTTCACATAACAAGAAGAGCCAAAGGCAGCATCTGAAATTCCACAAAAGGCAACAAACACTATAAACAAGGTACATAAAGCCTCCAGCTTCCAGGCATAAACTGACCTCTGCCTATAAGAGATCAGGGCACTACCAGGAACCAGTTATTCATCCCAGCGGGCGCCTGTTTCTAAATGCTATCTTCTAAAACAGATTATATCAACTAGCATTTGCATCAGGAAAGCAGCTGAGAGGACAGCTCACCTGCATCTGCAGTGACACATCCTACACCAAACTAAACAGCATCTGGCAACATGATAATTTCCAAAACCACTCACAAAAATAAAAACAAAAACAGAACCCAGAAAATTTGTAACTGTTACTTTCTTAACTACCACTACAAAGAAAAAAACCAACACTGTAACAAAATATTAAATGGCAAATAAAGGCATAGCTACAAAAGAAAGTAAAAATATCACATCAACCCAAACCTGCCAAAACTGAAGGAATCATAACAGATAAAAGAAAGTATTACAAGAAAAGTGGGCAAAAATAGAAATGCCAGGATATGACATGCCTTTGAGTTATAGAAAAAGCATCTGGATTGTCCTCAAATCCCCTCCTGACTGCTGTCTAACTCAGTAATCATCCCTCTTGAGCAACAGGGTTGTCTCAAGCAGAGCAGTGGGGCAATGCCAATTGCTTTTCATCTGATGCCATTTGGGGCAAAGCACCTTCCCTGTCAGACATGGAACAGTTTGTGCCCTCAGCTACACAGAGCTGGGTGCAGCCCAGAGCCTGCCTTTCAGCCAAGGCTGGAGCACATGAGGGGACACACACACGACCTTCTCTTGTGGCCCTGGGGAAGGACCAATCTCCATCCACAGGAACTGCATCAGAGCCTCCAAAAAACAACCCTGCAAATTAATACACTGGTGCAGCTCACCCCAGGCAAAAGGAAGAGCACAGAAAGTGTCATCTCAGGCTGTCAAGGATCAAGAAATAAAATTTCCACTTTATTTCCAGAGCCTGCTATTGAGCATTGCTAAAGAGACCCACTTCTCTTCTGCACCCCCTCTCCTTTCACAAGCCCAAATGGAAGGCCTGGCAACGCATCCTCATGGGATACTCACTACACAGAGTGCTGCTCTGTGCAGGGCCACCTGAACACGACAACTCAAAAAATTTTCTTAAAAAAAAAAAAAGAGAGAGAAAAATCTATTAAACTGAGCAATTTTTATTTTATAGCAGTTACAGCCAACTGCCTGGCTCAGTATCTGGTACCCGCCACGCATGTCTTGCTACAGTGACAGCTACAGAGAAGTAGTTGAAAATGTTTAAGCAAAAGTTGCTTTGTCATTTTGTGAAGCATTAACACTGCTCAATGCTTTTAAAGGACATTACAACAACTTGCCTGTGGATCCAGACTTTCCAGCTTAAATTATGGATTTTATAATGCTCTAAACATCACTTCTAAAAAGCACAGACTTCGGAGTGTCTCTCTTCTGCTGACTCCGGGGTCCCCAAAGTCTGAGCCAGGCAGATATTTGAGTTTTCACAACTAAGCTAAGACAGGAGAAAATCCCATCCCATAGAAAGCCGAGGAAAACAAACCCGAGCAGCTGCATGTGAAAATTATATGAAGTCCAAAGCCACTGAGTGTGAGCCTTAGGACAATGAAACAGTCAGGCAAGTGCACAAATGCCTTCCACGTGTTCTGGATGGAAAGAAACTGAATTTTTTAAAGTCTAACATGGAAACTGCTTTAAGCAATTTGTCATTTTCAATAGAGGTTCTCCAGTAAAAGAGAGCTTTCGACAAGTTAAACAACTTCCTACCGGAACGGCTGCATACAATGTTTAAACTACCTCTCACAGACTCCTTAGAAAAGGAGTATTTCTAATTTTGCCATTCAGGAAGACTTTGAAATGTCACTACTGTTTGATTTGACCAGTGCAGAGGAAATGCAGAGTTGAGAGAAGGGGAAAAACAATGCATATACCATACTGTAATTTTTTTTTAAACTTGATCCCAAGGCAGCTCTGTGAGCCAGTGCTAAGAAATGCAAATATTCCATCTTTACCTCCAAGAGGGGGGAACTTCAGCCACATTTTCTGTAAATGTTACAACTTAAAGCTCACCTGGGTATTACAAGACATCAATGTGCAATACCACCTGAAGAAGAGCTGAGGCTGAGAGCACCTTTTGACTAAACCTGAGCTAGAAACAATGTTTTTATGGCAAAAAGTCCTCTGAACATGATCCACTACAATGTATCATAATGCTGAAGTCTCGTCTACATCAGGGACTGTGAGGAGAAATAAGTACACAATAAATATTCACCACTGTTTCTGCCACCAGTTCAGACAGCTATAAGCATTCAGGAGTGCTGCTGCTGTGTCCCAGTCCTTGAAAGGTCTGTCATTTGCAGGCCTTGATGAAGTTTTGTTTATCAGTTGGTGATGCTCATGGGAAGCCTTTCCTCAGCCAGAGCTCAGGGAGATGCAGGCTCTGCTTGACAAAGCCCACAGGTTGCTGGAAGATGCTTGAGGTTTATAAAAATGGAGTGGCCAGAGCAGAACAGCATCAAAAGTCACCTATTGTTTGTAAAATCTACCTCCATCTGCAACTAATACAGGAGAAGAGGAACACCAGTTTTAATTAAGTCTGTAAGATCACTAAAAAAGCCCCTAACTTTTTGAAGAAAACTTTTGAACCTCCCTGTAGAGCACACACCCAGGGCCTGGAGGGCAGGAGGTGCTGCAGGCAGCAGAAACACTCTTTTGTCAGAAATCCACCAATGAATTACTGCATCCAGCACATCCTGAGCCAGGCTCCAGCCAGGCAACTGATGGAACCTTCCCTGCCAACTCAATCGTACCATGGAAAAACGCTTGTACTCCCTGCCAGGGGCGAGATTCCACCCGGGCAGCGACCGCTG
Organism: Rhipidura dahli; assembly: GCA_013399225.1. Classification (NCBI taxonomy): domain Eukaryota; kingdom Metazoa; phylum Chordata; class Aves; order Passeriformes; family Rhipiduridae; genus Rhipidura; species Rhipidura dahli. The sequence goes on along the minus strand of VXAC01004986.1, from coordinate 2,090,001 downwards.
CGGCAGATGCTGCACCGAGTCAGGGAAGAACACAGAAAATAAAAGCCAACTGTGAGGAGTCAGTTTGGGAGCCAGGGTTCCCTTGTTTCCTCAGCATCCTCAGGGGGAGAGCAGACAGAACCATCACAGCACAATGTAGTGCCAACTCACCCCCACTTGGTCTCAGGAGTCAGAACAGCTCAAAGCATCACAGATGACCAGGCTGAGTTACACATCAGCTACACTAAATCAATTTGAAATAGGTTTTGGTTAATCTGCTGCATCCTTTAATGTTGGGATTGTGACAACCTGCCTGGCTTTTTAGGCAAACAGCAATTTCCACACTAGTTTAGGCAATCCTTGATGCTGATTATAGCATCTTTTACAGACAAGATACAAAAAACCCTCTGCAATGTGTTATGTTAGCACACATTTAAATTTAAGCACTCTCATTTTTACTGGGGCTTTTCTCAAGTGTAACAACTTCAGCAGATCCAAATTTGCCAGTCTGCAATATGACCAAGATATTCTATCCCAGCTCAGAACTATGTAAAAAAACCCCTCTTTGTATTTAGCTCCTGGAAAAACTGATATGTGGGTACTTCCAGCAGCAGCTAATACAACTGGAAAATTGGCAACAGAAAACAAAAATGAATTGAAAAGTCACCTTGGATAGTCCCTAAGCCATCTCTTTTGCAGATAAAAATTTCAGCCTTTGACATGTTTTACAAGCACAAATAAAAAA
>VXAC01004986.1:2075308-2089238 GCA_013399225.1 Rhipidura dahli | reverse complement strand
AAAAAAAAAAACCCAAAAAAACTGCAGGGCATTTTATGGAAACACTGTGGTGGCAAAGCTCCACCTGAGCAGGACAATCTGGCAATGCAAGAAAGGAGCTGCTCCAGCTGAGACAATTTACCATTCTCCCCTGTTTTAATGAGGATCTGGGAAGCAGCAGAGCCCCACAGCACAGCAAGAGGGAGCCAAGATTGGTGGGTCCATGCCCTTGTCATAAACATCCCAACAGAGCCACCCAACATTTGTGCTTGGCTTTCCCCCCTCCACACATCACCTGTGGTCTTCATAGCCCTCACTCTTCTCCTGTAAACAGCCAGGCAGGGACAACTCTCTCAGGTCCAGGCACTGCCTGGCACAAGAGGACCCTAAACTTAGCACGCCTGACAGAGTGACATCATGCATCCAGGTATTCCCCATGTTTCCCATCCTCATAAAGGAATGACCTTGTGTTAAAGTGTAACACACTGCCCCAGGAATGTGGGAGCTAAATGCCACTTTATGCCCTTTAACATGCCAGAGACCTCTGTGCACAACGAAACTGGGCACCTTTCCGAGATAAAGTTTATAGCTGTACTCTGGATTTCCCTCCTCCACTCTCGAAATGACTCACAGGGGCCAGACAAAGATCTAGATAGCAGCTGCCCCCAGCATTTGTCAGGAAAGGGGAATCTGGATATTCTTCAGCAACTGCATCACATAACCTGAAAGCCACTGAGGTATCATGAGCAAACCATCTTTCAAAACCAGCATGTTCCTGCAGATGATTTATAGGACAAGTATCACCGAAACAGTTTCACTGCAGGAACACCACAATAGTGAATTTCAACGTTTTTACAGGATCAGAGGCTGCTTGTGTATCTCGTGTTGAGACAATGGGCATGGGAACTGTTCTCAGCCATAATGGTAGTGGTTTCATACTCTTCAGCTTCCAAATAGCTGTGCCAGCAACCAACTTTAGCACTCGTGGCGAAATCCATGGCACTGGCTGTTTAGCAACCTGAGCTGCTGAAATCATGGGATTAGTTTCCACTGAAAAAGAAAAATTAAGAGTGAAGAAAAGGACATTCTGGAACTTTTCACTGAAGCAGCATTTGACAATATGGATGCTAAAGTGAAAAAGTTAAATATATATATTCATATATACACACCAGTCACATATTCTCAGAGTCTCACCCAAGAATTCAAACTATTTTGATGGTTGACACAGTATTTTCACAAGCTCCTCCTCTTGGAATGGGTGCAGGCTGTGTGTAGATATAAAATTTTCTCCTCTATGTAACCTCACCGAGCAGCCAACCCTTGGACCAGCACAGCCCTGATTTCCTCAGTGCCCATCTGGATTTTGCCCAGAGGAGTTCCACACCTCCCACAGAACGCCAGAGACAGACACTGGGGGTTTAATTGCCTTGCTCCACCTGTAGCAAACAAAGCTTCCTGCAACGTGAGGGATTTATAGACTGTAGCTTACTCCAGATAAAAATAGCTCCATGTGAAATTGGGTGAACAATCTCAGCATGCCCACATCTCTTCATTTAAAAAAAAAAAAAATAAAAGGAAAGCTACAGTACACATATAAAAGCATTTGGCAGCTCAGATCTCCACCTGGAAACAGTTTGATTAATAAAAGCAGACGGTAGGTGACAGGGAGGACCCCACAGTGCACACAGACTATGCAAAAGTTAACAAAACACTACATACCATTGCTAAGCAAGTTAAGTGTTTGCACATCAAACAACTACACAGCGTTTGCTGGGGTAACAGCAGAAGACAATCTGACAACACCAAAGCAAGCCATCTCCTCCCAATAAGCAAACAACTTACTGATTTTATTCAGAAACAACAGATTTTGTGATCCTGAGTCCCTCCTGAGCAGCCAGCAGAAGGTCCAGACTTTGCTCATGCAGCCAGGCTGCTGCTGCTCCTCTCAACCACCACCAGAACACATTGGGAAGATATTCTATAGTGGTCACTTCATTGTTTAAGGAAAAATGTAGAGCAAGGAAAAGAGAAGGACATGATTCTTTGTTTTGCATCAGTCCTCTTTCACCCACAGGACAGGGAGAGAACAAGGCCTGGGCTGGACCAGTGGCTGCCAAAGCCCCATCAGGCATCTTGTCTTCCAGTGCTTTCCCCCAGGCAGCAGCACTGAGGAGACTCAGCTTGGAGATGGTGGTGTCCCCAAATTCATTCAAACTGCAGACTTCTCATCCCCCCAGCTTACCAGGATCAGCTCCCCAAGGCTGTGCTCTGACACACGTCCCCCACTGCCCCTGTGCCATGCAGGGAAGCCATGCACTGTCCTGGGGCAGCACGAGTTATTTTAGGCAGCACATCCTAACAGAACATTCAACAGCAAAGCTAAAGCTGCATCACAGAGTCACAGAATGGTTTCAGTTGGAAGGGACCCTAAAGATCATTTAGTTCTGACACCTCCTGCCATGGGCAGGGACACCTTCTGCTATCCCAGGGTGCTCCAGACCTCATCCAGCCTGGCCTTGGACATTTCCAGGGATGGGGCAGCCCCAGCTTCTCTGGGCATCCTGTGCCAGGGCCTCACCACACTCATCCATTCAGCGAAGGATTTCCTCTTTGTATCTAACCTAACCTTCTATCTAGCCCTTTTTCCCTTTAAAGTCATTCCCCCTTATCACTACACACCTTTGTAAAAAGCCCCTCTCCAGCTCTCCTGTACGGCCAGAACAAGAAGATGGTGGGCTGGACTGCTCTGGGACTGGGGACTGTCACCAGCTAGAAAGAGCCCTGCTCCTGGCTGGTCCTGCAGAAAACACTCAGCTTGGTTTTAGAGACAGCCTCAGTATCAGTAACAACTCCACTAGTCAACAGGGAAACTCTTCCCCAACCCAAAGCTTTTGGTATTTTTTATGTATCTCCTGCCACTCACTCCACTTCTCCTCCAGCCATCCCTGGCTTCCCACAAGGCTCCAGTGAATTGCTCCTCCGAAGGGCCAAGCCCCAGAACACCCACCTGTATCCCTGCCATTTAAATTGCTAATTGGGAGTTCTAGCTGTGCCTTTGGGAAAGGAGGAGGATGGGCATGTTCCTTGCTATTTTAAAGAAAAGTCGTTTTGCAGTTATTCTGCAGTCCAGGGCAGCCCACTCACCTGCCCAGTTCAGCCTGTTTGGGAGGCAACTTTCCTCTTACTCATCCAAAAAACTCAGAGATATCTGTGTCTGTCATCAGTTTGGTCTAACACCCACTTAGTGCAGGATGTGTACCACTGGAGTAAGACAGGTTGAACATCAAAGTTGGGGGGGTTTTTTTAAGTACACAATATCTGCCCAGCTTTGTTTGTGTTAAGGGAGTGGCTGGATTTTAGGCAGCTTCTTTTTCAAAGGCTTTTTGTTAATAACTAAATGAAAAACCCAGAGTTGAGGCTTTCCTCTTAAAAAACAAGCCAGAGATTAAGGATGTGAAGAAAGAAGTCAGTCTCTTCCCACTCTAATTGTACTGAGACACTGACTTGAGGGCTCCAAAATTACAGATGTATAATCCAAGACAATGAACTCTTTACCGAAGGATTAGCAAACCATGCAAAACTGATTCCTTATCCAAATGCCTTGCAATTGTAAGGGCATCTGTTCCACTTTGCAAGTCATCCCAAAGGCTTTGTTTGTTTTGATTTCCTGTTCCTGTATGAAGACAGGGCACTTTGCATTATTTTCACACTGTTTAATAAGCATTATTGTTTAGTCTAACAAGGGACAGTTGATGAAATTCAATAAATATTTTTTAAAACCTTACTTTTCTTTTAAGTTACAATACAAGTCCTCTCAACAATAAAAACTGGAACTGTTTTTAGCCAAAAGCCAAGTGTGTAAAAATGTAACCCAAAACATCAGGATCTGAAGAAAAATCTGTTTTGTTTCTCCAAGGTCTACTAGGGGCAGCTGGAAAAAAAATAATCTGCAGGTTTAAATAATATTACTAACACAAAACAGTTCAGCACAAATGAAGCCAGAGTCAGGGCTGGGGACTAACAGAGAGCATGATGCCATCATTCCACCCTGGAGCAGCGGAATAGTTCTGGAAACCATTTAAAATGTCACAAGAGGGAGGATGGATGGAGTGTGTGACCTTTGGAAACTGAAGGGTGGATCTCAACAAAAATATCCCATTTCACCTGAGCCATACTGCTCCTAGAGGGCCGAGAGAGATGCTGGCCCATCTATTTGGTTCAGAAGGGAAAGCAAATAATTACAGTTAAGGGGGAAAAAAAAATCCTCATCTGCCAACATACCAGCCCGATGCAAAAGCTGCCAAACTGCTCTGGAAACAGGCAGCCTCTTCCACAGCTCTCTCTGAGATCAGCGGATAACAAAGTCTGGATGACAGCCTAGGCTTAAGTTTGTTTCCCAACACCAGATCCTTGAAGGAAGCCCCAAACTTAAGCCATCAAAGGCACTGATTCTGTGGATCCCTCAGGGCTGCCAGCTCTGAGCCCCTACCTGTCAAACCACTGCAACAGCTACACCGAGGCAAGCTGCACGAGACCAAAATATAAACTGAGAAAACAAAACATCAAGTGTCAAGAGAGACAGAGAAAATGATGATAGTGGTGAAAATGATGTTTCTGCAGGAGCTGGTCTTGCATGCTCAGCAGTGCTGTCACTTGGTGCTGAGAGGCTGCTGTTTGCCCTGTCCTGCCAGAGATGCCTCCGGTGACAGGGCACCGGGAGCGGGAAAGATCAGACCCATCCCTGCGCCCTTGGTGCAAAAAGGTCACTTTATACTCAGTTTCTAAAAGGCAAAAATAAATCTTTTCCACAGCTGAGCTAGAGAAAAACTCTGGAAAAATATGGACCAGGAGGATTTGCATTTTTTGCTGCTCCAGGAATTGGGACGTGGAGCTCAGACACTGGAAGGAGCTCAGACAGGATGCAGAAGTCTGAGTGCCAGCCCTCCAAGTACCCCTGAGTGCTCACAGCAAGGATCCCTACCCTCAGGTAACATTTTGCCTCAAATTCTCCACAGTTCTTCTATAAATTCATGGCACTTGCTCATACAGAACCACTACTCTGTGCTTTTCACCAAGAAATTTAAGTCACTTGCAGCACACAAAGATCAAAACCAAATGACTAGATTTACAAGTTCCAGTCAAAGTCAGAGGAAGTATGAAAAAAAAAAATCCAAACACCTGAAATAACTAGCAGGCATAGCTCGTGTCTGAAGTTAAGCAAAGGAATGCAAATAAAAAACTTGGCCAATTATTTTTAAAAACCTCAAGAGAGGTCCCAAGGATCCTGCCCTTGCCCACAGCCCAGATCCTGTTAATGCAATAGAAAAAGCCCTTGAGGCAGCAGCATCTTCTCAGCTTCCACATTACTTCAAACTGAGCCATACTGAAATCTAATGAGAGGGCTCAAATCAGCAGTTCTGCACAGCCACAAAAGTGCGACTCTGAATATCTCTACACCTTAATGTAGCTGCCCTGGGGCAAAAGTTTCCCCTGTGCACACATACACTGCCAAAGGAGCAAGTATGTTTCTCAGGCATCAGATCAAGAGATACAGGAACAGCCAGAAGAGACACATGAATGATCACAGCCTGGGCTGAACCACTAGAAAATGACAATCCCAAACCCAGGAATGCAAGGGGATACTGTTGGTTTGGCTTTCAAACCTGTTTAAAAAAAACTTCTTACATTTATAACACGGAAGATGTCTCATGACAGCAGGTCAATAATTCACTCATGCAGGAGTTGTAACTCGGTCTTTAAAACATGGAACAACATGCAGGATGGTGTTAACATCTTATTTTGCAATGATGTTGAACGACTGCTCATAATTAGACCATAATTGTGATTTAATTGTTCTGTGATCTGATTGGCCATAAAGAGAGCCAGGAGTCCCACCTCAATGGATGGAAAGACTAAATTTCTTGTGGAAAGCATAATCCCCTTTCACGCCATTAAAAGCATCACATTAATTCCTGGAAATTTTTATAACAGGCAAGATGTGGCTCTTGGGCTCTCATGTCCATTTCTGGGGTGCTAATCCGTGGCTCAGGAGAGGATGAACAACTGCTTTGGCACAATTAGGATCAACTTCTAAAACTGGCAAGTACCACACTGTAAATTCAGGCATAGTAAAGATAAAGGTCTTCCTCAAGGCAGCATTTTAATATAAGACATACACATTTCATGACTACTAAGTGCAGTACATCTTTAAGTACTTCTTTAAAGAAAGAAGAGTACTGATGTACTGATTTGTAGCAAAATATGCTCCAAGTGAGAGAAGATGAGATTTGCCTTTTTTTTTGTTTTACATTTCATTCGTGACCACTCCAACTGTCACCCAGCAAGTCAGTGCTGGAAACAGGCCTTATAAATCTAAAATACAAGAACAACACCCAGGTTTTCAGATGGCAAGATAGCTTTCTGTCCACTTGAAATCCACTTGGGTCCTAAAAATATTTGGGTCAGATGGAAAAATGACTGAGCAGGCACACCGTGCAAGCGACTGGCACGGAGCTAGCAGAGACTGAAGGAAAACACTATTTGGAGCTCATGCGTGACGCTGCAGAGGTAAACTGGGAACAGCACGAGCTCACTCTCTAAACAACCCCTCCTTTTGCTGGCCCAGCACATCAGTCCCAAACTCTGCTCCACACAGGCACCAGCACTCACTGCTGGGCTCTGCAGCTCCAGGCACGGGCACTTAGCATGGGATGTTCTATGAAAAAAAAAAATCAGCGACTTACTAACATCACCACTTACTCTGCTTCCCTGTGTTTGCTAAACCACCAAACACACAGGAATTTACACGTGCATCAACTTTTCCTTCCTCTTTTTTAATGTTTTTTTTTAAAAAAAACAAAACCCAAATAAGAAACAGAAATTATCTCACGAGCTCTCTCAAGAAATTAAAAGGAAAAGATTCAAATACCAGCTCACACAAACTTTTTGAAAGAAGCTGGTTTTGTTCACATTAACATATGTAACTGAGTTTAACATCTCAAGTATAGCAGATGCCAGCCTGACATTGAAGCACTGAGTCACTGCACTGTATTTCAGAATTTATCTTAGGGTCAAGTTAATGTTTGAAAAGAAACAAATGCAGCCAATAGCACTGGGTAAACAGTGACTGTTTCTGCTTGGGATCACGCCTGCTCCTGTTTGCTCTGTACAGGGCTAAAAAAAACCCCACAAGCACCCTCAACTCCTCCCTACCGTGGGATCATCCTAGCTGCAAAGTCCTATCAAAATTATTAATTGCTTAAACTGCTCTCAGCACCTCCTGGTTTCAAAGCGATTGGTCATTGGGAGCTTGGATTATGAGACTTTTTAGGGAAGCAAAGCATTGAAATGAGAACTGAAAAAAGCAATTTAAAAATAAATTTACAAATATATTAACTTTGACAGTTTCCCATATGAAGCATCTGGCTTGGTATGGTTTGTCACAGGTCATCAAACCAAGGAGCAAAAACACCTGGAAAACTCTCTGAATGTGCCCATCTCTCACTGAGGGGGATGGAAACCCAGACACCTTGCTTAAACAAAATATGATCCATTTTTTATAGATACAGTCTTAATTCTTCTCTTTTGGAGGATGGTACAACAAACTTCTTTTCTATTTTGCTGGACTCTGATTACCCAGATCCATGAGAATCAATGGTGTGCCTGATTTTATAACTGATCTATCCAGTGCAATCAAATAACAATTTATCAAAGTGAGCTATTTTGACAAATGTGAAATGTATTCAAGGAAGCTACAATATTCACAGTATAGCTGTGAAATCACTACGTTAAGGCAATGCCAGATTTACACAGGAATATGTGACCACTGCTCCTATAACTCAATCTATTAATTCCATACTCTCTGACCAAGTAATAATAAAAATGCACTTATTAACTCCACAGAAGTTAATTGCCAATTTCGTCAGAACTTAAGCACAGATGTAAGATGGAAACAGTCAGTCATAAAAGCACTACGTGTTAACTGAGGTTTTCTCACACATTTGACAGTTCTGAAAGTTACTAAGATACATGGCAGCAAAACCAGGCAACTATAATGGTACAGTTTTATTCTCAAACATGAGAGCAAAAAAAGGTGCCTATGGGGAAAAGAAAGGGAAAGCTCCATTAAAGTTGTTTAGCCTTCTTCACTCTTCCTCCCAAGGTAAGCAAAGGACCAAGAAATCCCATATGACCAGTATTAAATACCAGTATTCCCATTAAGAGATTTCATAGAGGTTCCTCCTTTTTGTAGTTACTTTTCCAACTTATCACTCACAAAAGCGAGAAAACAATATTGCATGTGAACCTCTAAGTCTACAAACTCTGGTTTAATGATAAAGCCCATGCACAGCCTATTCCACCTACCTTTCACATCCTAGTCTCTTTCACCAAGTGCAAGGTCAGAACTGTTATTTTCTCTGTTCATGCTTGCAGAAGACTGACTTTATTTATAGTAAATTTCCTGTTTTTCCAGCCTTGTAAATGTCATACAAAACAGACAGGCAATAAAATGTATACATTTCCAGGCTAATACTGCCCCAGCACTTCAGCACCAGTCAATTAGGGACTACGAACTGGAAGGAGGAAAATCATAGTTAAAAACGTGTTTACAATCTTATCTGCACAGTCCTTTGCTGTATGCTCTAGTGCCACACACTTCCTGTTGAATGACAGTTGCCATTCCCATAATCAGATTTTTAATCAACACAGAAATAATGCATTTTAATTAAAATACTCTCCTTTTCTATACTTATGATTCTGATACATGAGTAAGATCCCTGCTTTTCACAGAGCAGCATGCAACTTCCAGGCTATCATTGACAGGCACAGGGAACTGCTTCCCAGACCACAAAAATATTTAGTGATTTAAAAACCAAATATTTATTTGTATTCCACATTCTTAGCTAATAAAGCATTTTTTAAAAATATGGAGAAAGAAATAGAAGGAAACTACAACCCCACAGTAACCAAGGGCTTGGTTCTCAGATCTGGATGAGAAGAGTCCAAGGTTTAACTGCCTGCCCTGACTTACAGATGGGTTTTGAACCTTTTTCTCCTACTTTCCAGGTAAACCCAACCAGTACGCTAAAACTCAGCTCTCTGTCCGTTCTTTGGACCACATCCTGGAGCTGAGACACATTTACCACCAAGTTCTGTCATTTGCAGTTTATTCCCAGGACATGTTTTATTTGTACTAACTCATGTTTCCAAAACAAAAAAAAAAGTTTAATCACAAATTGTTTCATTGGGAAGGGTTTTATACACACCTTCCTTCATCCACCAAACACTGATCACACTGCAACACCACAAGCTGTATTTTAATACTTCTGCTAAAACAATCAGTATGTAGAAAAAACTCTGCCTAATTTCCTCATACTTTTCTTCATGCTTTTCTCCCTCTCCCACTTGGGCAGGGAAACCAGCAGGCTGAGTTTCCCTCACCGCTTCCCAGTGAAGTGAACACAGCAGGAAAAATAGGCATTTGTTTAAGGAAAATTGGTTTTTTTGGGAGTTTGACACTGTTTGCTGGAATATTGCTACTGAGTTCTGGAAGGGACTAACAAGTAGCTGTGCTTTGGTGGATCAGCTCCAGGGCAGGTGGTAGAAGGGGAGTGCACAGCCATGGCTCAGCTCCTCTCCGACACCCCATCGCTGTGATCTGCTCTGGCTCCGGAGGTTTGAAGGATGGCTGTGAAACAAGTGCCTGCAGCCCTTCATCGCAGCTCATCAGTGAGCCCAGGGACAAGACTTCAGGTGACAGTCCTGCCAGCTGGCCATAAATTCTGTCTGCAGCTACCAGCTGGGTTGAACGAAGTACAGGGGAAAAAAAAGTCTCTCACACCACAAGCCAGAGAGAAATCCTCACCTTTAGGATGCACACGTCTGGATTACAAATAAACTTTGCCCTAAGGAATCTCTTGGGCAACACAAAGAAAACTTCTCTTCCTTCCTGCACTTGGAGCTAACCTCAGGGTGCTCGTCTGCCTCTCACACCTCCAGCTGTCCAGCTGCAGTCCTGCTCCTCCTGCCCATCCAACCAGCCTCGGTGGCTATGACAGCACCAGCAGTTTTCTGGCACTAAATTGAAGTCCTGCCCTGGAAATCACAAGCCCATTAGCCAGGCCTGTTAGCTAACCTGTTGAGCGACTGTTGAGTATACACAGATGTGAAGTGGCATCTTTTTAATCCAGCATGGGAGGACTTCCTATCCTCTTCCTCAGCCAAACAGGAAAGCTACCTGTCTGTTCCTTCACCTGTGTGCTGCAGGGCTGGCAGCACGGATGTGCTCTCACCTAGGGCAAACCAGGGGGAAAAAAGGTAAATCTGTGCAGCCTTTCAGCCAGAGAGGGAAGATGCAGGGGGGTCCAAGCTTTTTCTTCCCACGCTAGCAGCCGGCAAACACACGGTGCACTTTCAGAACAAAACTCCCCTAATCACTCAGCAGCTCCAAAGGATGCTCAGCTGCTGGAGGAGGGGATTCCTGCCCCATTCCCCCAGCTGTGACGCTCCCTCAGCCTCTCCAAGAGTCAGCCGGACACCGAGCTCCCCCGGACAAGCGCGGGCTCCCATGGACAAGTGCGGGCTCCCCCGGACAAGCGCGGGCGGGCTCCCCGCAGCGAGGGCTGACGGCTCCGCGGTGCCTTTGGGAATGTCTCACGCAATTACTCGCTGCGCTTAGCGCAGGGCAGAGGACTGCGGGGAGGCTGCAGACGGGTCCGGACGAGGAGGTGCCTGTGCACCACTGCCCTCGCAGAAGGTGCGCACAGGCGTGGGTACATCGGCATCCCATCCGTGCCTCTGTCTGCGATGCCCCGAAGGGCTGACGTTCGCCACCCCCGGCACCGCACTGGCCCGTGGCCACCCAGCCCCGCACCCCCCGTGGGCAGCGCAGAGCGGGTCCCCCCGTCCCGCCGCGTCGCTCCGCGTCTTCCTCGCACCTTGTCGGACGGCTTTCACCACGATGGGATCCTTGCAGCTCCGGATCACTTCCAGCACGTCGTAGCGCGGCAGCCCCGACACGCGGACCCCCTGCACCTCCAGCAGCAGCTCGCCCTCGCTCAGCGCCGCCTCGCCGTCCCCCGCCGCCGCGCCCGCGTACGGGAACTCGCCGTGCTCCGCGCCGCCGAGCAGGGCGAAGCCCAGCTGCCCGCCGGGCCCGCGGGTCAGCGCGCACTGCCGCACCCGGCTGGACCAGTGGTTCTTCTTGAGCACGACCCGCGACATGGCGCTGCGCGTCCCTCCGCGTCCGCGGAGCGCGCTCGGCAGGTGCGCAGGGGGCGCGGACCCGCCGCCCGCTCAGGCCATCACCTCCCGCACAGCTCCGCGCCCGCGGAGGGCGCGCACCGCCTCCCGTCCGTCCCTCCGCGCCGTGCGAGGGTGAGCCCCCCCGGCAGGAATCATCTTTCTCCGAGAGGGGCCGGAGCGCGGGTGCTCTGTCCCGCGCCACCGAGAGCTCGGCTCAGCTCCCGGAGGTGCTCATGTTCCAGGGGACGGTGGATGGCAGAACTTTGCTTTCCCGGGAGAATTTCTAGGATTTTCCTAGTTGCAAACCTCTGCAATCACTTCTTACCTGGCTTTCCAGGTGGTTGTTACGGAAGAGGACACAAAGTACAAGTCCCGAGGAAAAACTTGCACAAGCCCATCATTAAAATGGTATCAAAGCGCTTGTGCAAGGCTGAGTGAAAGTCGTGCTCCTACTCTTAGTTCTCCTCTCCACTTTTTGATTGAGTGCTGGAATTTGAGACATTAATAATGTTTTCACATTGTCCTGTCCTCGTGTAATTGTTTAGAAGCTGGACAGACCAATAGCGAGGTCTGGCTGCTGGGGAAAGGGACAGGCATTCATTTCTTTGTCCTTGGCCACAACTCTTCAAAGTTACCCAGCACTGATGCAAAACTCAAAAGGGGAAAATAAGTAAGCATGCACGTACCAGCTGTCCCTTCCAGGTCAAGCTCCATGCTTCCAAACCTGAAAGCCAGGCCTCATTTTGAGCAGTCTTATGCATGACCGAACCCCTTCCAGCAAGGAATTCAGTTGTCAGATGTGTTCGTGCCCTATTTTGCTGCTAATCAGGACTGAGAAGTGACACAGGGAAACAAAGAGTCTGGTCTGGCTCCCTGTGCTGCCCTAATGTGTGCTCAGACACTACAGCCTGCAGACTTTCACTGCTGCCCGTGTCGCTCTTTCGTCTCACATCTTCCCAGCCAAGCGTGTCCTGCAGTGATCTGCGATGCAGGAGAGGCAGCAGGCTCGGGAAGCATGGGTGCTTGGGGAAGAAGCTCAGCCTAACATCGTCTGATGCTGGCCCAGCTGATCAGCCATGCTTAGCTCACAGACCTAAGAGAGGTGACTGGGGTACTTTCCCTGCCCTTGCTACCTGTCCCAGACGGAGCAGGGAAGCCTGTCCTTCCCTCACCCAGTGCATTCCATCACTCCTTTCCCCAGCTGCAATCTCTGATATGGCTATTTTGTAGAAATCCCATTGCTGCAGACACTGCTCTGCAGTCGCGGGAGCCGCGGTCTCTGGCCCCAGTGGCACAGCCACCTTCAGGCAAGGGGATGGGAGGCTTGTCCAATGTCACATAGCGCAGCAGTGAGTCAGCTCCATCCTCTGTGCCTCAGGCACCTCTGTCCAGGTCTCCATGGGAAGCAGATGGAATTGCCAGGACTCAGGAAAGTCCTTCCAAGGGAGGGGGCAGAGCTTGCCTTCTTGGGTAGAAGTGGACACGTGAAATTCAATGTACCTGCTGTTTCTAGCCCACATTTACTTCCAAGAGGTTTCTTTCCATTTGGAACTTTCATGCTTTATTTTCATCCTTAAGCTGTGCTGATGCCTTATGTTTGAGCAGCAACGACTGCCTCGCATCTGCTTTTGCTGGCTCAGTAAGCAACTGCCCAATTTGTCACTTTTAGGGTGACAGCACACTTTTTATTGTGCCTTCACCAGTAAAGAGTGGATTGGTCATCAGGCTGGCTCCCCTGAGCAATAAATGCTCCAGAGGTTTGTAGACCCTACAGAGCAGCAGCATGGCTTATGGGGAAGGGTTTCTCTCTCATCTGTGCACTGGCTGATAGTTGCCTCACACACGTGTGAGCTCACCGTGCACAGGCCCCTTGTTCACAGCCGAGAGCTGGATGTGATGTATTTTCATCGCTGTCATTTTGCGGGATGTGTTATGTGACAGCCCTGCTAAGCTAAAAATCATCTGGGATCCATGTGAGCATCACATGAGCTGTGGCTGCCCTGAATAGATCTTACAGAACTACTCATACCTCATGGAAAAATTTTTGAAAAATACTATTTAGAAAAACAGTTTTGCTAGTAAAATTTATGAGATGACAGACTTCCAAGGGCCCTTCTTGATTTGCTTACTAACACTGCAACTGTAATGAAAGTGTGAGCTGTCCTCATGGTAATCCTAACACTGTACTCATGTCTGGGCAACTGTGTTCTCAAAACTGCTCTTGCTGGTAATTAACAAAACCAGCAAACCTCAACCAGAACTTTATCTTGATTTTCAGATTTTCACTTCAGCTTTTCTCCTGGGCCAATTTCCTACCGTTTTATCTCCTCATTGCATCCAGGTGGTCAATCTGGATAGTCCTAGTTCCTGGAAGCTGGCACCACTTACAACAGCTCAAACATAGCCAAGGTTTTTTGTTGTCCTGATTGGTGACTCAGTGGCTGCCCAGCACCCTACTGCTGCAACAAGATTATTTCAGGGCACAGCTGCTCCAACCANAAAAAAAATTAAAAATAATTTTAAAGCGCTGAAAAAGCTAATCCGGCAGCCGCACGGTGTTGCCGCCCCTCTCCGCGGCCGCTGCGCGGGGCGCGGAGCCTTTCAGGCGATACAAAGCGCCGTTTGTTTTGTTCCAGTTCGGTCCGTCCCGCTCCGCCGCGCTCCGCGCCGCCAGCGCAGGCGCCCTGGCACGGCCCGCCCCGGCCCG
>VXAC01004986.1:1961246-2074267 GCA_013399225.1 Rhipidura dahli | reverse complement strand
ATGGAATTGCCAGGACTCAGGAAAGTCCTTCCAAGGGAGGGGGCAGAGCTTGCCTTCTTGGGTAGAAGTGGACACGTGAAATTCAATGTACCTGCTGTTTCTAGCCCACATTTACTTCCAAGAGGTTTCTTTCCATTTGGAACTTTCATGCTTTATTTTCATCCTTAAGCTGTGCTGATGCCTTATGTTTGAGCAGCAACGACTGCCTCGCATCTGCTTTTGCTGGCTCAGTAAGCAACTGCCCAATTTGTCACTTTTAGGGTGACAGCACACTTTTTATTGTGCCTTCACCAGTAAAGAGTGGATTGGTCATCAGGCTGGCTCCCCTGAGCAATAAATGCTCCAGAGGTCTGTAGACCCTACAGAGCAGCAGCATGGCTTATGGGGAAGGGTTTCTCTCTCATCTGTGCACTGGCTGATAGTTGCCTCACACACGTGTGAGCTCACCGTGCACAGGCCCCTTGTTCACAGCCGAGAGCTGGATGTGATGTATTTTCATCGCTGTCATTTTGCGGGATGTGTTATGTGACAGCCCTGCTAAGCTAAAAATCATCTGGGATCCATGTGAGCATCACATGAGCTGTGGCTGCCCTGAATAGATCTTACAGAACTACTCATACCTCATGGAAAAATTTTTGAAAAATACTATTTAGAAAAACAGTTTTGCTAGTAAAATTTATGAGATGACAGACTTCCAAGGGCCCTTCTTGATTTGCTTACTAACACTGCAACTGTAATGAAAGTGTGAGCTGTCCTCATGGTAATCCTAACACTGTACTCATGTCTGGGCAACTGTGTTCTCAAAACTGCTCTTGCTGGTAATTAACAAAACCAGCAAACCTCAACCAGAACTTTATCTTGATTTTCAGATTTCCACTTCAGCTTTTCTCCTGGGCCAATTTCCTACCGTTTTATCTCCTCATTGCATCCAGGTGGTCAATCTGGATAGTCCTAGTTCCTGGAAGCTGGCACCACTTACAACAGCTCAAACATAGCCAAGGTTTTTTGTTGTCCTGATTGGTGACTCAGTGGCTGCCCAGCACCCTACTGCTGCAACAAGATTATTTCAGGGCACAGCTGCTCCAACCACCTCTATTAAAGGAAGCCCTTGGTCAGCCTTTAACAGTACTGAGGCCTTGACCCATGGCAGGGGCTGCTCCTGCCCAGAAGGGTCCCTGACACTAGCTGATGGATAATTGGGTTATTACTCCATACAAAACTGGCATTGCATTTCATTATAGTGCCCGGCCTCTCACCCAGGGGACAGTGATCCTGCCTTTGCAGGGGATGGATTTAATGATTAACAGACTGTCTTCATCTCTAACAACTACAGTTTTAATAATGATACTCTCATTTTTGTGAGGGTCTCTAAGCACTTCCTAAACAGTAATTAAGGAATCTTCACTCGCTACCTACATGGGGAACAGGTGAACTTTAACACAGGAGTGGAGGGAGAAAATCAGGCACATTCTTTATGCGAGGATGGCTCACTGCAGCCATCCAACTTCACCTGCAGCAGCTGGTCCAGCCTCATCTCATGTAGGTTTGCATCCTCTTTACCAGCTCACAGCCCAGGGCAGCACTATAAAAACTGATTTGGGGGGGCTCAGGCCTCCAAGCAGAGCCCGATTGCCTTGCTCTTTTGTCCGCAGTCACTGTGGTTTGGTGGCCCATGCATTAGCAGCTGCTAATTTGTCAGGATTAAAAGGCTGGTGCTGTCCTCCTCCTTCAGAAGGTGCTCTGCATGCTTTGGGCCCCACTACAAACACACAACAGCTCAAATGGTTCTTTCAAATAGGATACTGACCCATGGTCCTGGTCTCAAACATCTCTGAAATTTCGTGCTGTGTCCCGGATTCTAAAATGGGTCAAAGCTCCCCCAAGCATTAACTCATTCTCTCAGAGTTCCTACTGAAACTTGAGAAAACCACAGTTTTACTTTTTTTGGAATGGAAAACCATGTCTAGTCACTGAGAATGTTGTGGGTTTATGGCAGTTCACAGCCATGTACTCCCACCAGAGAGCATAAAAAAAATGACAATGATTAAGACTACAAATGAAAGTACAGATTATATAATAGATCAGAATTTTTCCTTAATTTCCAGGTAACCCCCAAACCTTTGATATTACAGTCCTCAAGGCTTTGAAAGCCTGAGCACATAGATCCTGGAAGAAAAGAGAGAAGGAAGACTTTAAACAAGATTCAGTTTCTCAGACAATGCAGTTTCCTGTTGGCACACTCACACTACCAGAATCTGGCGGTAGAAAAGCCATATATTTTGGTTATTTCCTAAACAAGAATTGTATTTATAGTAATCCTACTTAACTTTTATTGGTGAGAATTTTCTATGTAGCATCCAGGGTTTCTCAATAGGTTGGTACTGCTCTCTGGTAGCAAGGAGGAGATGGACTGGTGCTGCTTTGAGTCCTGGCCCTGGCAAACATTTCAACAGATGACCCAACTCCAGGTACTGAACAATTCCTGTATTTATAGAAAACCTTCCAAGGGTCAGGACATGAGCAGCTCTGGTTAAAGCTACTGACCAGCTAGCACAGACAGGTCCTGCCTAAGGTCAGTGGCAGAGCTGGCCCACCAAGCTGCATCCCAAAAGGCAGCTCCATTTGTAGGACATCCCCAGCCTGCTGCAGTTGGGTGGCTGGAGTCCCATCCATGGCTGGCTCACAGTGAGTCTGACCACGGGATGCTGGGAAGAAAAAGGAAACTCGCCCCTTACTGGGATCTCATGTCATCTTCTTCTACAATTTATTTCAATAATATCACACACAGTGGAATATAAAGCTAAAGATCAATCTCATAACCATATTAAGACACTCTGGGGTGTATTTTATAGGACCATTAATATACTTCTTGGGTGGTTAAAGTCACCCACAGCATAAATTAATGTCCATAAAGCATGCTCTGTCATATCCTATGGCTTAAATAACACACAATAAACTGGGTATATTGGGATGTGGTTGAGCTTATTGGGTGGAAGCAAAGGGTCAGAGTGACCACCTGGAAGTGAGGTTATTAGCCTCAGGGGGCCCAGTCATTTTAAAAAAATCAAGATTCTAAAAAATCCAACCCAACTACAAATTGTAGATTTCGTTAACTTTCATTGGCACTTGTATTCCCAGGTTTATTTGTTTCATTCAGGTGTATCTTCCCTGCAGAAGCTGTTCTGTTCCAGGGTATAATTGTTGTGGGTGGGGCTTTTTGGCAAGGAGGGAGCCAGGCTTGGAAAGCTCTGAAGAACTCAGGCACAGAGCAGGCAAAGCCTCTTGGTTAGAGTAGGGGTCAGATTGGCTTAGCAGAAGCTAAGCCTGCTGTATGTTTCAACTTCCTGAAAGAAACTTGAAGGAAATGTGTCCATTTGGGACAGATTTTATTGAAGTGGAGGTCTCTGGTACCCACAGGAGTATTTCCAAAATGAAAAGACAAAAAAAAAAAGAAAACAGGAAAATCATGTCTTTTCCTGGTCATTCTTGACCATGATCAAACTATAGAAGAAGCAAATCCCTTCTCCTAGTCTGGTAGATATTAAGTCTTATTAAGTCACATTCTTCCCCAGGAATTTTTCTTTGCTATTTTAATGTCTCCACATGAGTTACCAATGACTCTTTGGTAGACATTAGCTGTGTCCTGCTAAGATAAGCTATCCCAATTCACCTGTCTCAGCTGATAAACCTCCACTTTTCTGCTTCTGCTGCTTGAAAAAGAAAAGGCCTCACCTCTGATTTGTGCTGCAAGAGCTCAACACAACTGCCCAAGGCACCAGCACTCACCCAAACTCACTTTAGCTTGAGAGCCTCATTCTCTCCTCCTTTCTTATCCTCTTTTTTCCCTCTGCAGATACAGAGAGAGCCTCACTGGCATCCTTAAACTCCACCCCTGCTCTGCTGAGGCTTATGGAGATGCTGTTCCCTGTCTTTACCCTGTTGCCTCACCTCTCCAGCCATCTCTTTTCTATTTTCTCTATTTGTCCTCAACACAAAACTTGCTATTCATTCTTCCTAAAATTCCTGAAAACTAAAGCTGTATCAGGAAGGATTTCTGCTTTAAGTCTTTATGGTGCCATAAAGAAGAGGCAAAGTCAGAACTTTTCAAAGATGCTGCATGCTGAGTAAGTTGGTAGAGTCCCTTGTGGTGGATGCGTATTGATATCTAATGGCTTAAATATGGAAAAAAATCAGGATGAAAAATCTGGGAATAACCCACCTCTCCCTATAGCAAAGTCTGGTTCAAACAACTTGAGTAGAGCTAATTAAAGGTGTCAGTCTCATGATTTGGTTTGAAAATAAAACTAGCCACAAAGACTCAGCTTCCCAAAACTAACTGGCACATGGGGTTGTATCAGTGCAGTATCTTGTCCATCAGCTCCACTTTGAAGGGATTTATTTTTCTCAAAAGTAAAGGATCAATACACAGAATATCAATAGCAATTCTGTATACAGAATAAACAGCAAAAATCCCTTTTCCCTCATAAAAACACTGAGTTGAGGAAAGATTTCTGTAACAGAGAATTTATTTCATCCTCACAAAAAGTTTCTCCAAGTAACCTCACCAAGATTAAAATAAATTAATTAAAAGGCACAATGATGGGACAAGCTGAAGGTTTGGAAAAGGAGTTCCTTTGGAGCAGTATGGATATGCTCTTCCTTCATGGTGAAGAGTAGCTGGGAGATCCCTCTCGGGGTCGGAATTACAGTCCTGGCAAAAGGCGTAACACACGAGGCAGCAACAATCAGCACAGCCCTGATCCTGCAGCCATCCATGGCTTTACTTTGCTCATGAGAGTAATTTACAGGCATCAGACAAGCCACATGTGTAAGGCTGAGCATACATAAATATTCTCAGGAGCAGAGCCAATTAACACACCACGAGATATCACTCAGTGATTTGGAAGATATACAAACCCCATCTTGCTTTTTGAAGCACTGAAGCAGAAGAATTTATGGCGGTGTCTGATGCTGTATCTTCACAGAAACATCCTGATCAACTTACTGCTTGCTGGTCCCACAAGAGCATCTTTATGTTAAAGCAGCATCTACTGCACATCTGAGCTTGGTCCAACAAAAGCAGAAGCTTTGATATGAGGCGCTCCCCTTCCATGCCATACCCCCTATGGAAAGATTGTGATCATCATTACTATTTATATAGAATAACAGCCAGCAGCCCTGGCTGGGACAAGCGGCTCCCAGGGCTAACCCGGCCAAACATAAAGGGAGATGCTCCTTTTCTCCAGACAGCTCCAAAGAGGGATTTGGGGCCTGGGAGCAGGTCAGTGGCAGCCAGGATTGGGATTCCTGACTCCCTGCCTGGCGTCCTAATATTAGCTCACATTGTCTCCCAGCCCGTCTGGCCGTTCTTTCACATGAACTGCAGGCCCGAATTAGCGCGTCTCGCTGCATAATGTGCCAGCCCATCCTGTGTGCTAAATTAGTCAGGGGCTGAGCAAACATCATGGGAACAGCTCTCACATAGTGTATGTGAGATAAGTTATTCCTACAGCATTGTTTGCTCTATGTTTTCCAGGCATCATCACAAAAGTATGACGGGCTGGATCCTGGAGCTGGCGGCTCCAGCCTGGCATTGCTTCCCAGCGCGGGGCAGGGATGAAAGCCGGCTCAGTGGTGGCTCTGCTGGGAGCCAGCTTGGGCAAGAAGTGTTAACAAATGAACTCCAGTGGCAGATGAGCAGGCCAAGGAGCAAGCAGCAGCAGCACATGCCGGCTTCCTTGGTGTGGTATTTACAAGTTTCCTAAATTTCCTTCCTCATGCTTCATTCAGTGGTGGATGGGCTGATTGGGTCTTGTCTGCCACATGAGCTTCTTATCTTGTGCCCTCCAGCTACAAGCTCAGGGCTGTCCACAAAAACACCCAGCCCGAAGCACAAGGGGTCTGGGGCTGATGGGGTTTCAAACCAGTGCCTCTAGCAAGTATTGGCTGGCTGAGAGTCCATCCCCTCCTGCTACCAGAGGCGGATAGCATTAATTTCCACTAGGCTCATTAGCCTCTGTGGAGCGAGGCTTTAATCAGAAACAGAAAGATACGGGGGAATCACATCAAATCATCCTTGGGTCACTTAGCACACAGCCACCACCTCCTCCAAGGTGAGGGATTGCTTGCAGGGCACAGAGCAGCAGGGGAAAGGAAAAGAGGGGATCGTGGGAGAGTCTATGCCTCTGAGCAGCCAGTCAGCCAAGTCACAGGACTGGTTTTATAAGGTGCATGCAGGGTTTTGGACAGCAGCTATTGAAAGACAAGCGACTCATTGAATATTATCCCTTTCTGGCAGCAAGATCAGTGCAGTCAATTAGCTGTAAAATCTGAATCATGTCCCTGGCAGGCAAGCTTGGAGAGGAAGCAGCTCCACCTTTCTGCTCTGCCCACAGAGGTCACGGCATCCACTGCACGGCTCTGCCGGCAGCAGCTTGCCAGACCTGTCACAGGCAGCCACCGCAGTGGGGATAAATCAGGATATTGCTCCCATCACACAGCAGGAACAGCTCAACTCCTGGTTCTCAGCATGACATCATGGAGGCTTTCCACAATCCCAAGACCTCTGCGCAAAACCCATGGCAATAAATCCATCCATACTGCACCACGTATGGATGGACATATCTCCATACATCCCTCAACACCCTTTTACTGCCAGGCTCATTTCTTTTTTTATTGCTGTAGAATAGTCTTAAAACTCCTGACTTGAATCAAATGAGCTTTTAGGTGAAGATCCAGATCAATGGAAACAGAATTGCATTGTACAATGACAGTCACAGTCCACTGCCCAGCAGAGATCCAGAACTGGGAAAAACAAGTCCCTCAGAGCTCCTGCAGTGAATTACTTGCTCTTGGGAGCTGTTGCTTCCCAGTGACTCTCAGGAGACGACATCTAAACCAACAGAGTTTGCTGTTCTATGTTGGCTACAAATCCACTCCTGGCATATATGTTCCCAGTTTCCACCTCCCATATGTGTCACTAGGTCCTGGATCCAGCCTTTCCGGCTGGAGATGACTCATCTTCATCCTCCTCAATGTGACAGGGATTAAACCCAAGGCATACTAGCAAAGTAGAAGGCTTGCCTTGGACCAGGGCCAATTTCAGCATGTCGATAATTTATAAAAACATGTTGCTTTCCAGCCAAGCAAGTTTCAGTTCCTAGATGATTCAGCAGCAGTGCTACAAGGAAATATGGATGTGAAAAGTCTCTGTAGGAATTTCTGTGTAAATCTGCATTGAAATAAAAAGCCCTGAGACCAGCAGCAGAATGGAAATTGGGAATTAAGGATCATTCCTTCTGTGCCTTCAGGGAGTGCTAAAAGCTGGGAAATTTTTAATGGAGTTTCAGGGAAGGAGGGAAGAAAGAGTAAAGGCAAGAATCATGGAGGCAGAAGACCCTGAGGTGGAGAAGAAAGGGAAATACTATTCCTGCTTTTGTTTTGGCCACTTTGCACCAGCTGCAACTTTGTTGTCACTAAAAACATTAAAATCCTGTGGGCAGGTAACAGGAAAATTGGAGTGAGAAACCTCTAAAAACACATTTTCAGAAGGCAGCCTGGAAAATGGGAAGTATGAAGAGCCGGGGACAGCTCCAAAGCCCATCTGAACACTTTGGGTTTTGGATGTGATCCATCCCTCCTTTAAAAAAGAATGAGAAAAGAAAATATAAAAGGAAAAGTACCACGTAACTGCCCAATGTAAATTAATTCTTGAAAGGGCATGGCAAGCCAAAGATGAATATTTCATCTCTTCTGACCTCTTTCAGTTCATTATCCTAATTGTGAGCTTCAAGACCACAGTAGCACTTCTCTGCATGCAGAGTCAGCAGGGATGGGATGGCACGAGGTGTAACAACCCTTCTGAACAGATTCCAGTGGGAGATGGAGTGAAGGGGACTAAGAGCTATAAAACCACTGCAGTAGCATGGAGTAACTTCAAATGGAGTTACTGAACAAACTCCTGTTTGCTCAGAAACATTTTCCACAAGAGAGCACACCCCCCACTCCCTCCTTTTATCCATTGACTCTTAACACCACTTGCCCTGCGATGCCCAGAAGTGCTTTGCAAAGTCAAATGGCCATTTCTGAGCAGCCTGAGCCAATGCTGGACTCACACCATGTCATGCAGAGAAGTCTCTTCCCCTCAAGTGATGTTTTCCAGTCTCCTCCTGGCAGAAACCTCACACTCGCCTGTGTGCAGTTTGGCAGCCACCCCACAGTTCAGAGAGAAGCTCAGCATCCTGTAGGATGCAACCCCAGCATGAACCCAGCCCTGTTTCCCTCCCTGACCTGCTGCACACCTACCTGTCTGCATCCATCACTGTTGGTTCTCCACACAAGCAGCAATTTAATCCTTCTTTTCATAAAGAAAATCCATTTATATTCTACTGTGCAGCACAGACCTTACCATCTATCCTTAGATCCATGGGAATCCCACCACAGGCTCCCTGACAGTCAGGACTGGCTGCTGTACTCAGACTATTGGAATTCTCTGTATTTTAACTTTTTCTGGTTTTAATTGCTGCTTGGCACTGACATTTCCAAAGGATCCTTCTTTGGTACTTTTGTATACAGCCTGTTTGTGTTCTTTGCTCACTGCTGTCTCTTCCCTGGAGCCCTGGCTGATGAATGCAGCATGCTGATGACCTCTGCATTATAAATAGTTAAATATTTTTAAATAAATATGGGATGGTGCCATGATTGTGTGGGTATTTCATCCAGCCTGGAGCACAAGGAGCTGCACTGACAATGGCAACCATGGCTTTATTTGTCATTCTATTGCTTGTTTGTCATGGAAAGCAAGGGAAGGGGCTGTGATGTAACACAGAATAGAGTAACACAGCAGCAGATGTGTTATTCCAAGTGTATCACAAGGAGCTGCTCCCCATCCCAGCACAACAGATGAATGCAATAAAGAGAACTTTTAAGTTATTATTTGGTTACTTGAAGCTATAGGACTGCAATATTATTAGCTGAGCCCCAGAGCAAATCAGAGGAAGGTACATGGGAGGGAATTCTGTTATATTGTGTTTCCACTGTGTTGCAACAGAATTAACACATTAGCTTGACATGTAGCTGATATAATTTATTCCTAATTTCAGAGGAAAATTTATCCTAAGCAGTAACATTAAAAATCAAATTAATAGTGACAAAGGAAGAGAGAAAGGGAAAAAGCCTGAGATCAGGTCAAATTTTTCAACATGTTAATTAAGTTTTCAGCCCATCAACTTCTGTTGTCCTAATTTTCCTTCTGGGTGTATTTGGATTTTTGCTATATGTAGATCATGTGGGTTAGAGCTAAATTTGTTTGTCCCTCACAACCACTTCTCAGGCAGTAAAAAGCTCCTAGAAAGTTCACCCAATGGTACCCGAGGATTGCCTTCACTCCCAGGTGGCAGAAAGCCAGGATTGATGCTCCACAACTTCCACTCCCAGCCTACACTTTTACCAAGGCATGGGGTGTGAACAGGGACTGCTGCCAAGAATTACAGCAGTGCAATCCATCCCCATGGACAAGGAGGAGCAGTGATAGCTGATACCAGCTGTTCCCCAAATGTTTCCACTGAGAAGCCAGCTTCTGGGCTTCAAAACCCAGCTTCCAGATTGAAGAAACCTACTTCTCTGGTTGCAAGCTTCCTTCTGCAGCCAGGCATCCTTCAGGCTCATTGTGCTGCTGCCTTCTTGCTAGACACCTCTCCCTTACACCTGCTTTCCTCAGGGGGGAAACTGTGCACAGCCAGACCCAGAAATGTGCCCTCCTTCAATCCACCCAATTCAGATAAGCATCTTTTCCCTGCCAAATTGTCATCTGAGCTCCAAAGTGCCAAGTCCAAGCTCCATCAGCCTTTCTTCTTATGAGCCCAGCTCACTGGAGAACCAGGCAGCCCATGCACACCTTTGCCATGGAACAGGAACAATTCAACAGCCTCTTCCAAATGGATGGGGAATGGAAGGTCGGGGTTATTTTAAGTGACTCTGCTCTGAGATTAATGAGGAGGAAGTCTGAAGCTATACCCAGCCTCCGGGTTGCTATTTCTGACTCTTTCCTCCCTGTGCAGCTTCTTTGTGGTGGTGTCTGCAGCAGCATTGTAAGGAAGGTGTCTCTACACACCCCAAGCCTCACCACTGTAACTGCATTTACCCCTGAAATGGGGAGTGCTGTGCATTAAAACACTCCCCTGGCATGGCATGGGCTGTGGCTGTAGACACTAGGAAGGGCAGAGTAGTTGGGTGTCCTTGGGAGGAGCAGAAAACAGCCAGCAGCTCTCCTGCTACAGTTTCTGGACTTAGATAGAGAAAAATATATGTAACAAAAAGACCCTTTCAAAAATCAGCTTTACAGAGATCAAGGTAACATCTGCCCAAGCCTGAGAGCTCAGACTGCGTGCTGAACTCAGGAGCACAGCAGAGAGGTACAATTACCTAATTGCCTCTAAACTGTGCCATTTACCAAGTGTTTTGTATGGGGCCATGGCCTCTGGAAGAGACAGTCCTTGCCCTAAGAATCTATCCCCACGCCACCCTGCCTGTCAGACTGGCTCCCATCAGCCAACAAGGTGATTGTCCCTGGGGGGCCCATGGTCCCCACACTGCCTACCTTTCCTTCACTCTCTCCTCTGCTCCCAAACAGCCAAACACTTGCATTAGTTATGGTTCATTGACTGCCTGAATTTATACATATGTATATAAAATAATCAGAAGTGCCCTACAGATATAAAATTCCTCTGTGAGACAGGGTGGGCAAAAGTGCTGTGTTATTAACCACTGGAAAACAAACCTGAGAGGATTCATTAAGCTAGAGGGCAGCTGGGAAATAAATGATTTCCCCCATAGTTTCTGAACAACTGCAGTTCACAAAACATTACATTTCTAATTTTAAGCCTAGGAAGTTTTAAAGTAAAAAAAGTGACTTGTGAAACAAAGTATAGGTTTTTCTGCTCATTAAAATATCCCCCGAGCATAATTTCCTTGCCCTTAATCCTGAACCTTAAGGTTTTCACAGGTAAGTAGGTAATTAACACAAATCTGGTTCAATTACACAGGTCTTGCAGTGTTGCAGGTCTGGCAGTGATGGAGCAGGGTCCTGCTGGATGCTGGGCTCCCCTTTGGGTAACAGCAGCAGGGGCTTGGTTATCCTGTGGTGTTCCTGGATCACAGACACTGGGAAGCTGCATCCTCACTCAGCTGCACTGAAGGGAAAGGATTTCAGACCAAAATACATGGGAGACAAATCTTTGAGGGCATCACTTTCCCAGTGAGAAGCAGCAGCATTTACACTCCTGCAGATCTGCCCTAAACACATTATTCTTCTCTCCAAGCAGCACTGACAGCTCTGCGTCATCACAGACGCCAGCGCATGGCAAAAAGCCCTCCTGGCAAGAGGGCTGGTGGTAACATAGCTCTGGGTTGGCTCAAAGCAGTTGCCTGCTCTGTGGTGCATGTCAGAGAGGGGTTTTGTGAAGTCAGCTATGTGGTGGGGAGGAATGAGGTTGTCAGGCAGGTTTGGATCCATGGGGAGAACAAGTCCCATGGTTACCAGGCCTCCCTGAGTGAAACAACTTCTGCAGTGCAGGGGTTAGACTGATCCCTCTTAAATCAGACTGGGAATCTCAATCCTGGAAACAAGTCAGGCAACCTCAGTCTCAGAAGAGGAGAAATAGTTCCATTACCTTGCACTCGGGGAAAACCCAAGGAATGTTTCATTTAAAGGCAAGGGCTTTTCTGCAGTTTGCCCAGATTTATGCACCTCACCAAGGCCAACCAAGGCTTAACACCAAGATCATCTGCCTTCTAGCCTTCTGGGCTGACTGACAGCCACCTCTCCCTTTGCATTTCAGTCCCAGGTTTTCTGCATTTAACACAACAAATGCAGACATACATGCCACCACAAGTAGCACAAGGCAGGCGAAGCTGGAAGCAACTTCCATTTCATGTGGGAAGCAAATCTCCCACTAATGCACTACAGCCTTCTGACTCTCCAGCCTGGAAACCAGCACATCAGAAGCAGGAAGGACAGCAGGTAGAATCCTCCTTCAGCCCTCAGACTGAATCCAAAGTTGTCTCTGCATGAGGTCCGTGGCACAGCTCCAGCAGCAGGACCTTCTGTGCTGAGGGATCACAGCCCCACAGCATCACTGTCTGCCCCAGCTAAGGGGGACTCTGGGTCACCTCTCCTGACCCAGAGGCTTCTCATTTGCAGTGTCCCAGCCAGAGCTGAGCACTTTGCTCAGGGGACTTTGTGAGGTTTGTTCCAGACCACCTTGAGTGGAGATGTCAGGTCCCCCAGGGCAGCTCCATCCCAGCAAACGCTGTGGGAGCAACCCCTGAGTGCTGAACAGCAGCTTTCCTACACACCACTTCCAGTAACCAAGTCATTTCTCTCTCGAGTTTTGGATGAAAAATAAGATGTAAAACCAAATTATCCACTGTTTATGTACATAATTCCCTGTGCATCTGGATAAGAGCATGCCCGTGGCCTCTTTTATGCTGCATCTGATTATCAGTAGTTACTTGTGATTCCTTCTTGATAAGGTTTTATTGCTCTCCGTGACACTCTGAGCTATGGCCAGGCTTTTTATTCTCTGCAGCTGCCCTGGTGTGGCCAAGGACTGCCCAGCCCGACCTGATCCACAACAAACTCTGTCAAATTACAGCCCTGGTGCTTAAGAACTAGAAATAAAGCCAGATCTCTCCAAAGGTAATTTTGTGAATTGGCTGCTGAGGCTTTGCTTACAGTAACTGAAACCAGAGCAGGGGACCAACCAGAGGCAGAGCCTGTGCATGGCCTGGGGCAGCACAGCAGCAGAACAGCCTTCCTTTGCACCAGGCCAGGATCTGAAGAGATTCTTTAGCAGTTAAACTTTGCATGACTCTGTGGGCAGCATTCCAAGAAAAGATATTTTGCAAATATATTTTTCTTTCTCTGAATCACACCACTCCTCACTCTTCTTATCCATGTACAAAAGCAGATTACAACCTGTTTCTGGGTGAGCAGGTAAGACATAGAAAGGGAAATTGGCTGATTAAATGTTAAGTCCCATCTTAAGAAATTTTAGTATTTTGTTCTTCAGAATCTTGGTTTGACCAGAGAAATTAATGTTCTGGGACACGCACAGAAGTAGACCAATTTCTTTCCTATAATTATTGTCACTTTCAATTGAGGAGAACATTATCAGATATAGCCTTTGATGCATATCAGAAACATCTATCTGGATGGCATTCCTGCTTATAAAATGCAGATTTACCTTGCAGTAAAAATTCCTGCAGTAATCAGCAGCAGAAAGGTTTAACACACTTAAAGATTTCTTCCACTGACAAAGGAACAGGAGAGCTACAGATTTACCCTAAACCAGAACTTATGTATTATTTCATAGTGACAGAATTACTCTCATACAGTATCAAAGCCATAACTCCCTGCTAGCATTACAGCAGCCCCACAAAAACAAATAAACAAGAAACACAGAGAAAAAAACCTCACAAAACAACCAAACTTGACAGTTTTTCATGAACCACTGAGATGCCTTGGCAGCCCTGATTCTCTGGTAATTTCCCATAATCAGCTCTTGTGAACAAAGGAGTAGAGGAAAGAAAAAACCAACCTAACAAATCCCAACCAACCAAAAAAACAAACAAACAATCCCCCAAAACCCCCAGTTCCTTACCACCTTTATGGCTTATGGGAGTCAAAATTCAAGAATTTCTAGGAACATCACCTGGGCCTCCAACTTATTGCACAGGAGTCAAAAGTCTCACTTGCATGAGGTCTTTTCCCTGCTCCTCATTTTCCTCCTCAGCACTTTCCCTGTGCCAAGAGATGAGGGTCTGTGACTCCGTGCTGCCTTTATATCCCTTATGCACAACCAGCCCAGCACCTAGTGGCCAGAATTAACTCCATTAAATTTATAAAGCAATTAGAACTGGGTGAGCAATGCCAAAAAATCCTCAGTGAAAGTCCTCTCAGCTTTTTAAACAAATTCATTCCAGCTGTGTTCATGCTCCTAGTGCATCAGCTTCCCACACAGATCCCAGCATGGGAGGTCAGAGGCAGGAACAGTTTTGGAAGGGTGAATGTTAAGTGAGAATTAGAAGCTGTATGCAAATCCTGAG
This sequence comes from Rhipidura dahli, assembly GCA_013399225.1. Taxonomy (NCBI): domain Eukaryota; kingdom Metazoa; phylum Chordata; class Aves; order Passeriformes; family Rhipiduridae; genus Rhipidura; species Rhipidura dahli. The sequence continues at coordinate 2,060,161 of VXAC01004986.1, read as the reverse complement.
CTTAAGTGAGGGTCTGTGCAAACAGGAAACCCTCCCAGGCCACGTGAGTTAAATGGCTAATTAAATCAGCACAAGCATGGATTCCATGAATCAGCTGTGGGTCAGGAACTGGGGGAAAACACATTCATGGAATTGATTAATTGAAGGGAGTTGTGATCTGTCTGCAAATAATTCAATTGAGCAATTAGAGCTGGGCAAGGAAATGTTTTTGCACATGGCAGATTCTGAAATATTTTTCTGTTTTAGCTAAGGACAAAAGAAATAAAAGCTGAAAAGTGAAAGAAAATTCAGACAAGGTCCATCCTGAATCTGCTTAGATTAGTTTGAAATGTTTCTTATTTCCTCTCTGGCCATATTATAATTCTGTTTTATAATTGTTTTCCCTTTGAACATCAAGAACATGGTTCAGATTGCATATCTGGAAAGCAATTTCATTTTAAACATCAAACACATTTCAGAGTGTTAAAAAAGCTTTATCAAGACAACTCTTTTCAAGGTGAAAAAGGCATTTTCAAGAAGTCATCATTATTTTTGGGGAAAAAAATCTCCCAGTTAAAAATCCATGACCCTCTCAGTCCTTTATCTGTTGTATATTACTGATCTCTAAAGGCAAGAGCCTTGGAAGAGGTTAAGTTTTCTCAGTTATCTTAAATAATACAACCCATCAAACAGCATTTATTAATTTTCCAGGTATTGGGAACAGAGTACAACCAAGTGAAGCAGGACAGAAGCATCATGTTCCATATCTCTTAGATCTCAATCCACAGCTCTTCTTCTAATCACCTTGGTTATCTTAAATGAGGTGTCAGTCAAATCCTCAGCATTTCTCCAAAGACCAGACTGGGGAGAGAAGGTTTCAGTGGACCCTCAAAATGACAATGGGGGGGCTCAGTTCCCATCACAAAAGGCTGTGACACAAGCAGGGCACAAAGGCAACAAGGCTTCCTGCTCTCTCAGACTAAAAGTGAACAAATGTGCAGTTGGCCCTGGAGGACACACGGTGTAAGGACCTGGTGTGACCCCAAACACCCTTTAAAGCTCCCCAAGGAAGGGCCTTGAAGGGGTGTTTTATGTGTAATTTGAAGTAGGCATTGATTAGGATTGATTAAGATTTAAGATAACTTTAACATACAAAAACAAGGAGAGTGAGTTGGTCAATTTTCCTAATTTTGAAAGTTTCTCTGCCGCATCTTAATGACATTTAATCAAATCTTCCATGGGAAATATTTGATTTGGTTGATTGAGTCTGAAGAAATGAAGTTATAAAGTTTATCTGACTGAGGATGTTGTGCAGCTCACAGCCTGTTTGAAGTGTCTGGTTCAGGAGTGGGATTTGAGACACGCTCCCAAAACCACCTATTAATTATCAGGGTGTTGGGATTAAAAATTACCATAGATAGAGGGGCACAAGGGTTGCAGTCTGGATCTCACATATCTCCTCAGTCCAGCAACTTTTTTCTTTTTGATCCTGTCTGTGTATGATTGCCACGTATTTCACGCCAACATGAGTACCTTTGTCAAGGTGATTAGCAATTTTTTATTGCTTCTCTGATAAAGGTGAATGAGAAAAAGCTTCAGCTAACATTGCCAAAGCCAGAGAAAGGATTACTCATCCTTCATGTCTGGATGCTAAAATTAGTCTTACACAAAAAGGTTGTTGGAGCAAAAAATCCTAAATTTTTAATATGAATTCTCTTGAAAGGCCTCCCACCCCAGGATCTCAAATCAATTTAATTAGAAACTGTAAACTTAATTAGACCTCAGAACAACCCTGCCACTGAGGCAAATCTCTGATTAGTGGAGAAGTGTTTATCAGGGGCCAAATTCAGTCCTGGCCAAACTGGCAAAGGCATCAGAAAGACAAAAAAAACAGCTGAAAAAAAGGCTGAAACAGAAACTGTCCTTTTAAAACACTGGATAGGTGCAACCACCACAGACCAAAGTGTTTTGCAAAGAACTTGTTGGAGAAAGAAGCCCAAAATGGCACCCTGGACACCCTGTGCTGCTTCCAGGTGTCCTGGGAGCTTGGAGCAGGATGAGGTGGAGCCTGGGGCATTCCTTCTGAGGAGAAGAGGAACAAGCAAACTAAGGTGTCCTCAAGCCCAAGGGCTTCTCCATGTCCCCTGCAAAGCAGTGTCACATGCAGGCTGCACTGTTCATCCCTGAGATCTTGTCCAGCAGCTCAGTGACACATCACCTGGGCAAAGCAAATAACACTGCAGATAACACTGAAATAGCAACATGTCTCAACAGTTGGCAAACTGTTGGAAAGGTGACTTTATTTTGCACTATGCCCAGGGACAAAGGACTGGCAATTTAATGATAGGGAACTGTTTGATTCCTGACTGGCAATAGAGAAACTGGCAGAAGCACCACCTGGCTTTGTGCAGCAAAGAAACAAGGTCAAGGACTTTGCTCATCCCATCTGTGATGTTTTTACATGGCAGTTTATATTACAGTGGGAAGAAGAGGTCTTGTCAGAAACCAAGACCCCCAATGTCCAGGAAAAACTCCATATGAGAGGCAGTGTGTGCCTCAGAGCCATGTGCTCCAGGTCCAGCTCCCCAGAGTCCTCTTCAGGGAAGAAGGGTCAGTGAGATGTTGGGGGGACAGTGGATCTCAGATGGATGTGGTGCTGCAAAGACCTTATGGCTCTGCTGAGGAACTGCTGGCAGCGTGGCTGGAGCTCACTAGACAAGGCTGGGGGATAAGGGGGATGCAGATGGAGTGAAGGTCCAGCCCACAGGGTAGGAAATGAGATCCAGCTCTGTCACAGCTCCCTGTGGTGGTGTTTTACAGGAATGTACTCCCTTTTCCCTCGACACCTCTGTACTTCAGTGATAGTGTTGTAACACTAGCTTAAAGCCTTTTGGATGCTATAAGCATCCTGCTGCATGAATTATGCCTTCAGTAAAAAACCAATTTCCACTCCCAGTTACATCAATTTAAGTCTTCAGACGAAGATTTTGGCTTTGTATCCGTGCCTTTGACAGACACGGGCCCCCTGGGCCCAGTTTGGCTGCACTTACACATTTTCAGTGGAGCTTCACTGGGAACATGGATTTTCTCCCATCCTTCAGTTTCCTAAAACCTCAGGTGGATTGGGAAAGTTGGTGCTGAAGATGCAAAGAGAGAGGTTGGCAGCAGAAGTGAGGAGCAATTCCCTGTGGCAAGGCTGTGCTGGCTGTCCTTGGGAAGGGGTGCTGGGAGAGGAGGCATGGGGCTGGGATCTGCTCCAGGAAGGGATGGGCTCAAAGGGGGAACAGCAATTTCTGCTGGAACCTCATCCCACTCCTCTATAACTCTGTCAGTCATTTCACTTCCTTCACTGTCCTGCTTAGGCCACTGTCCTCTCCTTCTGGGATGTTTAAGGTCTCTTCCAACCCAAACCATCCTATGATTCTAAGAGAGCTTTTCCCATAGAGGGGATCCAGGTATTTTCCCTGGATATAGAAAGCAGGCTCCCTAATGGAAATTTAGCTGCATCCTGTGTAGAAAAAAAAAAGTTGGCTAAGTAAAGGTAAAGATGTAAACTACAAGCAGAATGAAGGAAGGTTTTGCCCTATGGTTTTACAAGGCTGGTTTATGAGATGTGTGTTACTAATGAGATATTTGATGTAGGCAGTTTACTAATGCCAAACTCCCTCAGAAATGAAAAGGAGTTTTATCTGGGCAACAAGGGTACTAAAATGGCCCCAGAAACTCAGAATATTTGGGATGGATAGTTAAAAATAAAGAAAAAGGAACGAGGAAAAAAAGAAAAGAAAAAGAAAAAGGAAAAGCCCCTCTGGATTTAGTGTATAGTTGTTAACAAGGTATCCCACAGGTAGATGATTTATTGAAAACTGGAGAAACTGTCCTGGTTTTGCTAGAATGGAGGTTTTTGTTCTGCTCAGGGCACTTTATATGAAACAGATGCACAGTCGATAAATCAGGCTCTCCTGCAGGAAGCACAGGCTGCATTTGCTGTATAAATTATCATGTTCTTTGTAGGTAAATGCTATGGATGAAAACGGGGTATTCTTGCTTCTTAAAAAACATTGATTATTATTGCTGGAGAAAAGAATTCCTTTGGCCTGTAGGATGCAGCAGCAGAGAGAACAGTCAAGGCAAAACTCCCTACAGAAATCAATTCCAGAGTAAGAATTTGATTAAAAGAGGAGACAATGGGAATATTTGGAATTTATGGCCAGCAGGACGTTCTACTTTCTCAAGTTTCCCTCAGATTTTTTTCAAATGGCTGCCCCAAAAAGCAAACACATTCAAGTACTTTGAGCTGATAGGAGCAGCAAATCCATTTGCAAACCCCTTCTTTCTTTTCTTGGCAAGGACCTTAATCAGCACTTGGGCAGTCTGCAGCACGCCATGAGATTTGCAGTGATGCTGTGAGGAGCCTCAGCAGGGAAAGCAGCAGGACACGGCAGTCGAAGGAGGAATTGTCTTTGTTTGAGAACTGCTAAAAATATGTATACAAAAAGCTGTAACGTGGGTGGCTTTTAGTCAGAATTTAGAATGCAAAAGGATATTATAGTTTTTCAATAAAACTGGTGAGGAGTGATGCCATGGGAGGGGATTTCCTGGAGTTTGGTTCTTAAAAATAATAGATTTATGAGAGACAGAGCAGAAGTTTACCAACTGCCACTTCTGTGTGGCTGTATTTTCACATGCAACATTTTTGTGCCTCACTCCCTGCAATGTTAAAAGCCTGCTGAAAATGGGTGTTGTTTTATTGAAAATATCAACTACCTAAGCCTGGGCTTAGGTGAAGGCAGTGTTTTCTTGCAGGGAGGCACTGAAGAATTCTCTGAACAGAGCCGAGCCAAGGGTGCATTCCCCCCTCACTCCATCTTGGCTCTTTCCTTTTTTTTNNNCCCTTCTTTGTTTTTTTTTTTTTTTTTTTTTTTTTTTTCATTTAAACTGCATAAGCTGCAGATGAAAAAATATATAAATAGTAATTCTATATATAGTCCCGGGATAAAACTGCAGTTCATTTTTGACAGCTGACAAATCTAAAATGGGCAATGTAAGTGCATTACAAAATGATTAAACCTTAAGTTCTCTCGCCCCCAGCTACAGGGCTGCATTAACATTACATTATCCACTGAATAATGCAATTGCTGCAGTTTTATGCCAACACAAAAATATAGCCAAAATAGCCCTTTCCCTTCTATTTACAGCTTGTGTCTCAAAAGCCTTCTTCCTTGTGGCAGACACAGCTTCCGCTCCCTGGCGTTTGCTCGGAGTCAATAAAACAGGAATCCTACAGAGCTGAAGTTGGTTGGAAGCATTTTCTTGGGTTTAAGCCACACAAATGGCATGTGTGATGGGCCTAGGCCTCTGCTCACAGAATTACAGAGGTATCAGACTACATATCCCTGGGGCTGGGGCTGAAATCAATACTGGGTACTTGGGAGAGATGTAATGGATTCAGTCTGACCAAAACTTTAATTACCATTTTCATTATGACACCGACTTTTCTATCTCTGGATCTCGTTGAGGTTAGGCAGATTAAGTCAGAGCATTGTGTAACGGAGTGTTGAATATTCCCATTATTTATCCCTCATCAGGGAAGCATTTCCCTGCAGCAAGCAGGTCACAGGCAGAAGAGATGGGTGGAAATTGAGTGTCCACTAACCCACCCACCCTTTCCAAGTTGCAGAGGTGACACAGCCATGCTGCCTTTGTGATTTACTAACCTACTGTGATTTCAGGACTCATTGATAGCGGCTCATTTCTTTCTGCTTCTTGTTGTGGCATGACATGAATGACAAAATGTGAAAAAAGTAATATGATGAAGGAAAAAGGATCCTGGCAGAGAAATTTTGGGTTGTCAGTTTGTTTTTTCCCAGCATAAACAGTTTTCTCTGTCTGAGGGACAGCAAACTGGGATTTAGGATGCAGGTTTTAAGAACCCAGGAAGTGGGAATTGTCCATTTGATCCTGCCTTTGCACATGTGAAGGGCTCTTTCCTTTCCCTCCAGGTCACACTCTGCTTTATGGTATGGACATCACCATGGTCCCCTTCAGCTCAAGAGAAAAATTAATGAGAGTCCCATTTAAACACAATGATTTTCATCCTTCCTTTACTGGCACCCTTGGGATTTAGCCAGGAGTTGCCCAGGACACGTTTCATTGAACTTCCCAGAGAAGGCACCTGAACAGTAACTCCAAGGGGAACCTCCCTGAAATAGCATGAGCTCAGATCCTATAACTAATACCTATTTTCCCAGAAAACTCAAAGAAAAGATTGTAATGAAAGCCAGTTATCAGACTTTCTTTTTTAAGCAGCAGTAGTTCTGAAGGAAAAGAAACAGCATCATCCCATTACACAGGGAGTGTATTTTCTCTGGGGAAAAAAAGAAATCACTCTTCTTTCAAAAAGTACCATTCTGTCAATATTGCTCTTGTTCACAAAGAGGAGCTGTCAGACAATTCAAGCTAAAATTGGCATTGCACTAAAACCTCAGTATCAGGACTTGAATGAAACCAAGCTGGAAGCAGTCACAGTATCACACTTTCACCCAAAGTTTCCCAGCTGCTGATTTGATCTGTGTGGCATCGATCCCTGCTCCTTCTGAAAGGCTTGATGGCTTTTTCCTCTGCAGCAGCATGCACAGAAATGAAGAGCAAATGAAGTGCAGGGAGGTTTCTGAGCTCCCCAAATCTCCCTCTCCAGGCAGTCGCCCACAGTCAATGCCTGCAGGGGAGCTGGCACAGGTGGGACTCGGCATGTGCAGGGACTCGGCCCTTCTGCAAAGCATCTCCATCCATTAGCATCCTACAGAGCAGGAATGGAGGTGTCTGAATTCCTTAAACGAAGCAGCTGCTCTAGGAGAGAGGGAGAGGAATTTTATTGTTTGGAGTTATCTGACTTCATGGAGGAATTTAGGGATTTTTTTCTATATTCAGTCTTAATTATGAAGCTCCATTGAAAACTGCATATTCGTGCTGCCTTTGTGGGGTGCTGCCAGCAGCAAACTGCACTCAGGTATGTACCCCAAACTCCTGCCAAACCAGTGTCTCCCCTTTTGCTCCTTGTTGCCCATGGCCAGGGGTTGGTACCTTGGGAGCAGCACACACCATACAGCCTTTGCCCATGCAGATGCTGGTGCCAAAGCGATTCTTCCTGTATGATCAAACCAAGAGTGAAATGTAACCCACTTCTACTCCTGCTGCATTCAGACTTCTCCAGGATGCTCCTCTTCCCTCTGCTGCCTCCGAGATCTCTCTGAGGATCACAGTTTTCCTTCCAGTGCCACTTCCTCGTGGGTCCCTTCTCTTCCCCCCTCCTGCTGTGTTCCCTGGTGGGTGATGGTGCCCAGGGTGTGAAACCACATGAATTGTACCATCACTATTAGCATCCTGTGGCCCCCTCAGGAACATGCATTTCTTTCTCTGCTCTGTCTTGGACTGACAAAACTCAGCTGCTGCACAGTGGCAGAGTTAATTAAGCTCCTCCCCAGTTCCCTCATTACCCACTGTTTGCAATATACAATTTGTTTGCCAGCACCTTGGGGTGTTATTGCTATCATTTACACCATTCACTGGTATATAAAAGTGACTGTTTATCTATCAAGTACAAGTAACAGCTTTTAGGATTAAAAAAGGAAATCCTGGGGTTTTCTCTAATCCTGGCCAGGCTGTGTGCTGAGGGGAGACCTTGCTCTGCATGGAGCAGGGCTGGGTTGTTAATGTGTTGTCTCATGTCAATGCTATTCCTTTTCCATTTGGTTTGAGAATTTCTTGTTGCTGTTCTTTTGTACTTGCAAACGGAAAGGAAGTAATGAGGACATGGAGAGAGCTTTTAAAGACCGAGGGAGCAGGATTTCATAGCCCTATTCAAATAATTCCTCCATCAAAATCCAGTTTTCTGACTCAGAGATAATTGACTTTCAGTCCATCAGATGCAGGAGAATAGCCCATAGGGTCAAGGACAATTCTGTAACACACTGTGTGTTGGAAAGGGGAGGAAATTCCTCCCAGAACTGTGCCAAAACTGGTAATACCCAGAGCACCATGTTTAAGCACCCTGTGTTTCTGTACCAGCTGCAGCTCTCCACACGTGCAAAGACACCCCACCAGGCTCCTTCTAAATGTGACTTTTAGAAAAAGAATCACAGTAAATCTATCAGGCCAGAATAAGCAGTGATAGTTATGTCAGTTCTTTAATCCAGCTACAGTAGCTGGCTCAAGAGAAACCTCCTTTAAATCCTGCAGCCTTGCTGCAGGCAGCCAGCAGGAAGCTCTGCTTGGGAGACCGGGGCGGACAGATGGGCACAGCCAGGAGCTGCACTCCGGTGTAGTGTTGATGCCAATGCAATTTAAAGTGGATAAATATGAAAAATAGGTGCAGGGGTGGCCAAGAAAGAGTAAATCACCAGGAGCCAAAGCATATTTAAAGAATAGGATTTGTAGACATCTCCTGTCTGAAGGATTACATTTAAGTGTGTGATAAGCCATCTAACAAAGCTCCCAATAGCACAAAGTGCTTACTTCACCATCACAGGAGAGGAGACTGGGAGAAATGAGTCAAGTCTAAATTTCTCTTTACCTTCCTTCAAAGAACAGTATTTTTTAAAAAGCCAGTTTGTTCAGCTATTCCCAATAACCCTGTCCCTTCTATATCCTATGACTGTATGAACATGCACTCCAGGTAGGCACAGAGTCATGTTCCCAAGTCAGCTGTTGCTGTGATTGCCCAGACCAGTTCTGCACCACTGAGCCTTGGTCCCTGTGGGGCTGCACCATGCAGGGTGGAAGCACCTGAGAACATCTTCTGACTGTTGGAGGACCTTATATGTTCAAGCCAGCTCAGTAGCTTAATGCAGTTGTACTGTAGTGTCTGGAAAATTAATATGCCAGCATGTGTGCCCAGCTAGGAGTCTCTTAATAGAGACTTCTTGCCTTTACCATGATAATGGTGTTAAGTATAATCTGACATCCAGCTGCAGAAAAAGGTCTCTGAGGAAGCTCAGATGCAAAAGTGCTGGGAAAAAAATAAACAAAATACCTTCAATATGGTACTGACTGCCTGGTGATTTTTATATCTGAGGGCAGTCATGTATTTGCTGCTTGTTCTAAGAAATCACCTCTCCTGAGCTTTCATTCAGTGTAAGGAGCTCTCATTCAGCATGAGGAGCCTGCCTGCTCTCCTGCTGGCTTTTATTATATTTGTATTGACTAGAATAATGCTGCCTTGTGGGCAACTTCACTGTGCTGAACTTTGAGAGAGGTTCTCTGAGGATAAGAATGGCTGGTAATAGATACAGGGCTTGCTCAAACCCAGGCAGGCAGTGAGGCAGCGCTGCAGCACTAATCAATTCTGTGGAAAGCTGAAATCCGTCGATGCGAGTGCTGCCCAGACAGCCCAGCGTGGATTAAGGGCTCAGTTCCCCATCCTCTCACACTGAGGGGGCTGGCAGTGTTTTGTAGCTTGCTGCCTTTGAACTTCACTCACACAAATAACTACACGAGGGGTCTGGTGGTGAAGCATTCATCCTTGTATTGACTGTGGATTTTGGCTTTCAGGCTGCAGTCTGTTCTCTTCCCCTGCAAAGGCAGGCGTGCAGCCTTGGTGTCTGAAGGGTGGGAGGGGAGAGGCAGAGAAAAGAAGTTGAAAAAGTAATAGAGTTTGTGTTTAACAGCGATGGATGCTGCCCTGGTGTGCCCTGAACACACCGGTGCCAGCGGCCAGGGCAGCGCTGCCTCTTTATCTGCAGGGCTGTGCAGCTCAGCAGAATACATTACCTGTAATAATGTGTCTCATATATACAACTGCCTTTCGGGTTATGCTTTGAAATGTTTAATGATGTGTGGCTGAAAAGGAATGATATCTTCCTAATGAAATGCAATGGAAGGAGAGCTCGCACACATTAAGACATCTTATCTGTATTGGCAATTAATAACCTGGGAATTAAAACAAAGTATAAAACCTAAGAGTTTTAGCTAAAGCCATGGGATATGAGCAAATGAAACCCAGTCAGGTTTCCACAATGCTTTGCTGTAGTGAAATCCAGATGTCAGGGAACTCCACCTATCAGCTACTCATTTCTTTTAGACTCTGGGCTTCTCAGTGGTTTTATGTCCCTCAGCTGTCTTGAAGTTCATATATTCATATAATTATATTGCTATAGATTTTCCTCTCAAGTCGGTGGACATGTTTTAAATTAAAATAATCAAAGGCCCGTTGCTGGAGTTACCGAGTGTTACAGTGAAGACCAGACTGGACACATCACAAACATTTATTCCAGGACCCAGCCTCAGTGGTTCACCAACATTGTGACTCAAATACTCATGAAGCAGCTAAATCAAGTTCACTAATTTTTATAATCACTTTGATAGCAAATTAATGAATTAAACTCAATGCATTTTCATAAAGAAATGCATTCATTTAGGTGACAAGTGACAGAAGACTGTACATTCTCTGAAAAGGAAGCAAATGGGATTAAAAAGTCTAACCCTAATGATGCGTTATGATAAATATTCTTTGAGAAAAAAAAAAAAACAAACCAAAAAAACGTTGAAAATCTGGATTGAATTGGATTGGATTATCCAAACTATCAGACATGAGGAATATTGAATATCTGCTCTTTGATTTTGCAAGATTACTTCAGTGGATTCTCCTCATTGTAGAGAAAAATAAATCAGAGACCAAAAGTTATTCAATTTCATAGTCTCCATTTTAAAAATAGAGATCTTCTGAAAACCTTTGGTATATTGCTCTTGCACAATTGCAATAAGTGAAAAGAAAGATTTCAAGCTTGCAGCAAAGTTCCATTACACTTCAGTATAATGATAAATTGTTGTTCAGTAAGAAGCTCACAGCATGCCTTGACTAGGCAGAAATATTATTTGCATTCTTCCATCAAGAACTTTATGTTAAAATCATTAACCACCTTTTATAATTTAAGATGCAAAGAAACCAATATATGATTAAAAGTAGATCACAGGCAAGTGACTGTAAAACTGAATTTCAAATGAATGATTTCAGAAGACTATCTTCATCTCCCATGCCTTGTGGTATGTATTTCACCCTCCCTAAAGATTTAATAAAAGCATTACTCTGTCAGCACTTGGTAAATATTAAAATAATAATACATGCCATAATTACTTTCCAGACATTACTAACGTGTTCCGATCTGCATAAAGCTTGACTCTCAAGTTACACCAAGACTTTAAAGAGGAGGAAAATGGTTTCCTGTTCCTACACCATTTACAGGAGGGGCCAGGTTAGTAAAAAGGCTTTGTACCAAGGTGGGTCCTTGTCCTCATCCCAGGAGGCAGATCAAGTCATGAACTAAGGGGTTGGTGCACACTTGACTTCAGCTGGTTTCTGCCTCCCACGGCTGGAGGGGACCCCACCCCAGCCAGTAACAAGTAGCTGCACGTATAGATCTAGTGGGAGTTGTTAGTTTAGGGACAAAAATGCACATTATAGTAAGAGAATGGCCCATCATCTCAGCAGAGGGACCTCTGGAGAGACACTCCAGGCTGTGTCCTTGAGCTGGCTGCTGATGGAGTGTGGTGCTGTGCTGGGGAGGACAGGGTGAGCTCATGAGGAGAGGGGATTTCAGGAGACATAAGCAGTTGGAAGACAAAGGGTTCATGGCACTGCTGTTTATCAGGGCCCATCATCACAGGCACATGGACCAGTGATTAATTGGTCAACCAGGGTGTATCAGGCAGTTTCCTGATGTCACATTTGTGTCCTGTTGCAGAAGCTGTAGGAGACTGAAAATAAAGGTGGGAGAAGAGATGATGAGGCCCTTGGTGAACAGGAAAAGGTTTCAGTGTCGTGGCTGCTGCAGACTCCAGGGTCAGCAGCCCCTGGACATGTACAGGCTGTGCTCCTGCACACACCTGGAACAGTGACACAGACCCACAGCCACTCCTCCTCTGATAAATCCCAAGCACCTGGGGCACACTTTGGGAACGATACAGAAAAGCCCAGCCTGCACAACTTCTGCAGAAAGGTGTCAGTAAAGTAATGTTCTGTAACACACAAGGGACTGAGAAAAGCATTTCTTCTGATTTCTTTTTTAAGCTACATATTATTTCCACACCATTGCCTTGGACATTTGCAATAGAAATTGAAGCCCATTTAAATTTAGTATTTTGGTCTAAAATCAGAGGTAAGTGAAAATGGTTTCTTATGCTGCTCTGTTGCATTGCAGATCTCCAGATGGGGCTGGCACGTCCACTGAGGCCACATAGGCAAGGGAAGGCAAGCGAGGGGTTCAGCGGTGGGAGACAGGAACTGGGCTGGAAGACAAATACAAAATGACCCAGAGATGAGAAGGCACTAAAAAGGCCTTTTTGCCTGTGGGGTTGCATAAATCCTCGAGCATTGTCATTCCTTTTCATCCAGGATCCTTAACGGGAGACAGGGAGCTCTCACCGTGGTAAGCTTGTGGGACTGACCTGCAGAGTCCCACATTAAACAGCTCCATGCTCATGGATTTGCACCCTGGTTACATGGGGATGGGATGAGGAGAGGGGGCAGTGCAAGGGACTGTTTGAGAGGTCTCTCCTAGGAAGAACTACCTCTCTGGGTGTCCCAGAGGAATGCAGGTGTTATTCCTCAGTGCCCCACTCTTGCTTTTGTCTGGGACATGCACTTACATAGCCAAAGAAAGGAACTGCTCACCCTGCCAACCTGTCTGAGCAATCTGCTCTTTAATTTTGATAACATTATCTTATGTTCAGTATCTAATGCAGGATGATTTCATATTTTAAAAGATTTTATTAAAAAAAGTGTGTGCATTTATGACAATTGTAATAAAACAGTAGTTCTAATGGGAAGAAGAGCCAGCACATTTGCAATTCCCTTTCCCGTAATATGCGGTAATTCAGCAATCCTGTCATGAGATAAGAATTACTTTGACAAGAATTTTCTTTTAATAGCTCTGTCTGAAACAGAGTAAATTTCTTTCCTAGTCATTACAGCTTCTGGCCTGCAGTAAATGCCTGATGACTGAGTAAAACCATAAAGGCAGCAAGCAGCCTGCCATCACCCACATAAACAATGCACACAGCACCATCGCTTCAGAGGGTTTGAAAAGCATTTCACATCCTTGACTGTTTAAATGAAGGCATTAAAAGACTTGGAAGTGTTAGTGCTCTCAAAGAGTCCTTAATTAATTTTGCTGATTTATGCCTTATGCTAAGCATAGGAGCATGGGGCTGAAGTGAAGGGTACACATTGAGAGCGAGATCAAAACCATTTACTTGTAGGAGGCACATGGACAAAAAATAACATATACAGTCAAAAAAGCTAAGGAACTATGGCTGTTGGGCCTGAAGAGTTAGATTGGGAACCTAGTGTGATATGTGATGCATTTCTTAATATGAATTAATGCTAGAAAAGCAGCATGGATAGTTCTACCCAGGCCAATCCCATGTCAACATCTGGGTCTGCAGTAAGGAACCTCAGCTGATGGCAGGAACTGGCTGAAGCACCCACCAGGGCTCTAAGTAACAGGCAGCTGGGTGAAATGTGGCTCCTGAACAAGATGTGGGATCTCACTGGCTTTGTTTGACCTTAGGCATTCCAGTGGCAGCTTCCTTAGCTTGTTGTTGCTGTACCTGTCACAGCTAAGGTGAGCTTCCACTCTCCAAGTGCCTGCAGCTCCTCAGCCATTTTCAGTCCAAGAGATTGCTTTGGGAATGTCTACCACGCTGCTGAGTGGAAGTTTGACTCAGCAGGTTTTTCAAAATCCAGGACTTGTTTAGTCCTTATCTGCACCACACACCGTGGCTCCATGTCCTCACTGTGGCCACCCAGCCTTCCTTCTTGAGTTTCTAATGGCATCCTTGGCACTGGATATCCAACACCACACAGCTCCCTGTTCCTTATCCCTTCTCTCAGGAAAGTAACTCACATGCAAAGTATGGCAACAAGTGAATGTGTAAATCTCTAAAGGTCACACAGCAAAAGCACTTTCATTCAAAAAGTGTCTAAAAGTGTTTTAGCTCCATCAAGTATAATGCACGACCAGAAATATCTGCAATAAGGCACAGAATATGTCCACAGGCAGCTTGAATTTTGTAGTCCTTGTTCTGAAAAGACAAGACTGCAAAACTGAGCTGAAAGCAAGAATTCCCAGTGTTACCCCCAGGTCTGAGCAGCTCTGTGACCATGTACAGGCCCTGGCGCACCTGGGTATAGGGCTGGTTAAAATGGCATTTTACACCAGCAACTAATTGTGCTTAATGTTTAGCAGATACAGCACAGCAGTCTCAGCAGATGTCTTATCCAATTGATTCTTAGCAAGTTCATCTCTTTTTTCTGCTCCTGGGTGAAAATTGGTTTCATTGCAGCATCTAAATGTGATGGGTATTTTTAGATCTATAATTTATCATATGGAGCTGATGAGGATGCTTTTATTCTATCCAGTACAACACACAAATAAGAGCACCAAACTTTCCCAGGCCGTGCTGGTACAGCAAGTAAGACCACAGGACTCCTTTCCTATGGAACTGCCTAATTTAAAATAAGTTATTTTCGCTTACTACAAAGATTTACAGCTTTTACTTTGGCATTCCACAGACATGCACAATCCAGTTTTCAGCCCTGATCTCCAAATAAAGTGGATTAAAGCCTGAAACTGTTTCTCCCTTTTGAAGACAGAAGGAGAGCCATCCTCCTGCAGTAAATACTCTTGATCATTATCTGTGAAACACAGAAAAACATACGACTTTATACCCTTGCCAACACATAGTAAACATTTGGTAACTAAAAGAACAATGCAAGCAATCAACACAGCTTTATCTAAGTCCACACAATTTCCTTAGTGTTTGTGATATAAAGGAAAAAAATTGAGAGCAAATAAAATTCCCTGAAATTTAGGAGCCTGGGTTATCTACAGCTCTGCAGGACATTGGTCTGCAGAAGGCACAGGTGTAACCAGCCCTTTTTTAGGGCATTGCATTTGGAAAAAACTGAAACAGTGGTTTCTTTACTCCAGGTGCTAAAGCATTATCATGTCTTCTGCTGTCCTGTGAGAAAGAATAAAACGGGCATTTTTGAAGTAAAGCTGATGTCCAAGTGCGCATAAAGCAGTTCATTGCCCGTGACCAGCCTTAAAAAGCAAAAATCCTTACACAAGACAAAACACCTGCAATGTCCTGAGGTTGGCTGAGACCCAGGATATGAAGGGAGCTCTCAAGGAAGGTTTTTTTGGAGGGAGCATAATGCCTGTCCAGTGGCTAAGACTTCAGACCAGTACAAAACATAACCCAGATGATGGTGTGTCAAACTGAGGAGTTGCATCTCATCCAAAATGGGTACAAGCTCTGCAGAACTTCTGAATGGGGACAGAGGTCTACAAATAGGTATGAAGTGTCTCTGACCTGGATGGGAGGCTAGGAACAATACCTGCAGGAAGAAATGGTCACCTTGGGCTCCTGTAGCTGCCTGGAATGCCCATATCTCCTCCAGTCTCCCCTGGGGAGCTGTGACCATCACCCCACACCCGTGCTGAGGCTGCTGGCAGCCCCTGCAGCCCCAGCAGCCTCCAAGACCCCCTTACCTCTGCCAGAGCTCAGACTAAGGCTGAGCCAAAAGGAAAAGTGCTGAGAGAGGGTGACCTAAAACCAGTCAAACCACTCTGCTCTCAGAGCTGGGCTGAGAGCAGCTGGGTTAGATCAGGGAACTTGACCCATCATGTTTTACCATGCAATCCAACATGGGATGAAAAAACAGCTGCCTCTGCTGCCACCCAACAGAGAGAGAAAAGAGGACACAGCTTAACCTTTGCAAAACATAACTCTTTATCAGAGAACTGCTGTGAAAAACCAGCCTGGCAAACACAGAGCTGCTTGAAATGGCAAAGGAAGGCAAGCACATGGCAAGGACACACTGTGGGAGAAGGAAATAAGAAAATCCCAAAGTTCAGAAGGGGGAGCCAAGCTCAGCTATGCCCATCACAATGACAGAATGACATCTGCTGAGCTGCAAGGTGGCTGTACTTGTGGTGCAAGTGGCCAAGGGCATTTGTTCGTCTCCCCCATAACCCCAAAATTGTTCCATGCCCACTAGAAAGTGTTCCTTGTTTACAGCCAAAGCAAAGATATTCATTAAAAAACAAAAGCATCCCAAACTGTACTGAATTTAATAGTAATAGAAGCCCCCAAACACTCCTGGGCATGTATTTCATTGATCCAAAAGCTTAAGGTTCAAGGAATTAATTTACTTATGAGTCAATAAAATGAATCCACATGATATTTCCAAAACCAGAAGAATCTCTTCATTTAAATTAGGCCCATTCATCTTCCTGAGGACCATGAGAAAGATATTTTTTAAGTGCAGAACACCCACATCTGTTATCTCTAACTAGGACTGCAGTTACTCAGCAGTCCTACAAACCAGAACATATATTTTTCTGTCTTTAATTGCTGTTTAGTTTTCTGCATTATTAATGATCAGTATAAAGTGTCCAAAAATGCCTCCAAAAAAAATACTGCCTTCAGCTGAAAGACTGAGAAGTTTGTGCTCATGCAGGCAATGATTTATGCCCGCCAAGAAATGTGTGATTAGCAACTTCAGTAGTACAGCATTCAATCTGCTCAATCAGAAGAGTGTTTGTAGCATTTAAATGCTACCATTGATTATTATCTTAGCTGAAATACATATTTTTATGGCTAAACTTGAGCTGACATCCTGGTCTAATAAAACTTCCTGACAATCAATAGCAATTAGCAGAATTTGCCACTGTCACAACTGATGTAACACAATTGTCTCTTGATCTGTTGCATGTCTGAACACCTTTCTCTGCCTGGTGACAGAGTGAGACACGAGCTGTTCAGTAGCTTTGTGAACATTGAACCTCTTCACCAAATGAGTGCCCCAGCCCTGGATTCATGTGATACCAACAAAGGCCTCGGGGGGCTCATTGTCCATCCTGAAGGGCAGTGCCACGCTGGGTCTTTGCCAGCTCTCCATCCCAGAGCTCCTCCTGCTCCCATCCTTCTGGCCTGTCCAGACTCCAGCCTCAGAATTAGAGAACCACAGAAAAGCCTGGGTTGGAAGGCATCTTAAAAATCACCTAGTTTCAACCCTGGGCAGAGAGGCCACTCACCAGGTTAGGTTGCTCAGGGCCTCATCCAACCTGACCTTGAACAGTTCCAGGGGTGTGGAATTGTTCAGCATCCAGAGAGGCTGCTGCATCTCTCCAAACTGGTGTGCAGCAAGTCAGTTCCTGAGGCATAATTCATGAATATAAGTGGGGCCATTACTTTTCAGATCCCAATTTCTTTTGAAAACCTTCATCCCAGGTGCAGGCCGATGCAGTAAAAAACCCTAAGTGCACTAAACTAAAAATCCAACCTGTTTTCTGCCTTGCATCTCTCAAAGCAGTCAGTAAGCATACGGCTTACTGGGATCAGTGGCCAAGAGCTGGAGGAGGACACGTGGGCAGGCACTGCACAGTCACTCAGCTAAAGGGTTTTTCTTCCTCAAGGAGAACAGAGCCCCTGCAGAGGCAAGCTGCAAGCTCTCCCCTGGGCTCTGGCAGATACTTCATGTGATAGCTGAAGGATATCTAATAAAATGACCAAACTCTGAAACAATGCAAACAAACATCAGCTGCAAATTGATCCGAAGCCTCTGCTCATTCTCTGATCTGTTACTGACACAAACCTTCTTCCTCAGGCAGGGAAGAAGAAATGGAGGTTACTAATTTGCTCTTGACAGAAAGCAGAACCCAGCTTCTTAAAGATTACGGGAAAAAATAAATACAGCAAAATGTTTCCTAGATGAAAGATTTGAATTATTTTATGCTCATTGATTGCTTTTCATATCTAGCACACACTGTCATTTCCAGAAGAGTGGAGTCAGAGACATATAAAAGGGAGAAAACTTTGCAAGCTCTTTTTGGCTTCAGCGGGTCCCTGTTGTTTACCCAAAGGTCAGAATTCAGTCAGTGGATTACTGACATTATTTATTCCATTCATGTTCTCAGAACTTGCTTTATAAAGAGAAATGCAAAGTAATGTGCACTGGTACATCCATACACGTGCATGTAGAAGAAACTAAGAGCTGTTACTCTATTTCACATTATGCCCTCCTGTTGTACAGTGCAAGTGGCTGGGCCCACACTGCAGGGATTTTTTTGTCATTCACATTGTGCTTCCCATTACACTGATGTTTGTGGAAAGTTTCCTTGAAAGCGGTGGCATGGCAAACTACCCCACTTCAGGATAGATATAAGAGCAGGTAGATCCTTATGGAGCTGGAACAGTGCCCAAAGGCTACACATGAGGCAGGAAGGCAACTGTGTGAGCAGAGACCTGCCAGGTATCTCTCATCTGCATGTGAGAGAGCACACAGGTAATACCACAGCTGGGAAAAAAATGGAAAGACGGAAGGTTTGGATGGTGTCTGTGCTAGAAAGAGGCTTAAAACTACTACCAGACAGTATTTTCTGGTGTTTGAAACATGTGGGAGTTAAGGGAGGCATAAGTCTGCATTAATTCTTTATATCTATATATATATATATCTAAGTAAGATATTTGGTATGCTTCCTTGTCCAGACAGCCTGATGCCCACAGCCTCTGTACTGCCAGTGATCAAAAGAGCAGCTCTGGTCGTGACCCTTCATCCCATTTCTTGCCCTTGGAAGTGGGGCAGGAGGGGGAGAGGAAAGAGCACTTGGAGGGGGCTTTATACATGAAATTCATACTCAGCCCTTGGTCCCGAGGGAGAGAAGTGCCTTACTTGACATGTAAAGGCAATGGAAACAAGGACTAAAGTCTCTTTAATGAGAAGAAAACACTGCAGCCTTTATTAATTTAGGGTTCTGGAAGTTAGTTTGCTGAACTTAAGGACTAAATACAGGTGTTAAGCCCAGCCATTCCCACACTAAATGACATGCTCTCCCTTACATACATAACCACTGTCTATTTAGGGTTTTCCCATATTGCCTGCTATTATGGCATCTGGGCAATGATTCTCATACTTGTAACTTGATACCTATTTTTAACATCCTGCTAAATACTAACTAGTACTGCTGTAGTCTGTCCTGGAATCAATTCCTAATGTTACTGTAGGACCAAACATAAAACTTGATGTATTTTTCTCCAAAGGTTAATATCATATGTTTCTGATTGAGCAAAGAAAAAAATTATTTCCTTACAGGGTGGATTTTGTCATGTCTCTTGTTTCTTTTACAGGCATGGAGGAGGGGAAAACCCTTAGAGGATTAGGATCAGGAACAAGACCCCACATTACTGTGTAAAACCCAGCCAGGGGAGTTGTTTCAGAAAGCTGCTCTTGAAACTGAGACAATCTGGTGATTTCTGTCCATATTCCTGTGGGCAGGTGTCCACATTGCAGGTGACAGCACCAGTGAAGAAGTCAGAGCTGGAAATGATGACAGGTACCGGATCATCCAGAGGGTCAGCCTATCCCAAAGTGTACAACCAAAGCCTTCCTTAGTTTTTTTCCTTCTGGTTGGACAGAAGACAGATTTTCAGCCTGCCTGGAGGTAGGTAGATATACCCATCAGGAACACTCCTCCGGCTTTGCAACTGAATTGCATCTGACTCTGCCCAACCTCACAGACGTTTCACAGGGAAATCTGCTGTGCTCTGATACTGTTACATGAATCAGCCAGTGCTTCTTTTTGGCATGCTCTAAATTGCATGATCAAGCATGGCTCTTAATAGCTAAGTGATGATTCATTTATGATGGCACCAGGACAATCCAAGTGAGTTTTTACCTTTTATCCTCAACGTAATGCGCTCTGTGTATTCCAGTTTCAGCAAGGTCTGAGCAAATTCAATAATCAGACCGGTATTCGGCACTTTTTATGCACCGATCTAAACCCAATTGCTACTAAAATTTTAATGAGACCAGCTTTTTGCATTAACTGTGTAACAAGAAACACAAGGTTGCCTCAGGTCTGGGGTGTTTGCTCTGCACTGGACGTAAAGGGTTTTAGTCTCAGGGTATGGAATCCCACATAATTCTGTGTGCTTGAACAGCTGCAAGAGGAGATGGAAAGACTCAAAGGGTCTCCAGTTGGGGCTGGAGATGAGCAAGCTGCAGTGCCCTTCTTGTCCCCAGCTGCTCAGCCCCATTAAAGCTAAACTTAGATGCATTAAGCACGTTCCCAATATTGCTTTTCTGTGTAAGCAAACACAAGCAGGGAGAGAGGTTGTGTGATAGGGAGTGGGACATGAGACAACCTTTTAGAGAAAATGTCTGTGATACAAAAAGAGGTAGGGAATGCTTGAGTTATACAAACATTCCTGAAATAACAGGAAAACTTTAGCAGATGTTTCCTCCATCTAATTTTCTCCCTTTCTCCTCTTTTTATGTGTGGCTTTGCAGATCTCTCTGCTTTCTAAAAACTTCTTTTGTATGAAGAGCCTGCATTAAAATGACAGGCTTTATTTTTCCAAAAGACAACTGCCAGAAATGAAACCCCAAATGCTCATTTCAGATCCAGGCAAGGGTCTCTTGGGAACTGCTGGGAATCCCACCCCTATTTCTGATTAGGTTTTTGTCAGCAGTGTAGGAGCCAAATTCTCAGTTGCCTGAAGGCTTTCATCTCAATGAGAATCAGACTCGGAGGAGCTCTAAGGTATCAAATCATATTTACTGTCTCTGTTAGTTATTGGCAAGGCGTCTGGAAATACCTTGGGATTAGTGTTTTGATTAGTCTATGATCATAACTTTATAAAACACAGATAAAAATGATTTCATTTTCTGAGCCAAGAACTCAACAGACTTGAGGAAGGAATAACTTTTAGCAACACTTTCTACAAGGAGCTTTAGAAAGGATCAAAACCCACAGCTGAGTGAGTGAGTCGATCCCTGACAATTTAGGATTGGAACAGGATTTTGTTAGCTAATTACTCAGCACCCTCCTAACACAATTTGCTCGAGCACCCTCCAATGCTCTTGGTCACAGCAGGAGCTGGCATGGAATCCACAGAATCTCCTGAGTTGGAAGAGACCCACAAGGATTATGGAATCAAGCTCCTGGCCCTGCACAGAGCAACCTCAAGAATCACACCATGTGCCCGTCCAATTGCTAACAATGCAAATGGATGGTAGACAAATCTACACTTTTATGGTGAGCAAGACATCATTTGTTCCTGTGGATTTCAGTGGCAGCAGTGGGTCAGCCTGGCCCTGGAAAGTTCCACCCTGAAACCCCCTTCTCAGTGAGCAGACACAGTGAATGCTATATACATATATATAAAAGTGTGTGCGTGTGTACATACATACATACATATATATATATATATATATACACACACACATGTATATATATATATTCAACCATATAACTGCGGTAAGGGAATAAGCAATAAAGAGCCATAAAATGAGGGTATTTTAGGGTGCAGAAGGGCTGAAACACACAGCTCCTCCTTGGGTGTACCCTTGGCTCTTCCCTGTGCTTCCCCCTTTTACCTGCTCTATTCACAGCTCCTTCCAGAAAAAGCTGTCTCAGTTTCCTGGTCTGACAGCAGAAAGGGTCCTTAATCTCACCCTTTATGAAAAGCAGCGCACAGAGAAAAGGCTAATAAATGACAGATGATGAAAACACGCTGCCTGCTTACCAAGGGTACTTCCCACCCCACGTGCAGGGACACACCTACTAAAGGGACCCGTTTTCCGAACAAATTTTCGTGTGCCATCCTCAGACTCTGCGGGTGTTTCGTAAACAGTTGCACTCGATGATCTTACAGGTCTTTTCTAATCCAAGTTATTCTATGATTTTTCTTTGGAGGGAAGAAGCGATGGGAAGCCGGGAAGGGTCTTCTGCCAGCCCGGGCAGCCTGCGGGTGGCTTTGCCCTCTGCTGGATAAAGCCAGACCTGCTGATTTTGTCCTGATAGCAGATAGTTTTGCCAAGGGGAACATCGTATTTAGAAAACAGTTCAGCCCAATGAATATTTTCAAACCTACTGCCTTACTCTGTTGAGGCAGCTGCAAATTTGCATTCAAGGTCGGAATAGGCTGGGAAGGAGGGGGTCTAGGAGCATGGATGGAAGTCAAGGGAATGAGAGACAGACACTGCATTGCACAACCCAAAAAAAAAAAAATTAAAAAGAAGAGAAAAGGCAGGCTGTGTCTGCTGTCCTTTATTGTGACCGTCCTTGCTTCTTTGAAACCTAATATACTCACACCAATTTCAAGTGAGCCTATCAAGATGGCAAATCCAAAGTATATTTGAGTTATTGATTCAAATAAAGCAACTCAGATACATCTCACTTTGAAACAGATTTGCAGTAACAGGATGTGCCATCTGCTTCTTGCAATGGTATAAGCCAGTGACTTCACTTCCAGAGACTTATGGAAAATGTGAAGGGCTGTATTCGTTTTTGGATAGGAAGTTTCAGGAGCAGAGGCCATTGCCTTCAAAATCCCATGGGGGATGAGGTGCTGGGAGCTCCTGTGTGTGGCCCTGGCTGGAATCCTGTTGAGGGTGGGCATGGGGGAGAGGGTGCTAGGGCTGCCTGAAACTCCCTGGTGGCTTGGCAGGGGCAGGAGACCACAGACAAGAACAACAGCCATTTGAGCTTGTGCCAGCATTTTGGGGAATCATTAGATGGCCCAGTGCCTGGGACCAGCATTGGGAGTTTAAGAAGTTTTGGATGGGAAATAAAAACTCCCAGAGGCAGAAGCATTCTCCTTCTCCTTGAATGCACTGATCAAGCCTACCACATGCTGTTGGCTGGGTTTGGAGGGGAGGGCTGGTTCCCCTGGTCACAGCAAACATATCAGTGTCTGTCCCTCACATGGGATCTGACTGGATGACATCCCTCTCTACCATGACAGGAAAGAGAAATGCACTGGCTCACCACCTGGCAGTTTGCAGCCCATCATAAAACATTGAAGGTTTCTGCTTCAAATAACATGAAGGACTATTCACAATTCAGCCATCAACAATTTCACCCCTTTTGTTTGCGGTTTAAGAGACTTTCCTTAATTTTGGTTCCAATCCAACAAGTTCCTGAAGGGTAAACAAGGTCTGAGGAGGGTAAATGGTTGATCAAAGGTCACCCATAGTGGCACTCACACAGTGACAGATGAAACAAAGCAGTTCAGACCACCCACGTACCCCCACTAAAAGAAAACTGCAGGAATTGTACTTTCTTATCATTTATCAGTTCAAAAATTTATAAACACAAACACATCCACAGTATCATCTCCTTTGACTGATTCCAGCCCAGTGCCATTTCCAATAGCTGCAGTGTGAAATCCAGTTATTTTGTATTGGCTGTGCTGCACTTGAAAGACAATAACATTAATTTTTATTGTAACAAACAGTCTTAATTAAAATTGCAAAATAAATACATAGTCATGCAGCCTTTTTCCATGTTGGAGCTTGGTATTACTCTTTCTTATAAAGTGTTAAGAGATGAGAATATTTTGATGAATAATAACAGTGCATACCCAATCAATGCTTTTTAAAAATATATGTTTATGAAAGGCAGTGGCATGAACATATGACTTGTGAGCTCTGAAGCTCTTATGGCCAGATAGATAAATGCCAGTAATTCATCATGTGCTCTAAGGATAAGAGAGATCAGCAAGAATACTTTCCATAACTCTGTGGCAAGCAGGCAGCAGTGATGTGCCTGGTCCACATCCCAATCTTTGCTCCTGTACTTCATCCTCAGAGACACAAGGAGAAGCTCAAAGATAAAGCAAGCCTGAAACTTTGCTGTCTGTTCTTGGGCACAATAATTATTTCTCAGTAAGTAAAACCAGAAATAAATTCAGCATTCTTTTACCTGGTTCTCAAAAGAGATGAAATCTTGGAAAGTTTCAGCTTTGTTTATTATTACAGTGATTTACAATCAGAAAAATTGGAGTTTATATCCATTAAAGTTCGATTTTCTGTTAGAAACCAGCCCTAAACTGAAGTCACAGATCTTGGAAATGGAAGTTCAGATAGTCCATGCTTGGGGTCTTGCTTAGGACTCAGAAGATTCTCCCATTCATACACCTAGAGGCCCTGAGGTACCATCACTGTCACCCAGCTCAGGCTATTATCTAACAAGACCTCTGAAATGTACCCAGCACTTCCCAGATTTAATCTAGGAATTCGTGATTGATGGAGAGGATGTCTAAGAGAAAGAAACCCACCTTAACTCAGGGACTATAATGAACACAGACTTTGCCACATCCCTTCATAAGGGGATGTCCCAGAGCTTAGTTACCTGTTAATTTACCACATCCACTGAAAATGGTTTGAGTAATTGACTAACTTGGTAGCAAAAAAATCAGACTCACTTTAGGCCAAGCTTTGCTCAGCTGAACACCCTTGCTGTCCTTAAGGTCTGATTTCAATCCCCAGCTCTGCCCCAGCCATCCTCTCTCACCTTGGGCAAATAACTCCCTCCCTCTGTTGCCATCTGCCCCAACAACACATCCTTTGTTTGCCTTGTCTGGTTTCATCATAGCTCTCTTCCAGCTGAGGATTTTCCTGCAGATACATGGCACTCACATGCTAGCAATTTGCTATCAACCATGACTTCTATTTGCTATACAAATATTTAATAACAATTTCAATGCTGGACTTGATGCTGGATTTAATCTCATCAACAGGTTGGATCAAATCCACCCAGCTGTGAGATAACTTGAATTTGATATGTTAGTTCAGAATTGTTTCTTCATCTTTTACAAATAGAAATAATATATCAATTACAATATGTTTGCATTCAAAATTATTACCATTTCAGTTCACTAATTCAAGAGCCAGCTCTCTGAGTGTTGTTGCCCATCCTCTGAAAGGGCTGGGAGGTGGCTGTAAGCCCTATTAGCTCTACAAAAATACTCACTGGCACTTTCCCAGTGAGTGATGGTAAGAGCAGGAGTCATATGGGGACTTCACTATGCACACCCAGCATGTCTAAATTCCCATGTTGCCCATAGTTTACACCAAAAGTACACAACCATGGCGTGGGAAAGTAAGTAACTCCCCTGCAGCCTCTCAGTGCATTTTCCATGTATTGGTGCCAGCACCCAGGACTCTGTCCAGGCCTTCACCTCCTGTTGCAGCTGGGCTCTCACCCAACTCCAGGTCCTCTCACACAACTCGCACTGTGCCCTGGTGGTGAGTGGTGGCACAGAGAGTGCAGACCTTTCCAAAGCAGACACCAGTCACCCATTGCTCAGCTGCTCCTGCGTATGCAGAGAATTTCCCTTAATTACAGAGGGGTTACTTTGAGTTCAGTGCTTGTAGAACACAGCAGGAGGTGAGGAGCAAGACCCCAGACCAGAGGGTCCAGGCTGCACAGATGTCCTCACTCTGCCCTCATGCACAACCAGAACACACTGGCTGGTGAGAACATCTTTTTTTTTCAGCTCTCCGCCCTTTCTGCTCAGCAGGGAACTTTCTCCACACATGGAGCTGTATTTAAGGTACAAATAGGAGGTTATCCTTTTCCCCCCTCTTCCTTCTATCACAGCCTATTTGGCTTTGCAGTATTGCAGCTCCAACACTTGTGCAGCTGAGTCAGGCCACGAGTGTGCTCGTGCAATCAGCCCAAGAGAACGCCTCAGCTGCAGCAGCATGGCAGCTCTACCACTGCCCATCCCTTTGAGGAGGGATTAAATCCCTTCATACCAGGGATAGTCTGACCTGGCCAACGAGAGTCCAAACAAAATGACTGAATGTACTCCTAATGCAGAATGTGTCTCTCAGTGAGAAGCTCTGCTGCCTGCAAACGGTGATGCACAGTGAAGTTAAAGTCACTGTGCATTTTATCCTCCCTTGTACCAGTTAATACAAAGCAGTTACACTGATGAATCTCACCGAGAATCTCCTAGCTGTGATGTAAATCAGTGTGGCTCCACTGAAGTGGTGGAACTGCCCACATTTGTATCAGTTGTGGAGCTAGCCCTATACATATTTTCTAGAGAAATAGCAGGACTTCAGACAAGGAAGAGAGGTTTAAATGACTGAACTAGAACAAAACCCCAAAATGCAGAGGATACAGAAAGCATGAACCAAAAAAATATCTCCCCTTATGGTTCTGATACCTTTTGATACTGTCAGCTCATTTCCATTAATTTATAACAATGACACTCACATGCACAGGAATTTTGCCACAGACTTCACTGTGGTCAACTCAGCATGATACAGTCTCAGCAGGAAATAAGAAATCCAACTAAATCACACCTACAATTTTCTTATGGGATCTATGTATGTATTTTACCCGCCACAAGCATCCTCCCTCAGAAATACATGGTTTACATGACTTTGGTATTTTTCATGGTTCATTACTCAAGGTAATTTATGACAAGTTTATGCTGCTACAGTACATCATTTTGTAATTTTCTGCAATAAAACCATTGCACTGACTAGTCTTGGCTCTTTATTACATTTGAGGTCACTTGAAAGGGTAATTTCATCTACTGAACATTAAATCCTGCAATAATTCAATACTTTGAAGATATTTGAAAGCATACTCTCTTCCTCTTCTGCAAGAGCATGTGGCCAGCACAGGGTAGCACAGAGCCATGGTCAGGTAGGCTCAGCTTTGGCTGGACTACTGTCAGGGTTGCAAAACACCTTGGTGGTCACCTCTGAAATTCCTAATGTGGTTGGAGTACCGTGGATGGGTATGTATGACGTGGATAAGCTGAATGCCTAATTTTTTTTAACAGACATATGTGCACAAGGCCAGCACAGTGGACAGGCTCATATTTTAGAAAGAACTTCGGGATGGATGGAGAAGCCTGTGGATGTATCTCCGTAGGGTTTGCGTCAGTGGGAGCATAACCAGGCTCTTGAGCATTTTCTCCACCACTGCTTACACAGCCAAACCATTGGGACCCCTCAAGATCCTCTAAACTTGATGAATTTGCTGCTAAAATGGTCAAGGAAATGTAGCTGCACAGGAACTGGCTAAGCAGTAACAACAGAACACATTTAATATTGCTCCATATCCTACAGTTTTACCTCAAACCCCCGAGGACTCCAGGTTTTGCCCACACCAGTGAAGAGAAATGCTTTGCATTCAGGGTGGTCCTTGTGGAGTAGCAACTGCTGTGGTGAAAGAAGTGGTTCAGGGGATTAGCACACCAATATTTTTTCTCTGCAGAAGCCATAAGCAAGTTCTCCTATCCCTGCCAAGAGATCAGAGCCTTCAATGACATTTTTAAATTGTCTCATCATAAAGTTTTAAAAACAATGTTTAAATCATCTGCCTTGGGAGAACTTGAGAAAGAAGAGAATGGGGGAAAAAATCAATAACCTCTGAGAGGCCTGAGCTGCAGACAAGTTAAGCAGGAAAAAGGGATGTCCTGAACAGCCCAGCACCAAGAGCAGTGATTCTCACTGCCAGAACTGCTGTTGAGCTTTTGTGCAGTATTGCAAGAGCTGAAATGGGGCTAGAAAGAAGGAGAAACTCTTCTATCCCTCTACTTTACAGACCTTCATCAAGTCTCTCTGGATAGGAAAACTTCAATTTTTCCCTCACTGCCTTAAAGAAAGGCAGTGAAAACTGGCATCAAACTTGTTTAAGGTAAAGTGAGTCTGGTTCAAAAACCATACCATGTGCCTTCCTTACTGACAAGCCTTATTTTTGTGGGTGACCTCAGTGGCAGCAGGATATGGATCCTTTTTCACTAGAAGAGTAAAAGAGCTGTAGCTCTCCCACCTCCTGCTCTTCTGGCTGGAGGAAAATTCTTCTTTAGTAGGAATTGCAAGGGCAGGTCACTGTCACAGGACGTCCCAAAGACACTGGGCTGTGCTTGGCCGGGGGTGGATGGTGCAGGGAGAGCCACAAGCTGACATGGAGCTGGAAAGATGAGTAGGCTCCAGCAGAGACTCTCCACCCTTGACTGGGCACATCCTAAATGAGAGCCAGTGAGAGATTCCTGCCCACCTCTACCTGTTGGCACTCACCTGCCACTCACCTTCTCTGTGATGAGAAGCCCAGGCTCTCTTATTTCAGAGTTCAGCCACATCCAGTTCAGGAAAGAAAATGATAATGAGCAGAATGATGGAACACCTCCAGTAACTTGAAGAAGATTCTGTAATACACAGAAATGTGCTGATTGCAGGTGTTGATGCCTGGGACACGCTGAGGCTGACAACTGTTCACATCCTCCTCCACTTCTTCTACCCTCTAGGATTTTCCACTGTGTGCATTTCTCCATCACTTCTTTTCTTTCCCTACAATTAACCCTTTTGTTGTCCTACTAACACCTGTATTTCACTGCTGCCTCTCTCCTGTCTTTCTTCAGCAATGGAGGGGAGGAGAGAGGATAGGGTTGTTTGCAGGGAATATTTGGTAGCTCACCTTTGCCATCTCACTCCCAGGTTACTTAACCACAGAGCTGTTCAGGAGGAGCAGGGGTAATTGCAGGAGTGCTTGGATAGCAAAGAGGTCGGAATAAACAGATGGCTTGGATGCTCTGGAGAAATAGCAGGCATGACCTCTGCTCTTCAGTTTTACCAGCTTTGCTATTTCATCCCTGCACCTGCCCTAACTAAGCCTGTGGCTGAAGAAGCTGTGAATCCCTGCATAGGAGGACGTAGATGCAAGGTGTCCTGGGGGATCTTCAATTCTTGCCTTCCTCCTCACTTAACGGGGAAAAAGTAGCCTTGGATATGGACTTTTGATTTATGAAAGAAGGAACTCAAACACACTCTGCTTGTTTCAGCTGAGTTGTTAGTCATCAAACTAACTTGTGCTCAGTCTCCAGTGATTCCCAGCTTTTGCTGTAACAGCCTGCATTGCTGTTTCCCTCTGAATTTCAATCAGGTGTTATTACTGTGCACTGCCCACGTTCTGCTCAGGATAGATGCCTCTCATAAGATACTGGAATTGCTCAATGCAGTGAACTTATTCTCTTTAAGAACCTGAATCACGCTAAGTGTTTCACTTACCATCTGCCTTTTTGATTTGCTTACTCTTCTGCTCACACTGCCTGCAAGAGCCATTTGTTTCCTTGCCTATAAATTCGTGGTCCAGAAGAAACGCAGCATTGTCAGCAGAGTGCTGAAATATGGTTTGAGAATGGACCTACAAAAGAGGCTGGAAGCAAAACTTAGCACACAGTCAAACTATCTGTAATTGGATTTTCAGGCCAAAACATTATAATGAACAGAGTGTAAGAAATAAACAGGATGGTTTATTTTATTCCATCATTAGCAAACTCCTTGGTTACGTGTGATAATTGCTGGCAAAGATTTACATACAGAAATTGTGCCTGAAAATGTTTAAGCCCATTTCTTTATAACAGATCCACCAGCAGCATACCAATTACATGACATAAAGTGTATTGAGCTCGGAGAAATCCCACAAGGCTTTCAGCAGCATAACCTGCTAGCCTTTCCCTGCTCTGTGCTGGGGATTGCTTCCTGGATGGACTGATTTAAGCAAGGAATACACATTCTCAGCAATCTGTCATGTATGTTTACAAAATTATCTCTAGAGAAGCCTATAGGTCATCTGGGGAATGAGAAGTGACAGAAGATCAAGATCTTCAGTCCTCACTCTGGTAACATATTAATGGATCATAATGGGTGATTTTGTGTAAGCAAGGCACGCTGGTCCGTCTCCATTAAGAACCTTTCTTATCAGCCTGTGTGTTTTAAAAAAGCAAAGTTTAGAAATTTGCTAGAGTTTACATCCATTAAAATGAAGAATGAATCTCCAGCTTGTTCCCCTGAGAATGCACCATCCTGGGGGTTGACTTGAAGGCCACTGATAGGAAGAAATTTATTGACTTCAGATCTGGAGTCCAGTGGGTAAAGAGCCAAAATGCATAAAGGCAGAAGCTTGGAGGGAAGGGAACAGCCATATCCGTGAGTATATAGAGATTCACCTTTGGAGGAAGGATCTGCAAATAGGAAAGGCATCTGCCTGCTCATTTTCTGAGCTGGGTTTTGATATTAAGCGGGCTAGAAATATGAAAATACACATACTTTCCACTGCTTTTCCCTGTTTCTGGGCTAACCTGCCTATCTTTTGAAGAAAAAAAATCAAGACTTTGACTCTGCAGCCTTTACCAAAAAGTCCCTTCCTTTTTGTGTAACCCTGGTTCTCCTGCAGTGCAGGGAAATGGAGCGGCAAGGGGAAGATGGACATGACAGATGTCCAAACCTGAGCCAGTCATCTCAGCTTTTGCACACAGTATCTGGGTTAGAGAGCACATTGCCCATTTGCAGCTCTGGATGTTGCTCCAGCTCCTGAGGCAGTTTCCAGTGATCCAGAAAAGGAAATGTGTTAAGGACACTGGTGCATCTCCTTCCCTCCAGACGGGTGTGGTGGGAATGGCCCCCGGCCAGCAGCACTCCAAATGCCAGTGGGGCAAGGCCAGGGCTGGTGTTGGGTAGAGACAGGGTGGGCAATGCTGCAGTTTAAGAGAGGTGGGGAGTACCTTTTCCTGGAGCTGCAGATGGCAATACAAGCCATAAACTGCCATTTTTTACAGTTCAACAGATAGCAAGGGAGATGGCCAGATGAGCAAATCAAAAGAAAGATTAACTCAGTTTTCCTACCGTCTTCTCACGGAATCCAGTGGACTTGTTGAAAGGAGGCGGCAAAAAACAGAAAGCAGAAGGCAAGCAAGATCAACAGCCACTGTCCCCAGAGCTGGAGGTCTTTTCATCTCCAGGTCTAAAGGTCCTGAAGAACATCTGGGCTGAATTTGGATCTGATGTTGTAGCTTATTTCTCAGCCACGCTTGTCTCTAGCTCAGACATTGTATGTTGCAATGGCATTACTCATTGCTACAGAGGTTGTTTTTTCCCTCCAAATACAGAGTAATGATTATTTGATTATTAGACAGCAGCATTATTCCCTCATTACTGTTTATAAAAGCAGCAGGAGAGAGACATGGATACTGCAGCTGACAGAATGGGCAGTGAGACCTTGAGAGGGAAGTGAGTCTTTCACTGTTTAGGGTGTTAGAGTCCATACCTTAACTCTTCCTGGACCTCAGTGGGGAGACCTAAGATATGGATCACAGGTCTTTTGATATGAGCCTTAAGATTTAAAAAAAACTCCTCTTTGAAAGTTTACAACCCCCTTATGTATTAGAATCAATATTTAATGCATTTAGAGGAATTACTGGGGAGAAGTGACCTGTGAGAGAAGAGCAGGGTACCATCAGGAAGGTAAAGTGACAGGCTCGTAACAGCAGAATGACATTTTATAATTCAGAGACCCTTTGCTGCAGTTTCACTGGGAGAGGGAGTGCTGACAACAGCTGATGTGACCTGCTCTGCCTGAGCCCTATCCCAGCCCCTGCCAACAGCCAGTCCTGCTGCACATGCACCTGACCTTTCTGGAGGTGCATGAAGGTAGAGCAATGTCATATTTGCTGAGGACACTATAATGTAGCTTTTGTCTATTTCATACACATACTTTTAACACACCAGGTTGGTGTAGCAACCCATTGGAGCTGCTGGCTGAAATGCTTCTTGTGCTGTGCTGCACTTTGAGGCTGTACTTTCTTGTCTAATGATGCCCTGGAAGGCAGGGAAGTGAGGAATCCCAGATAACCTTGTTAAAATCAGCAGAGAAGGTCCCTGGTGGAATGAGGGAGGGAAGGACACGGTCTGTGCTCATACATTCTTCAAAGCCTGCCATGAGGCATTTTACAGCCATGCTAGGTCCTCCAGACCCATGGAGTCACAGGCATATCTGCTCAGATGTATTACCTGGGATCTATTTTCAGCATATTTTTATATTTGGGCACAGCCTGGGTTGGTGCCCCACTGTTCTGGACATGGTACAAGGCCCATAGAGCCAAGACTTGAAGAGATGGGACCAAATGGCAGAGCTCCAGGTAACACAGCATGGTAGGATGGCTTGGATTTTACCTTCCAGCCAAACTTTGCTTCCTTTCCAGTCATTTCATTCTTTCATGCTGCTATCTTTGCTCATTGGAAAGGCACATCTTGTGCCACTTCCCCCCTTCCATTTTTGTCCCAATACTGACAGTGGAATGAATTAAAGGAACACTCTTTTCTAGTCTAGCAATCTTTGTCACAAAAGTGAGGGAAAGCATGCAGTGAAAATGAAGATCTATCAGCACTGCCATCTGACTGATGGCTCACTCTGAGAGCTGATGCTAAGATGAGAACAGAAGAAGAAAAAAAGACATCTCTTTCTTATTTTAATACCAAGAACACTACACAGAACCTGTATCCATCTTTTTGACAAAGGCTGTAATGAAAATGGCAGCATGCTGGAATGTCACCATACCCTTGTTATGGGCTGTAATTTCAGCCCCTTCCATGGGCACTGCAAGCAGTCTGCAGTCTGTCTGCAGGTATTTGGGATAAAAAGGCCTGTCACTCCATGTACTGCATCCTGCCATCACCTAGATGGTATTTCAAGCCCCTCACAGCACACAAGTTTTATCACACATCCTCTTTTCTAAGAGCTAATTGGGCAGAGACACCAAGTGCAGTATTTTTGTTTCCTTAGAGTCAGTAAACAGCCACATTTGATGCATGTGGTTTTTATATGCAACACCAGCCAAAAAACAATGTATTGAAATGAAATTCATTGCACACATCTTCAGCTGTCACGCCGCAGGCATGTTCTTCACTGACCTTTTCCTCTGTTCCAGCTTTTAGGATACCAAAATCCTCCCTGAACTTTCACAGGAGCAAAAATAAGAGTGTTTTTGCTTTCTGTATCCCCTGGCAAATCTTACTATTTCCTTTTGTCAAGACAAAGGCACAGCTGGATACTATGCAGAATTGTCCTAGGAACAACCTTGGAAAACTTGGTTTAGACTTTAGCTCTGCTGGTACAACTTTTCTTTGAATTTTGAAGACATTACTTGTGCCCAAATCCATCCTGGGAGGAGGAACAGCCTTCACCTGAAAGAAGAGCTGTGTGATTAATGATATACAGGAACAAACAAGGCAGTGTGATGCCAGGGTGAAGGACAAAGTTCTCATCTGCTCCCTTCCCTCCAGCAAACCAGCTTTGCTCATCAGTGGAAGCCCTTCCCTTGTTGGATTTCAGGACAGTCCTCTGGAGATGAGAACTTTTTCTTTTCACCACTATGTGGAGGCAAACCATATTCCCTTTCCTTGCAGGGGAATATCAAGGCTGCTTCTTGGAGATGGGCCCTGAAAAGAGGTTGGATAGAGACAGCAGGAGAAAAGAAGATGGATAATCCAGAGGATTGCCCTCCTGACTTCTGAATTCAACAACTGCAGCAAGGGATGAGGCAGGCCCTGGATACCTTCTCCTCCAGCTTTGGCAAAGGCAGTAAGAGCCCATCAAGAGTCTAGTGCTGATGGGCCATGACAAGTATGCAGGACTCACTCTTCCCAATAGGACGGGGCATTTGGCAGTAATTCAGCTCCCTTTGTATTGGTCCTGTTCCAAAGCCCTGGGCTTACTAATCTTCACTTGTTTCCTGCTTTGAGCAATTTGCATAGTTATTAGGCCCAGCTTTCATTCTCTTCTCTAAAACATACGGAAGACAGGGCTGAATGAGAGGGAAATTTGATTGCTTAGTATTTTGTCTGCCTGTTACTATCGGTAGGGAGCAGCTACACAACCTGGCAACAGCCTGCAGAGAGTCTGAAATGCTCTAAAATTAAAAAGACCCAGATTCACACCTCCTGACTCCTCATTCTCACAGGCCAAAAGGAAAAAAAGAAAGGGAAAAAGAAAGGCAGAAAGGAAAGAGAAGATGGTTTGTTTGCAGAATGTTTCTGTATGTGTATATCTTGCAGAAGGTTAATTGGAAAGGGTGTTTCTATGCCAACAGGGGCTGAGAACAGACGGCTGAACCTGGAGAAGCATCCTCCCCCAAGGAAGTGTGTTGGATGCATGGATTGTGTGGTCCAGTGGCTGCACATGGAGATGGCCAGCAGGAGACACTTCTGCACCATAAGTCTCCGTTTCAGAGAGGTTGGAGGAATTATTTGACCTGTGTCTTGCCCTAACTCTGACTGCTTCTCTGGTGGGCTCCAGTCTGTGACTTTTGGATCTTCCTCTCAAGCAGAAGTTGGTAGCACTGGGCTGAACTGGGCACCTGCAGAGGGAAAGGCAGATCCTTCCCATTCTACACATACCTGGTATCTCCTTGGGAAGGGTGAGCAGGATAAGAAGAACATGCCACAGGTCAGTTCAACAGCCAAGTCTGGATCAGCTGGAAGGGCTGCTCCCCCTCTCCAGTAAGGGTGGTGGTCATTCAGCCCTGTGGCTCTCCAGGACTGGTGAGATGTTTGCCTTGGGCAGTGGAGCCCCTGGTTTGACTGCAGGGTTTAGAAGCAAATGCCATCAAGATACCAAGTACTTGACACTGTGAGGTATTCAGATCATTCACTCTATTCCAACCCTCTCCGCTTAAACATATATAAAGTCTGGCAGTGAGCACAAACAGTGTTTTAAAGGGAAATATTTTTAATAAGTGCATATTAAACCTCCAGATAAAATAAAAAGAGAATACTATGAAAATTGGGTTTAAAACTACTCAAAGAAGGCAGATTATGTTGTGGTTCCTAATGACTCATTTTTTACACAAGAACCTTAATTTAAGATGGCTTTCAGGACTGTCTTGGGAGGAAGATCCTGCTCCACACACTTTTCCATTCTGAGACATTTGAAGTGCAGATGGGGAAGGAGGCGGCTTAGGCGGCCTCTGGATGAGAAGCTACAAATAGGCTCTAAATGGAAGTGTAAATCATTTATCCTGGGTTTCTGAGGTGAGTTACATAATCAGAGTGGTAGACAAGTCTCCAGAACATTCAGATCATT
This sequence comes from Rhipidura dahli, assembly GCA_013399225.1. Lineage (NCBI taxonomy): Eukaryota > Metazoa > Chordata > Aves > Passeriformes > Rhipiduridae > Rhipidura > Rhipidura dahli. Next base: position 2,025,449 of record VXAC01004986.1, on the reverse strand, counting down.
CTATCCCAGCTGAGTTCAGCACCTTTACACAGGTCTTCAGAGGCAAAAACACAATGCCCTACAAGAGCAGCTGAGGTCCTGCAGCTGGACTGATTAACACCCCTTGAGTCAATCACAGTTTTGGCCCTTGGTTAAAGTCATTTCTGTCTTAGCTCATGTCTGCAGTGGTTGCATCAAATTTTACTTTCCCCAAGTTAATCTCAAAAGAACCAGCTCCACTTCAATAAGCTATTTCTTTAAATCAGCCTTGGAAATAATTACCAAGAGACAGTGCAACTACAAATCTGTACTCTGCTTAATGGCTGAGCCACTTTCCATATGGGACAAGGCAACACTTTGCTGCCTGCCATGGTCAGTAAAGAAACCACTGAACAGCTCTGCTCCTCCCTTTGATCTGCAGCATCTGCTGAGGTACCTGCCTGCCTCAGGGTCAGTGCACTTCACAGCTTTAATACTTGCCAGAGGAGTTAGTCAGCGTTCCTAATATTCATCAGAAAAATACCTTTCTAGTGAGTGTTTTGTGCCCCTGTATCTGTTCTTAATCAACACATAGGTCCTGTCTGCACTGGAAAGCTTTGCCAAGGTAACACTGAAATGATGGCTTAGTTTATTCAAAGAAATGACATAAGCTACAGCAAGAAACACACTGACTCTAGTTACAGTCACAAATTATCTCCCGGACTGAGTTATAGATAAAAGTTCCACCAGCACAGCAATGCTCCTTAGGGACACCATTTTTTCATGACATTTCTAAGCCAGCACAAGTCATGTGAAGGCAGTTATGCCAGCATAAAACTTCTTTTGCCAGCAAAGAAGTGTTGGCCAAAAAATTTAAATTCTTAACTCTTATTGCTTTCCCAGGAGAAGTTTCTAGCATAGACTCAGCTGTAATTTGAGCACTGGGGACAGAGTAATCTACTACATTTGAAATCACTTCTTTCAGCAAGGTAGGCAAGGTACCTCCCAGAGCTTTTTTTCCATGCTAGACTGTGCTATTTGCAATGCCCTAACATCATGTAATTTTCTTCTTGGTTTATATAGCCAGAGTGTCTCTGCATCAAAGAAAATGTTCCAAGCAAATAATTTAGGAGATGAGCCACTTCATTTGTGCATGAGGAAAGAACTTGTGTGGAAAGAGAGCTGTGAGGCAGCAAATGGCATCAGCCTCACTGGGCACATTCCTCACAGTGCTCAGTGCAGGTCCATCCACAGCAGCCTGTGCCCAAACTCAGCAGCTGCAGCAGCTACAGCTGATTCTGCTACAGCACAGAGGAATGAGAGACAACCTCCCCTACTGCCATAACCTGCACCCTCAGCAAGTGCCATAGGAATTTCCAAAAAAATGCCTAAATTATGGGGTGATAGCACCTTATTCTACTGATTCTTCATAACTGCTTGATGTGGGCTTTGAGCTCTGCCAGGCAGGTCCTGCTCACCCCCATCAGATCTAGAGCAGCCAACCAGAGGGAGGGAGGAGGCAGAGCTCATGTCCTGCTTGAAATTCCTCAGGAACACACTTGGATGTGGTGTCTGTGCTCTTGGCCGTGCTATCTGGATTGTAATGTTTGTGTTTCTGCTATTCTCTAGGTGCCGGGTTATAAAATTAGCATTTACATTCAGATTTATAACCCAGTAAAGGCGAGTTCCCTCTAATAAAAACAAGCTCATTTATGAGACCAGATTTCAGGCATGACTTGCAAGAGTGAAAACAACACCCTTTGTGATTCTAATGGCTCACACCTCAGTAGACAGACACAGAAGACATTTTTCTGCAGCTCTGCTTCTGCTCTCAGCCTTCCCTCATCTGGGCAGTGTCTGAAGTACTCTGATGCTGCTCTGAGTTGCAGTCGTGGCACTGACCCTCTGCAGTTATCCCAGGTTTCTGTGTATACGCCCTGGGGGAATGGGAACAACTTCAAACCCTGCCTCAGCTTCCCATCCCACACTGATAGACACCCTGGGCCAAGCTTCCTGCCTGAGGTGCCAAACGGTGGCCACAGAGGCTGGGCTGAGAGCAGGGCCCATATGCTGCTGCACTGCTGTCAGTGCCCTCATGGCCATTTAACACAAGCAGGCAGCGCTCCTCGCACTCTTGCTGTGGTAATTTGTGCCTGGGTCCATCCCAACACAGCCAAGTGTCCTTCTGCCACCCATCCCGAGGCTGGAGGCTCTGGAATCAAGGGGCTGGGAGGCACCTAAGGGTGGTTTTGGACTGGCCAACTTGGGGGAACAATGGGGATACCTCAGAGCATATACCCAGATAGATTTTAGCCTCTCACACAAAGGGTTGTGAATTACGGGACAGGAAAGCACAGGCAATCAAAGACTAAAAGCCACAATTTCTCTCTCTGTATTTACTATACCAATAAAATATCTTCATAGCAGCTGGCTGTAATGTAAATCCTCTTTAGGAACTAATGGCTGTGCTGGGGACCATTAAAAAAAACAGTTTCATCATTAAGGCTATTGGTTGGGACACTCTTTGTGGTATTATTCTGCAGGGAGGGCTGCTCTGCAAGGCAGGGGGGATTTTCTCTCTCCAAATCAACAATTCACTAGGAAACAGAAAAATCAGCTCCACCTTCCCGCAGGCACCTACTTTGGCCTCTGGTCAGAAACTGCTTGCAGGCCATGGAGCTGGTGGTGTCACTAAGTGTGACCCCATCACAGCCAGGAAAAGCTCAGGGCACACAGAGGGGTCTGAGCACTGCTTCAAGCTCAAAGCCCTTCCCCTGATCCAGCACAGGACAGTGCAGTGCCCTGCTGCCTTTTTGTGCAGTGATTGTGATGCACTGTTCACCAGCAAACCCCACCTTGTGCAGCCTTTCCCTCTGCCAGCTCAGAGGGAAAACTTTCAGCGCCTTTTGAATGCAACACTTTCATGAGTACATTAAAAAAAAATTAAAAATCAACTATCACCTGAAAAGCATTTAATTAGTTGAAGAATCAGCTCCTTTTGAAGTAGTAATATAATCATTCACCTCTCTCTTTGTTCCTGGAGCATCTGCCTTTAATCTAACATTCTGCAGGCTTTCCAAACAGTGCCTGGCTCTGTGGTGCTGAGCTGCCAGGATGCTGCACTCGGAGGATGCTCTTCCACACCAACAGAAACTATTCCTGTCCATCTCATCACATCTTGGGGTCTGACTTGACTTCTTGGTGCCATTTGTCTGGAATGCTGTGAAGGACACAGGGCAGGCTGAGAGGCATGACAGAAGTGATCAGACCAGAGAGCCAAAGTGATGCTGCTCTGCTTGATGGCCTCAATCCAGTTTCACCTGCGTAGGAGGGTACTGGGAGAAACAAGGATGAAATCAAAGCATGCTGCAGGGATGAGAGCCTGGGTTATCACACTGATCAAACAGCAACTGCCTCTCTCTTTCTTGCAGCACAGCATCCTTCCTCAGCTGTTCCTCCATGCAGAGTTTTGGGATTGCCTTGTTGTGCAACTGTGCATTTTGGCACAAGCCTCACCCCAGTCCCAGGGTACATTGGTCCATGAGCAGTGGGACCAATACAGCCTCTGCCCAGCAGCCTGGAAATCCTCAGTTCACTCATCTTCTAAATCTTCTGACCTCCACTGGGCCAGGCTGGAGCAGCCACACCAGCTGTGACTCCCTGCCTGGCCAGCAGCCTGCACTTGTTCACTGGTGCCCAAACCAAATGAAGCAGATAATTGCTGACCTCCTGCTGTGGTGGCTCCTGTTGGAGTAATCTGGGTCATTCTGCTCAGCCTGAGACCTACATTCTGTATCAGCACTGAGGCCTCCTAACTGCTCTTCAGCTTGGCTGATGCTGCCTAGTGGGTCTCGCAGGGACTGGAGAGGGACAGACAGTAGTCTGCTCAATCTTGATTTCTACTGTCACCAACTGCAGATGGGGCTCCCACATGAAGCTATGGATGCTGTGGAGCCTTTGCAATACTATAGGCTCCACTGGCAGCAGTCTCTTATTTCTCAGGTGATGGAGCAGATGCTGAGCCCAGCACCCCAAGTTCAGCACCCCATGACTGCAGCCTCTTCCATCAGCTGCAGCCAAACCCCATGAAATGGGCTGACTCTCTCACAGAATCAGATTTATGGTTTGCAATGTGCTTTCAAGCAGAGAAGTTGGCACGAGGAGCACGCTCTTGCGGGGTTCTGGCTGGCAGCTGCCTGGCAGGATTTAATCAAGTTATGTTCATGAAATCTGACCCAATCTGCACCTGCTGACCTTGGCCCCAATACCAGCAACAAGTCAAATGAACCCAGGCTTGCAGATCCATCACTATCTTTTTCTGAGAGCTGGTAATCATCCATCCAGTGTATCTTGTTGATCTTCATAGAATCAGCACACAAATTCCCACTTGTATTTATCAGATATTCACAGAGAAACTGTTCTGTGTAAAATAAAGAGAAGAGATCATCCATGTATAAGACAAATGAAAAATAGCTGCATCTTCACAGAAAAGATCTCCTCCCGGCCATGTTTTTGGGTAATTACTGCAGAGTTTGTGTCTCCCTGCTTGCACATAGGTGTAATGGCTAAGACAAAAGTCTGAGTGGCTCATTATGAACCAACAAGCCCTGGCTCCCTTCTCTGAGGTCTGAGGGGCCTCACTCCTCCATGGCCTAATTGTCTCCGTGATCTCTTCAAAAGAAGAAACCATAATGATGAGCTGAGTGAGAAGATACAGTAAGAGCAACCATTTCTGTAAAAAAAAAAGACAAACCAAGACATTTTCTTCCAATTTGCCAGAAAGGTGACAAGGAAAATACAGGAGAAAAAGTAAAGAAAACATTGCTTTTGGAGACTTTTAAAATGGGTGCATGAAGGTAGCCACCAAAAAGGTTTCATTGAATTTTAATTAGATGAGGATTTTGATGGGTTCATATTATTCTGTTATTGAGGTATTCGAGATAAATAAAATGATCCAGCAGAGGGTGGGAGGTCACATAAAGGAGAGTCTCTGTTGGAGTCACTGAACTTCCAACAAGTCTCTAAATGAAAGTTCATTTACTAATTATGTAAAGCTTAGCAGAGAGCACATGGCACAATCCAGGGCTCTGCGGGTCACTCAGAGGATGACAATTTTCACACTAAAGGATTGTTCCTTCCTCTCCAAAACTCATCAGACCCTCATGACAGAGCCCTGTATGGTATATCCACAACTAACAGTGTGTCCTGGCTGAATGTCCCACCTTGGCCATCCGGTGCTCAGGTTTGTGCATGATAGCACTGAAGTCAGTGGTAATTCCAGAGCACATTACATCCTGTTGACTATGCTGGAAGCATTAACTGCAGGGAGAGTGGATGTTGTAACTCTATTTTTATAGCCCACTGAAGTTTTCACCTTGATCATTAGAAACCGCAGTGCACAACAGATGGCTGATTGACGCCATACAATTTGGCTTTATCACAGCCTTTCTCCTGAGCTTCCTTTTTTTGGGGTCTGCGTGTGAATCTTTTAGCATTTCAAATATAAACTTCATTATAAATCATGTAGTAATTTTGCGACTGATAAGCTACAACCATATCATCAGGAACTGACCTTGGAATTAAATGTTTTCCTCTGAAGTTCTGACTTGATAAAATGTTCCTGCATTTCCATGCTTGGTGAAACTCATCATGTGAGTAGGCAGCCATGAGATTTTCTGGGTTTGCTTTCCAAGCTTGGCTAATCACACAGTTTTAATAGCAATAAATCACTATTTCAACAAAGGGCTGTCTCTCCAGCAGACATGTGCAACTTCTACTCACAAAGGTATGAATTTATCATGTTTATTAATAGACATGCTCCACTGCTTCGTCTTGCTTTGTGTACTGCAAGCAATGACTCAGCCCTGTGCCACGGGCATGCAAATATTATTAATAAAACCTGATTCTGCCACATTTAGACAGATTATGGACAAACTATAAGGAGGGATTTGCATATAAGCAGCCCCATCAGAAGTATATGAGAGAGGATCATAGTTTCTGGTAAATTAGATATGCCATTTCTTCTAGGGAAAAAAAAAATTCACGTGGTCTATCAGAAAGTGTGTTATAGACTCAAATGTGGTAAATACTCTGCTGGTGTTCACTGTTATACTTCATCTTGTCCATAAGTGAGGCATGTCAAGGTAGATCCAGAGGAGGATTTGCAGGGCTGAGGGAGCTCTGCCCGTGCTGGGGATGGAGTGGGTCACAGCTGGGGCAGCTGTCTGTCCCTGGCAGGAGCTGTGCTCCATCTCGCCCCTGCACATACTGCAGAATCAAGAAAGCAAGGATGTGCTCACCAGTTTTCTGCTGCAAATGCATGCAACATGCAGCTATTAATGACAGGCAGAAGATTACCCATTGGAATTAAGCTACATTAATTCACAGGTATCCAATGACCTCCTAAGGTCTTTCTTGGGGTCCCAATCCTGTCCCACTCTTCCCAGGGTGCTGCTGTACACGTGGCAGTGGGGTGCCTCAGTCACAGTGAGGTGTTTTACTTTAAGGCTTTCAGCTCTGCTTCGTGGCATCAGGACTCAAATCAACCCCCATATCTCACTGCCAGTGTGGGAGCCCTGTGTGGAGACATCTGGCTCCACTGATGTATCACTGCTGCAAAAAGGAAACCAGCCAGCACTGCTGATTGTTGTCAGGGCCCCGAAAAAATCTCCATATTGGGGTGCTCTCAGTACCCACCTCTTATCATACCTGATAAGCACCAGCAGCATAAGAAAACCTACGAAATACTAGTAAACAAGGCTTCCCAGGAGGGAGATAGACTCTCCTCCTTTTCCCTCCCACTCTCACTCTGTATGCAGGCAAATTTAGCAGTGAGCCAAGATTTACAGCTTTAATTATGAACTTTAGCCCAAGCAGTCATTCTGGAAATATCCTCACGGGGGAAATGGGGAATGGGACCTGGCGTGCGCAGTGAGGTGTGCAGCTGTGCCTCTGCTTAATTGTACTGGTTCTGGTCCTTCACTGAAATGATTTCATGTGAAGGGATTTTATCTCCCCCCCTGCTTACTGCTGGTGACAAGGAAAAGAAAATGGGAAAAAAGGAAGCCTCAATCTGTCTTTTACTGTATTATCTAATAAACCAGAAAAAAATTAGCCTCAGCAGCAAAGATTAGCCTCTTTCAAGCTCACACACCTTAATTAAACATGCTGAGCTCAGGCTGGCAGCAAGTGCAAAATGTTTTACACTGTTAAAAGCTGTTCATTTGTTTTACTGTCCAGACATCCTATTTTTTTACACCCAAAGCCAGTCAGGACTCCTAGAAAGAGCCTGACCAGGATGGTGAGCCACAGTGTAGCAACCTCTTTGCTTGTTTCAGAGAGAAGGTTGCAGGTAAGGTAGGGAGATTGCTGTAACAATAACACTTGTGGGCCATTTTGCTGCGAAGTAGCATGGACCCTGCCACCATGACTGGGGGTCTTGGTGCTAAAATAGAATCTGGTTTGAGTACAGATCTCCAATAAACAGCCCACCTAATGGAGTTCATCAGTGCAGTAATGAGCTGGGTCTGACCTTATATTGAAAGTGTAGCTACATCATGATGTGCTCCTGTGTTGCTGAGCCTATAACCCAGCCATAATCAGGGCTGTCCTGAGACCATGGTTCTGCAGAAGAACTAAAGCAGGAACCAAAGCTGTGCAGAAGGTCTTTTTGTCTTTGCTTATGAGGTATTTTTAGTGAAATAAGCTTTCTGTGTAAGACTAGTGTGATTCTTCCCTGTGAGGGTGGGGAGGCCCTGGTACAGGTTGCCCAGAGAAGCTGTGGATGCCCCACCACTGGAAGTGTTCAAGGACAGGATAAACAGGGCTCTGAGCAATCTGGTCTAGTGGAAGGTATCCCTGCCCATGGCAGAGGGGCTGCAACTAGGTGGTCTTTTACACCCATTGCAACCCAAGTATTCTATGCTTCTCTAATTCCAAAAAGGCTGTTTGGTACCAGGAGCTTTGTATGAACTTACACAAGCTAATGACAAGAATCTGTAGTTTCCTTCTGCAAATGGTTCAAGATATTTCGAAAAGCCCAAGTACAGGGAACAAGAAGCAGCTTAGAGGCACAAAATTCAACAGCAGCATTCCACCTGTCTGAGGCAGGGAGCATCAGGACACTGTGCTGGCAGGTGAAACAGCTGAACCTGACCCTGGGCTGGCCACCCTGCAGTGCAGAGCATGGTTATGATCAAATTTTGAAACATGTTTTTCACAATATTATTTGTTAGACACAATGGATGGAAGCCTGCAGTTCCCTGGGGAGTTGGGATTGGCCGACAGCATCTCTGAACACGTTCCCTGATCCCCATCCCCTCTGGGAACACCACGGCGTGTCTGATCCCAGGGCAGGGAGCAGTGCTGGGGCTGCTGAAAGATGACATGCTGGGAGGTTTCATTATGTCACATTTGACCTTCCCAGCTTCCCTAATAGACTGTTCTTGTCATCAGGGCCTAACAAAATGCATTACCTTGCTGGCATTTGCTGCTCAGCAGCAAGCACAAATCTTTGCTCCACAAGCTTCATTTGGAGGTCCAGCACACTGATTTAGAAAGTAACTTGAGAGGCTAAAAAGCTTAATTTTTTCTTCGTCTGAAAAGATTAAATTTTAAATCTCTTCTTAAGAAGACATTTGCAGCTGAGCAGTCCTTTTAAACCACATTTCTTTCTTGATTCGAAGGAAATTGAAGTACATTAGAAAATGTTCAACTAAATCAGTATTCTAAAATATTGGTATGCAGAATACAGAAAAAGTGCCTTTTCTTCTCTGTGAGGTCCAAGAAAAGCCCTCTAAGCACTTTTGAAGACCTTGCTCTGCACCTGCTCTGTGCTTCTGCATCCCAAATGCCCTCTTCATTATTATTTGAAGGCTCTCAGTTTTATGGTTTAATTTTCAATTCCATACCATAGTTAGCTCATAGCTGGTGTTTGTGGCCTGTCTTGCCAAAGTTCGGTAGCCATCAAGAAAGGTCATTTTTTCAATGATATGCTTTAAGTATTATATGACTTCCTGATGTCCCTTTCGATCACAGTTTAATTAGACTGAGGATAGCTGTGAATAAGGTTCCTAATCTTGAATTAATTCTGTTTTCTGAAGGTCACACAATCCTGTCCTTCTGTCATCCTCTTCTAAACTCTGTGAGACACAAGATCTTCCTCATGGTTTCAGTCTGTACTGGTTAAATTTCAGAAAAGAACCCATGAGCACCACTATCAGTGTCATTGATGGAGAATTATCTTCAGTCCAGTTTTGCAGCCATGGTCTTTAATCCACTGATCTTTGACCTCATACAAACAGAGGTTGTGGAATTCCTCTAAAGGCTCTGAAAATATTCACCTTCACTTCCTTTGTAGAGAAATATGTACAATATGTACATATACTTTCACTCTCAGCCCCTCTTTCAAGACCTGCCTGAAACTGCATAAAATGCTGTGCTTCCTTTACTAGAAAAATTATCTGGAAGAAATATTGCATCAACTGAAGTTCAGTAATGCACAGCCAAAAGCTGTCATTAAGTGATTGATCATGCATTAAAGATAAAGTTATAAAAGCTTTAAAACAGATCTGGTAAAGGAAAATTTAACTTACTTTAAATTACCTATAGAAATAACTCACCTAAACACTGACTTAATTTATAATAAATATCAGATATATTCATAATTGCATGGCATTTATCTTCAGTTAATGACCTGTAGTAAGGTTATTAAATAGGTTTCATCCTTTGGTTACTGTAAATGGAAGAATTCACTGAGCTGGTTTGCAATCTCACTCCTCCTCCTGAAGAACAGTTACTGCTGAGCCTTCCAGCAGCACAACAAAGGTGTTGGCCAGCCAGTGGCTCTGTGAGCATTAGGTTTGACATAAAGTCACTTCATCTGGTGCTCCTCACAGCTGTTGCAGGTACTGTAAGCAGCTGCACTGCCAAATCCTAGAAGGGAAGTGTGACCTTATCTCATGGCCCCAGTTTGGGAACCGTGGTCCGAGCAGGTGCTTAGCCAAACGCTGTGTAAGAGCTCATCTTCCATGGCTGTGCCTATTCCCTTCATTGTCAGTGTCCTTGGTTTCCCTAAGCCTCAGCAAAGCAGTGGGTGGCCAAGCAGGCTGAAAGACCTTTTGTTGCTAATAATTCACCTCCAGGTCTTTTGGTTCTCCTGGGATCTCAGTTCAAGGATGGTGGCTCCTATCATCTCTGGTATCCTTAATCCAACTCTTCCTGCCTCTAACTGCAGTTAATGCCTGGAGTGCAGAGAGAGCAGCTGCCCGTCCTGGCAATTAATGGCTTTTCCTTGGCTGGTGTTTTATCTATCAGTCTTCCCTCTCTGGACTAATTTTAGAAGCTGGATTCAGTGCCAGCTTCACAGATGATCTTTTCATTTTGTGAAGGTGCTTGGCTTTGTTCACTAATAACTTAATTAGAGGGACTCTCCAGATTCCCTCTCTGCTTATGCAGCCCTCGCCCTTGCTCTTTTCCCTGTGTTCTCTTTCCGTCAGACCGGTACGTCAGAGCTCCCAGGACCTGGGGTGATGAAACGTGGGAACACTGATGAGTCTGTAGGAGGATCAAGGGCTGCAGCACCTGAGAAATGGTTGGTTGAAAGCCTCTTTCAGTTGCAGCCACATTAAAATGTCCCCTCTTAATGAAAAGTGAGGTGTTCAGGAATCTGGGAGCTTAAGGGAGGAGAGGGGACAGACGTTTCACAGGCTAATACACAAAACTGGGAGGACTGGTGGTGTGCCAGTTGGTTGTGCTACCCTTCAGAGAGACCTTGGCAGCCTGGAGAAATGGGCTAAAAAATACAGAATCCCGTGCCTGGGGAGGAATAATCCCCTGAACCAGGGCTGGAAAGCAGCTCTGGGGGAGATCCTGGATGTTGTGATGGGCACTGAGCTGTCCTTGAGGCAGCAGTGTAACTAAAGACAAAGAAGGCCATGGATCTCCTGGACTGTCACCAGGTCAAAGGAGGTGCTCCTGCCTCCCAGTTCACACTGGTGAAACACATCTGGAAGGCCGGGTCCAGCACTGGGTTCCCCCATACAGGAGAGACGTGGACATGCTGAAGTGAGTCCAGTGAAGGGCCACAGAGACACTGAAGGGACTGGAGCATCTCACTGATGGGGAGAGGCTGAGGGAGCTGGGACTACTCAGTCTGGAGAAGGGGATGCTTGGGGGAATCCTGTCAGTGTATGCAAATACCTGATGGAGGAAGTAAAAAAGATACAACCAGACTCTTCTCTGTGGTGCCCAGTGAGAGAACAATGAAATACACTGAAATACAGGAAATTCTACTTAAACATAACAAACAACTTTCTTACTGTGAGCAAGGCTGAACACTCAAACTGGTTGTCCAAAGGGGCTGTGGTTTCTCCTTCCCTGCAGGTGTTCAGATCCAATGGGACACATTCTGGGCTACCTGCTGTAGGTGACCTTGCTTTGAGCAGGGACCAGGCAATCTCCAGAGCTGCCTCCCAGCCTCAGCCACTGGCTGATTCTCTATTTGCTATCTCTAAGGCAAATTACTTCCATTACTTTCATCAGGGTAAATTTTGTCTGCAAATGTTTCTGACATTTTCTGAATTTCTACCAGAAACTGGTGTTCACTCTTTCCTTTCAGGAGCAATAACCATCTGTCCCAACTCCCTGAATGAAAGCTTTTACCTCTTATCAGTAGGTATGGTGGGAAAGACACAGCAAAGACTTAAAACAGCTTATTGTTTATTAATGTTTGACTGAGTTTATATCCTTTCTGAAAGTCTGGAGCCTTGTGTATGCTAACTATTCTCATGGATATCCTTCCTATGGGTATAAACGTCTCTCTTTTTAAACTCTTTAATAAATTCTTGGCCTCAGTCTGAATTCCTGGGGGCAAGAAATCCCTAAAAATGTGTTATATTAATACAAAATATATTACTTACAAAAATGTCTGAGTCCAGGTGTGATGGATTGTGCAAAGCCTTGCTTGGATTTTTCCAAAAATGTGACCTGAGGCCTAGGGCTGGAGGAGGGTTGTGATTTGATGGTTACCTGACCCTTGGCAGAAGAGTCCGATCCAGCAAGAGTGACAGCAGCAGCCTCTTGTTCCAGTGTCACTTTTTCTGGTTTTATTTAAATTGGAAAGGGGAAAGGGCTTGGGAAGTTGCCAGTGTTAAAGCTTTAGTCACTGACAAAGTAAAATGCACTTGAAAATACAGACAGCTCTCCTTTCACAGGCACAATCACTTTAAAGCTGGAGCTAAATCTCTCCTCAGAGCAGGTACAGAGAGTATGGATTGCATTGAGCCCTGGCTCTATGAGGCTGGGAAGAGATTTGGTGTCTAACACCAGGCCCAGCCCTGCTGCAGGAGGGGATGGTGAAGGGATTGACTGCTTTGCATTGTTTAATTGCCCTCAACACTGCAATCTGCAGCACTCTGCTAAATTATGGCTCATGTTCAGCTTTATTTCTTTGTGAGAAACAGCAGCCAGTAATGAAGTGCAGCATTTAGTCAATGGTGATAAAGAATTCCTTTCTTAGCCAGAAAACCAGTGGGAAAAAAAAAAGAGCCGTAGCTGGGCAATCAGGCTCTTCTTCTTTACTCTCAGATAACATCACCAACAAAAACCCAGGAGCTTTAAGGAGTTGATGTCCACCCAGGAGTTTATTGGTGCAACAGAGCAGGTTTTTCTAGATTTGACTCTGCCAAATTATGTTTAAACCCCAAACCTATTCTCTCTCAGGCATGCATTACAAAAGACATTTTAGCTCTCTGCCCACATAACACTTTCTTTCCTCTTGCTTGAGCCTCCTGCTCTTGGCAAGAGCAGAGTCTCCTGCAGAAACAGATGTTTCCCTCTTGCCTATCAAGGACACACCGCTCTTGGGCTGAGGCTTTCTGCTTGCTGATAGTTCCAGGCCTGAGGCATCAGCCACGCTCCCCTTTGGAGCTCCCTTCTTTCCCTCAGGAAACCCCTGAGCAGCCCTGCAACAGGAGACTGAAGTGAACAGAAGTTTCCCAGAGCTCTTGCTGAATGTTGCTCTCAAGTATAACAGGGGTATCCTGGGATGTGTTAATCCCCCTGCATGAGGGACTGATCTGGCTCCCTGTAAATGCTTTGGTTGTTTGCACTGTCATTAGGATTTCCACAAACAAAGGGATCTGCTGGCATCCCCTGGCAGGGCCAAGGAAAAGTTATCAGTAAAATGATACAGACTGACTGCAGAAACTTGCTCATGGCCCCACCAGCAGCTTTCTTTGTGACTGGGGACCCTCAAGGTCCAGTCTTTGCTCAGAAAACCTTAAACTTTACGCACAAATTAAAACAGGTGACTGAAATACCCTCTAAGCTCTTGCTGGCTGGTACAGCAGCAGTTTGTAAGTTCTGTTAAGAATAGAACAAATGTCTGGGGATGCTGCTGGCTCTGCCTGGATCCTGGGTGTTTACTCATTAGTTCTTTGTGTGCTTTTCCCTGCAAGGTACTGCTATCAGTGTTTGGAAAGAGGGCACGCACCAGTTACTGCACTCGGCTTCCTCTGTTCTGTGCCTCATTAGTTGTAGCTCTTGGCATGTTGATAAAACGTTATCTCCCAGATAAGCTTAACACACTGTGTGGCTGTCTTGACTTGTGCAGTAATGCTTGGCCTCTGCCTCTATGGGAAATAGTGGAGTGGAGAGGGTTTAATGCATGATTAAATTACCTCCTTGGAGGTGTTGCCTGTGTGCCACCACCACAAGCACTGGTGTGTGAGAGGGGATTTGAAGACGAGCACTGAGAGGTGTCCAGGTGTCCCCTTCTCTGCTGGAGAGCACAAGTACAGTGTCCTGGACTGGCAGCTGAGCAGTGGCAGGGACAGCAGGAGACCTGGTTTAAGAGCCAGCTGTGCTGGACCAGGAAAGGAAACACCAGCTGGGGAGTGTCATGCTGCAATGGGCACGAAACAAAGGAGCCCTCTATGCTTGATGTTCTCATGACTTGGGGGAATATGGTGCTCTCTGGGCCACCCAACCACTCTGCCTTTCTGGAACACTTTGTCACTACATTTGGGCTTGTCCAGTATCCAAGGAGTGGGAGCACCTGGTGTTGTGCTGCAGTCCAGAGCACATGATGAAGGAAGCTGAGGCTCACCAAGGTTTGAAACTACGTTCTTGGTATATGTGTGCCAGTAAGGCAGCACAAATCACTCCCTGTGACCCTCCATGTGCTTTCTCTGTTGTTCCTGCACTGGTTTCCCAGTGCAAACATAAACAGGTGGGACCTTTTCTGCAAGCCTCTCAGTGATGCATGGCTGTCAGCATTAATACAGCAGAAGAAGCTGCACAACCATCTGCAGCACTGACAGAAGCCAGACTTGATCCATGAGAGCACTGCATGTTTTCAGCAAGGATCAGAAAACCAGCTTACCAAAGAGTAAAACAAAACAGCTCATTGTTTAGGACCCTCATCTTTCCATTCCTTCTCAGGATATGTATCTGGACCCTGCAAAGTTCTAGTTTTTCTTTTATTCAGCTCTCTAGAGGATGAAATGTCTGATTCACACTCCAATGAGATAAATGTGGCTAATTCACAGGTAGTGTCACTGCAAAAGGCCCAACCCACCCTCAGGCCTCCAAGCAATCCGTGTTTGGTGATCTCTGCAGATGGCTGAAGTGGCTCATCTCCTCTCTAGCAGAAGTGTTTTATGTTCTCCATAGGGGGAAAGAAAGGAGAATAACTGCATAAATTACCACTGCAAGCAATCTCTTCCCTGTCTTCCCTGTCTGCTCAGCTCCTAAAGGACCAGTATATACTGACTCTAATCAGGCTTGTCTGCTCGTGTCAGGAATTTCAACAAGAGGAAGGAGAGGAGATACTCTGCCTTCCAACCAGCAGAAAGCCTCCTGCAGCAGAGATTGTTCCCAGGGGGCTCAGGCCCTTTTCCCTCATTGATCAGAGAAAACAGTCACTCCGGGGCATTACCCACTTACCCTGACCTTTGCTTTCAGCAGTAACAAGACCCCAACTCCCTCCTGCTGAGTGCCCAGCTTATATTTTAACAAGACTGATTTTCAGCTGGGAGATGCCTGGATATTGTCCTGCTTCTCCCATTGCTCAGGCTGGGCTGAGTGTGAGCATCTTCATGTAACATAAGCCAGTGTAACCACAGCAGAGTGGCAGAGCTTCACTCTCTATTCTCAGTGCAGGGAAGCAGGATCATGAAAGTGCTCTTTACAGGTTTCCTGTCCTAATCCAGGGAGAAATTGCTCTCGTTGTTCACTGAAGTTAGGGAATTGTAGGGGTTTGTACTTTCCTTTAAAGAGCTTGCAAGCCCTGCAGAGGCAGTGCCTGTGTTCTGTGTTTTAGCACCTGCAAAAACCACTCAGATCAGCAACTTGCCAGAGCTACAGAATACATAAACCTGGTATTTTTGCATCTGTTTAGTATGGGCTGTTAGTGGGAACCAGCTGAGTAGGTTCATGTCGTTTTTGCAGGAGAAAGCAGATGACACAAAATCCCTCTCCTTGTATTTTTAAAAGGAGGCCAAGAGAAGTCACTTCTCTCTCCTGCATAAAAATTCAACAGTGCCCCAGCTCATTATTTGGCACGTTTTTTGTACAAATCTCTAGAAGCAATGAATGCAGCTGGGAAAAACTGCAGCCTAGCAGCCACGAGGCACTCGTTTGGATTGACCTGTCTCCTCCCACAGCCTCAGCCGCAGTGGGACCAAGCAGCTCCTTCGGACTGGGTGTGTATTTAGAACTGCTGTCCTTGCTATCAGCTGGTACTTCCCAGCCCTCTCACAAGCCATGAAGATCTGGAAGCTGTCTGGAGAGATGGGATGAAGCAGAAAATAAGAAAACACCAATACTGAGTTGTTAAACGTTGTCTGAGTGACTGGAGCAAGGCTCAAAAATGAAACGCCACTCGCAACCACACTTGGAGTGAGAATATGATATTAAATTGTGAGAATACCGCATTAAATTGTCTCCTTCTCGTACTTGGGCACCACCTGCTGGCAAGTAATTAAATTAGCATCATCAGCCAGATATTAAACTCCGCAGTCCCTGAGAGTATGCCAGGGTTTTTCCAGATTATTAAGCAAGGCAGAGAGGAGAATTTTTTAATCACCTTATGCCCACCCTGTGCCAGCACTTAGTTAGTGTAAATATAATTCCTTGTACATCCCTCCTCTTTAAGTTTGTGGTGATTTCTTATGGCAAATGTCTTTGGGCACATGCTCTTGGCATGTGCATGGGAAACCAGGCATGTGCATGGCACAGGCACAGCCGCAGTGCTCATCTCAGCTCTCAGTGCTTCTCATCCCACCTGCAGAGTACCCCTGGATATGCCAAAACACAGGCAGGACCAACATGGGACTGGAAGGACAATCATAGAATGGTTTGGGGTGGAAAGGATATTAAACCCCATCTTGTTCCATCCCCTACCACAAGCAGGGACACCTTCTTCTATCCCTCTATATCTTGGTTGCTCCAAGCCCCATCCAACGTGGCCTTGGACACTTCCAGGGATGGGGCAGCCACTACTTCTCTGGGCAACCTCTGCCAGGGCCTGACATACCTGGGAGCCAAGGCTGTGTAACTTACTGTAATCCCAAAATATGAAATGACAGAACTGAGAAATACCAGCACACCTTCCTCAGGCATCCCAGAAGGAGCCACAGCATGAGAATGGCCAAGGGACAAGATTCTCCCAGGGGAGATCTGCAAGAGGGATACCAGGAGAGAGTGGTCATTCCTAAGAGCTGCAAATAGGTTTCTGGGAGTTTTGACTTCATGTCTGACACAGATTCATCTTCCTTTGCAATGTTTCATGCAGTAACAGGAATAATCCCCATGCCCAGCAGTGTAAGCCCACTCAGGCTGGCCTGGCAGCATGGAGCTTATCTGCAGTTGTTAGCAATGGTTTGCATCAGCTGCTCCTCTGCCCTTGGCAAAACATTTCCTGCAGCCAGGGCTGGTTTTGCACCAGCTGCTCCTCTGCCCTTGGCAAAACATTTCCTGCAGCCAGGGCTGGTTTTGCACAGGTACAAGTGTCTTCCTACCAGCCTGGGGAATGTGCAGGCAGGGCAAAGGAGAACACAGAGAGTGAAGACAGGGACATAATCTCAACATTGGGACCAGCAAGTCTTCCTCTTTGGGAAGCCATGCATCCGGCTGTCCCTTGCAAGAAGGAATAGACAAGTTTCCTGGCTGGTGACACTACCCAGGACAGCAGAAAAGGGCAGCTAACAGACCCAACTTCTTTCCATGGGCACCCAAAGTCATGTTGTGGTGCATAAACTGGCAGTGGGGTAAGAGATGACATGTAGTACCCAGTGCTCATCCTAAGATGCTTCCTCCTCAGCTTTTGGCTGAGAGCTTCACAGCTGGTTCCCAACATACTGTTCTGTTTCTCCACATTGAGGGGAAAAAGGATAACCAGGACTTGGATCTGGAAGGCTGAGGGGAAATGAGAAACGACATCCAAATTCCTCATTGCTTGCAAGATGTGTATACACCACAGGAGAAAACAAGCCAAGAAGAAATCAAATTAAAAACTGTGCTTGTGAGAAATTAGGCTGAGAGTGAAAAAGCTCCAAACTATCATTTTTGCTGCAATCTGCTGTTGAAGGCTTGTGGTCTCACAGGACCCCTGGAGCTGTGGGAGAGCTGTGTCAGGTGGCTCTGCAAAGGGGTAGGGAAAGCCTTGTGAGACATATGGGAGCATTTATACACTATCTGCCTTCAGCTGGCTGCAGAAATGTGTGATTTTTATAAATGGGGGGAGGCTTTTGGGAACCTCAGTCTTGCTGCAGGGCAGATACTTGTCCATTTTCTTGGCAATGAGCTCAAGGAGACAAGAACAGCTCACTAGAACCAACACATGTGTGAAGCTCCCCTGGACCTAAGGGACAGGCTCCCAGTGGGATGAGGCAAAACCCTATCCCATCTTGCCTGAGCAGTCAGCTCCCATTTCCTCTGCATGAGATGCACAAACAGAGCACAAAAATAATAATGGTGACAGAAGGGTGCATGGCCAAGCACACCCCTGCCATGTGCCAGCCCCATCTGAGAGGCCCCTGGATGAAATGCAGCCCTCACCCCAGTGAACAGAAGCCCCTGGGAGAACAAGAGTTGGTGGAAAGGCAGATTTTGAGACCTGAATTGCTGCTGTTGGGTGTTCCTGCATGTCTGGATGGGGAATTCTCTCTGGATGGCTGATGCTGGAGGACACATTTGCCTGATGCTTTGCAAAGCTCAGTCTCAGGAAGATTTTCCTTTGGTTCAGCCCCATCTATGATGGAAAGGAGAGCCTGATGGATGGCAATGTGTCCTCAGAGAGCCCAAAGAGCCTCCCACACCATCTCCATGCCCCTAGCAAGGGAAGAACATGCTGGCTAGCCCCATAGATCACTTTGAGTTTACTGTGTTCAAGCAAGCTGCAGAGAACAGCTGTGGATTTGTCATTTAAAAGCATTTTAATGAGAGGAAGCTCATTTTTCAGTGCAAAAGCAGAAGCTCAAAGAAATATTACAAACTGTGAGCATTACATTCTGCTTCCTTCACAGCAGGTCTGAGCCATCTCATCTGGTGCATTATGAAAAAGTTATTTTANAAAAAAAAAAAACAAAAAAATCCAACCCAGGAATGACAGTGCAGCTACCTTGCTGCTTCTCCCAGGAGGTAATTGCTTAATAGGAACATCTCACTGCGTCAAAGAAAAATAGAATAACTAGGCCCTTTAGATCTTCTCCCCAGCTGTTACCTACAAGTACCCACAGCTGCTGCCAGTAATTTCTAGCACCCTGGCTCCTTATATACCACAGTACAAGAATATCATCACCAAAAGCAACCTCATTGTGCAAGAAAATAGCTGGAGTGTATTCCACAGTGACAGCCAGAGTAGCATGTTCTGTGTTCCAGGAGAATCAGGGCTGATCCATCCTCAGTGGCAGCCAGGACTGGCACTCGCCTGGAGGTGATGAGTTCCTTTTGTGCAGGTACCTTCCTGCTGAAAACCCAGCAAGCTCAGCCAGCAGGGATCAAACGTGCAAAGGGAGAGAGCTCAGGGTCCCTCAGGTGATGTTTCTGCACCTGAACCCCTGGGCTGAGCAGCAGGTGAAGTGGAAGGAATAAGCCCCCAGACCAAAAGCACATCTTCAAGAGGAAGCACATTTAAGCAGAGGATAAATTGGAATATTTTATGTAATTCTGGAAAACCTGCTCAGAGGCAGTGCTAGAGCAGGTGAGGGTGTCTCTCACTGTGGTTAAGTGTTCCCACAATCAGCCAGGGCAAAGGTGGTGTTTAACAGCATCAATAAACCTTTCCCCAGCACCCCTAGCCCTGCACCAGGTGTGATTCCTGAGCTGAGGACTATTGGAAGGGCAGGGACTGCCACAGTGTCACTCCTTCACTTCCTCAGCCCTTTTGTCTTTCTGATGTCCAGCCCCAGCTTTCAGTGATCCTGATTTTTGCAATGGCATCCTGATTTCTGCTCTCCTCAAGACAACTTCACATAGCTCTTGATCAGGTCTCAAACTGCTGCAGCTGCTGGCTGCAGATTCCCTGTTTCTCCAAGGGCCTCACTCTCATCCTGCTGTGTCAGGCAGGGTGGGCACTGAAAGCAGAACAGAGCTCTTAGTCCATCCCATGGTGTACTCCTGGGCTCTATGCTGAGGTTTTCCTCACACTGGAGGTGGGAGCTGGAGACTCCTTACACTGGGTGTCTGGTGACTGAGAGGCAGCATTGATGTGCAACACCTGCAGCATAAAAACTATTTGGGAAAATAAAATGGCAGGAGGTGGGAAGCTCAGTGTAAAATTCTGTGCTCAGCTTGAGGCTGAAAATCACTGTTCTCTATTAACTCAGCAGATTCCTTCCCTCCCCATTACCCTGACAGGTCCAGCAAAGCAGTGCAGCTGAGTAGATTTCTGTATGGAGACCTGAGGAGTGATGATTTGGCATTCAAAATGGGTACAGTTGATGCAGCAAGGAAGAAGTTTGGGGGAGGGAGACTTAGAAATAAAACCGGAGGATTTTAGGATAAAGATTCAACCTCCTCAAACCATACACCCCCAGAAACACAAGGGAAATAATTTTTAACGTAAAAAACCTAGAATGATGTCAAAGCCATTTGCAATGCAGCGTGAGCTGCATCTAGTGGCTAAAGAGAGAAGTGCTTGCCTTTGGAGGAGCAGTCTAGCCTGGTAGGAAAAGCGACAGCCAGATCCAGGAGTGGAACTAATGCTTCTCTCCTTGCTGCTCACAGTGGGACCCAACAGCGATCATCCTGCCTGAGGAAAAGCAGCAGCTCACACTGAATCCCATCTCAGTATTTTAAACTACACCTGTTCTGGAGGTGCTACAGGAGCCTCCTGACCCAGGTTTGCATCAGCCCTCAGAGCCTGGAAGGGACCCCTCCGGGATCAGCTGCAATGAAACCAGGCTGGTGCTGCTGCACCACTTCAAACAGGGCAGCGTGGGCAGGAGATTCGGGCAGAAGGGCAGGAAATGCAGAGCAGGCAGTTTCGTGCATTAGTGAAGACACCCAAGAGCTGCCAGCACAGGCTAAGCCAGTCCCTGCAGCTTCATATTCTGCTCAGGGCTGTGTAATCCCTGGCTGCACATTATTAGGATCCTCTGCATTTCCTCCTCTAAATTTTGACAGTATACTGATAACTCAATTTGAAAGCCAAGGTGTTTCCTTGACACAGGACTTTTTCTAAATGGAAGGCAAAGTATATCAACCCACGGCACGATTCATTACCCTCAACTCAGAATGTATAACATGTCAGGGATAAAGCCATGAAGTTTTGATTTATAAAGGCTAATCAAGCAGAAAGCTATTAACCAAGGGGCAATGGCTTATTAAATGAAATGAAAGGAGAAACACTGTCAAAACACCTAGTTCTGACTCTTGGAACATATAATTGCTCTTCTTATCTGTCCCAAGTCTTAACTATGAAAGTTAAAGCGTGCAAGTTTAAACATAGTGAGGACTTGATCCAGCATCTATTTAAGCATTGAGGGCATAGCAAATAATATCACTGAAGGGCTTTCTCAGAGTACTCAATGAGTTCAAAGATCAAGACCTGGACACTACCTTCTGCAAAACTCCCAGTAAATTGCCCTGGATTGACAGCAGGGTCAGTTTCAGGGGGCACAGCCTGGAGGGATGTGGCACAGCCCATGACAAAGTGCAAGAACATGTCTACGGTCCTAAATATAATACTCCTACCTGAGCAGGCTGCTAACCAAGCAGAGATTCCATGCAATATGATTCCCTACAGCCAGCCCACCTTCACTTAATTGATTCTAGTCAGGTAACATCCTATAGCATTTCTCAAATAAGACAAATTTGAACATAAAGCAAAAAACCCTCCCACCACCTAGCTCTGTGTACTCAGCCTATTTTCTCACAGGGCCTCCCCCAGCTTTCCCTTCCCTTCTACCTGGGTTAGACTGCTCTTCTAGCTCTAACTCACTGCCTGATAACCAGCTGACTTTGCAGAATCTTCCTTCTCTCCCACCCCAGGCCCCTCTAAAAAAAAGAGAAGAGCACCACCCTTCCCCTCCAGACTGCTCCCATCTGCCTTTTTAAGGGATTGTCACACCCAGCCATGTCAGTGATTGACTTTGATTCCTGGATGACCGGAATCAGCTGAGGAAGGGAGGGATCACTGATCCATTAAAAGTAAAGCTGAGCACAGCTCCTTAGGTAGGGTTTACTAGCCTGGCCTACAGTGAGTTGTACCCTAGACCAAAAGCTTTCTCAGTTGAGATGTGCTGTGCTCTTGGAGCACAGCAATAGGGTGGGCTGGAAGGAAATAGTTGAATTTTCACTCTATTTTTGCTCTCAAAGATCAAAGTACAGCAAAGCTCTGTTTCTTGCAGTGATTAGCCTTCAGGATGAAGGAGCTGGTGCATTGATTCTTCCTCTTGCACATAAAGTTGACTTTAAGCCTTTCCTGAGTATTTTCCTCAGTTGAAAAGCTGACTGTGTCCTAAGCCACTGCTACCAACCAAGCCCACAATTTATGTTCTTCATTGTATCTGGTTGTTTATATCAGACAACTTTGTTTCCTAATTTTCATGGATGCCTAAACACAAAGATAAACACAAATACTGATCCTAGTGACTTTGGAATTACCCTGAATGTTGGGTATCCCAGACTTTCTGCAAGGTATTCAAGACTCTGAACAACCCCCTCTAGCAGCACATTTTCCGATTTCCAGGGAAGTAGTTTCCCCTTAGTATAGTGAATGCATTCTTGCTCCCTTTGTTTCACAGACAGGTTCTGCTGTCACAGGTGGATTAGTGCTCTATCTCTCCCCTTTGTAGCAATCTTCTTAATCAATCAGCCTGAGATCTCCTGTTGGTTCTAAGCTCTGAAATAATCTCCTGACATACCTAACCTGAGAAGCTGTGTGGCTTCTGGTGATCTTGGGAACCTCAGAAGGGGGAGGTTTGTTTGTGTTTAAGGGCACTTACAGACGGAAGGAGAGAGAAATTATGTGACAAAGTCTACTGATATCACTCCTGTGCTGGTGGAAACAGTCAGTGAATAGTCGCTCAGCTTCCTCTGGCTGGATGGTATCTCTGGCAAGGGAAAATGTTGGTGGCAAATCTCTCAAATAAGGTTTTCTCTTAGATCAATAAAACTACTTTCCTTTGAAAGGAATTCCTTGGCTGCTGCCACACAGTTCACATTGAGAGAGAAAAGAGCCATCAGGTTTAGATGTCAACAGTGTCACTTCAACGGAGGCAATGTCTTGCCTCCATGTCAGTCCTGATCGCATTTCTGGCACAACCAGAGTGGGATGGGCCATTGATTCTGTCCCTCTTTGCTGGGGAAAGTCTCTTCAGTGTTGGCTGACCGGAGAGTCTTGCTGCTCTCTGACACTGTGGTTTTGGCTGGTAATTGAAACCCTCAGGCCTGCGGGCAGACATGGAGATCTACCCAAATTTCCTGCCTTAGCGTCTGTCCCTGGCTCCAGTGCAGGGGATTTCTACTGGGAACAGTCTCCATCCTGACACTCTCTGCACAGGGCTCTGCAATCCAGCAACCAGCTCCTTTGCTCTACCCCTATGTCTCCACAACAGGAACTGTTTCACTTTCATCCTGGAGTAACAAAATTCACTTTGGCCCAAATAACAGAGTACTTTTAATTTTCAAATGGCTTTATCAGCCTCAGAAGGACAGTTAAATGTGCTGGGGATTACAACTGGGATGTCAGAGCTGCAGGAGAAGTTTGAGATTTCTTCACAGTCCACTGGAGAGCATGTTTTAAGTATGCTGAAAATGAAAGGTTACTGCTCTAAAAAGGGTTCAAGAGCATTGATACCTTCAGCCTGAGGATGCTAAGACCACATTGTGAAATTGCATCAATACTTTGAAGAAATAAGATGCCATTACGGCTGCAGCATCAAAAGCAATGTAATGGCTCTTCTTTGCAATCAGCAGGTTAAAGGCTTTCTCTGAACTGCAGTGCCTTAGTGGAAGATGTTTATAAAGAGCATGGTGAAGTCTGTCACAGCTCATTCAGTGTCTGCAATAAAGCAGAGCTGCCTTAACAGTCCCCAATGCAGCATTCTTCTGGCAGAAAATACTGTTACAGCACATTGAAACTGGAAGTGGGAGAATGAGAGGATTTTATAGCATATTTAGGCACAGGAGCTTTCATAGGTCAGAGGGGAACTTACCAGTGGTGTTTGTTTTGTTGTTTTTTTTTTTTTTAATTGTTTTGGAAAGTGTAATGAAAGTCAAAAGCTGGAAAACACTTTTCTTTAAAAATAAAAGCATTGAGTGTTTCAGTGGCTTCCATCGTGTTTTCCAGTCTCCATGCAGCAACCTGGCCAGAACACAGAGTCCTCTTCCCCTTCAGGCAGTTTTGTAGGGTTTGCAATTCACATGATAGCTTTTTGAGCTTGCTTTTTCAGGGTGGGCACAGCAGGCAAAGACTGTGGCTTAATTAGGCTGATATTGCTGAAGTCACCTGCCACTTTCTAAAGGAGACAGGGCAGACAACCAGTGGGGACAGGGTTCCAAATGTGGAAACCTATTTTAGAGGAAAGCTAACTCTTCTGGCATCTTGGAGAGATATGCTCACTACCCCTCACCAGGAAATGTGAAGTGTCCTCAGGTGTGGCTGGTCCAGCAGAGCTCTCATGAGCCTCTCCAAGGAGAGCTGAAGATGTTCCTAAGGCAGTAAGAGATGCCTTGTGTGGCACTGAGGCTCCACGCTTTGTCTGTGTCAGTTTTGTTGAATATCCCAGGTGTGCTACAAGAGCATTAATGTGTTTTTCAATTTTACTGGACCTTTGGGAGAAAGGTATGGAAACCAAACATATCACAGGCTTCTTGTGAGAGCTATTAGTAAATCAGCTCACGTTTTTTTCCCAAGATTGTGTGCCTAGCTGGCTTTTCTATTCTAATTCAAGAGCAAAAGGAAGCTGGAATTGTGTGGCCTTCATTCTCTCTTCTATTTGTACATGTGTCTCGGGAGATGAATTATTAATGATAATGTAATTATAGGAGTGAACAAACAAGTGCATTGTACGTTGTTCCCCCCAAAGAAGCTGCAGTCTGTGATCGGGACACTAGATGGTAGTGTCAGTCCAGAAACATTTCAGTGATGTCTGACAATGCAGTGACAATAAATCATGGCTGTTTCAGTGGGATCTGCTCCTTGCAACACGAAATTTGAGGTGAATAACTTGTGATGTGGTAACTTTATTCAGACCCAAACTTTTTGCAGTTAGGTTCGAAAGCTGTAAACAATTTCCAACTGTTTTCCAGAAACAGAGATCTTGTCTGATAATTTTGCAGTTAACCATTACTGCACTACATGAAAACAAGTGAAATCTCTACTTCTGGTGGTGTGAGCACAAATTCTGATCAGAAAAGAAGCCCAGACCCTTGATATCTCAATCATCTCAATCACTGACACCAGTGATGTTAAGGAAGATTCACAGCCATGTTCCAGCTTGCTTTGTTCAGTTGTGTTTCAGTGTGAGATTAATAAAAAGTGCATGTGAGATGTGGAAGTCACCATTTTTAATTATTAGATATCATAGATTGAGAAATTAATCGAATTCTGACTGGGAATAGAATGCAGGGACAAATCAGGCATATGTTTCTCCTAATGTGACCATTTTGGTTTCAACAAATTGCAAAGTAGTATTGATTTCTATACATAAACTATGAACAAAAAAGAATTACAAAACTTCTCAGGAGCCTGAAAAGTCAATACCAACCAAACTAGAATGGCATTTAGGAGAGGGATGCACTGCTGATGAAAATGAATAGCAGTAAAATAGCTTCTCACTTGTAATTTTTATCTAATATCGTATCAGGTCTGTAATCCTTTGCAAGTGTCATCTAATGCATCACTGGTGACTGCAGAAATGTACAGAATTAATAAAGAAGGTGCCTGGATGTGGAATAGCTCCAGCCTTCCTGAAAGGTTTTGGTTTGATGTATGATATTCCACCGATGAAAGTATAAAATCTATTAATTCACACAGTGAGTCTTATTCTTGAGTTTCAGCAAAAGAAGCCCTTTGCTCGAGGCCCCAGTTTCATACCATGAATTTATCCCAACAGGCATCTTCAGCTGTGAAACTGTGTGGTTGTGTCACAGCACTTCTGACAGGAATGGCTAGGGAGTTGCAAACATGTGGATTAGAAGAAAATCTAGTTTAATATTTTGCTTTAAACTACCTTTAAACACCTGAAGGAGAGGAAGGGAATAGTGGGTGTGAATTGCCTGGCTGCACATAAAGAGAAATCCAGCAGGAAGGGGAGTATGGATAGGGATGACTGGCATGCTGTGAAATAAATGGGCATGGCAAAAAGCCAAAATATAACAAATACTACCTCGAATATATGGGATTAATTTTTCTGGAGATCCTTTCTATTCTGTTGTCCTGCTCCTTGAATGTTACTGTCCCAGCATATGATAAGCATTCATAATTTTAAGGAAAGTGGAAGGAGTAAGGCTTTCTCACTAACGTGGGCCAGTCATCATTTTGCACTGAACAATCTTCCTTTCCTAAGTTTTTTTTTCTCCCCATTTTAGAGCAGAGGATGGAGTGAGTGGATGGGAGAGCCCACAGGGATGGATATCAGCAGGGCACAGCATGTGTGACCCACCCATAAAAACAAAACTTCCCACTGTCATCCCAGTGCTACTCCATTCCCGTGGAGCAGGTGGTCTCTGAATGCATCTGCTCAACTCTTCTAATGATCTGCTTCAAACTGGGAGTTCTGATCCCTCCTCCCTTGACAGGTCTTGTGTGTCTCTCAGGCTCAGCAGAAAGTGAGACCCAGCAGAATGTTCCTTGCCTTCTTGGAGAACTCTTCAAAGTGCTGCACTGTCTTTTTTCAAAGGAATTTTGAGCAATCTGTAGCTCCCTCAGTAACCTACTCTACTGAACTGAGAAATCCCTACTAGACAAAAGCCGCTAATTTTTAGGCTCAAAAGGTATAAACTAGTTTGTTTTACTGGTTCTGCATGGATGTAAGCTCTTGCTAAGGATGGGAGGTTGTTGCTTTCAGTCAGATAAGGCTATTTCAAGTTCAACACAGATTTTGTCAGCCTGGAGCTCAAATTTTCATCTACTTGTGCCCAATTGCAAGCAAGAGCAGCTCTATCCCTTCTGTGAGAAATATCACTGTTTGACTGGTATCACAGTTTGAAAATAAATTAAACTGAGAGGCAGGTGCTGCCTATGACCAGACAAAGAAAAAGTTCAGGAAGCCTTTCTGTATCTTCAGATCAAGATGAACTTCGATAAACTTGGGTTATTAAAAACACAAGCAGCATTTATCTTCCTCTTTTGACTTGCAAATTAACCTAAACTCATGTAACCAAATCTGATGGAAATGTATTTTCAGCTGTACAGTTCACCAGAGACTTAAAAGACAAAATCATAATTGCATATTGTAGACTGCTTCTGCTGCAGAAGTTTCCAGAGCAAAAGCCTACTTTGGTGAAAAGGGGTTGTAAACTTAAAGAACAGTTAGAAATGCAGAATTTGATGTTGCTCATTCAAATGTGGTAAGGATTTTGATTTGGATCCTTTCTCTTTCCCTTTGAAATGCTATTTACCTACATCAGAGTTTAATAAGGTTAATGTGTTAGATGTTCCCCCAGTGTAAATTCTATCAGTGGGAAGAATAGTGCCTGAATAAAGTCCTCCAGCTCTATTCATTTGCTTTCAATGTGTCAAATTAATTTTGCCACATGGGTAATAAAAGCTGTGCTTCTGTGTATTTCTGTAAACATTGTACAATTTAGAAAGTGTTTATGATTTCTTTCAACAATGAAACTTAAACTGTGCACAGTCCAATATTGGTGAGTAATTTCAGAAGTGACTGAGGCATGTAATTGAGTTTGTCAGTGTAATTGTATTTTGGAATAGATAGTGGTATGGTTTCTTCAGTCATTAGTGAGTCTCGTATTTAGTGTGCTGATTAATTCTATTAGAGGAGTTAATTAGACTGAGAAGGTGGGGGTGAGGATGGATACAAATCACTCTAAAGCACTGCATTTAACTCAGAGTTGATTATTCTGAGCACAGAGAAATGCTGCCTCTCCCTGTTTTGGACTCACGCGTGTGATTAGAGCTCATCAGTGCAGCCCCACGCCTGTGACAAGGACAGACGATGAGTATGGATGCAATTCTCTCTCCTTTCAAGTGTGAACTTCCAAATTAAGGCACTGTGATACAGGGATGGCCAGACTTCAAAATAATAAGCTTCTGTGCATACTCTGGAATAATAAAAATAATAATTACAATATTTCTGGCACAGCCTCCCCATATTGTTTCCTGTAAAGAATAAAAGGTAATAAAGAATAAACAGGCATCACTTAAGGGCACTCTCTGGCTTTGTGGACTTCAGAAGAGCTTGGGCTCCAGTCTTGACATGGGAGATTCAAAAAAAGGGGGTGGAGAATTGAAAGAGCCTCCTCTAAAGCCAAAATATGCAAAATATACACACAATAGATTTTTAAGCAGCAGTTGGTGTGTAATTTTTTAATTATCTGGAATATTTCCAATCAGACAAACATAAGACACTGTCAGAAGAGCATTAAAACAGGCCTTGAGGCATCAACAGAGCTGCACAAAAAGTCAAGGCCCTTTATAAACCCTATGTACATGCTATAAGATGGTGTGAGTTTCTGGAAAACAGCCTCAATCTGAATAGGCATGAAGGAAGGACACTGTCAAATGAAACAGTGGTCAGGACTACACAAAATCCAGCAGTCGGCACATTCACAAGGAACTGTGAGGCCATGTCAGGGAATTGCTCCCAGGCTGCCTGGTCAGGCCATTACAGTGCTGCCAGTAAAAGTGCCTTTTATCTCCCAACTCCTTCCATGCACAGATAAAGCAGCTGTAGTCAGTAAAGGGCATATTTTAGTAAGATTAAGAGTGGTAACATCTGGCGAATTCACATGTCATGAACTGCTCCTTACCCATGTACAAAGAGCCTCTGTTCCCATGCCTTTTTGTTTCCCTTAGATAATGGCTTTTCTGCAGCAGAATCCAATGATAGGTTATCGGCTGGGAATGGCAACGCAGCTCACAATGGCACCGTAGAAGGGACGATCAGAAACTTTCAGCATTGGGAAACTTCACATCGGAAGCCATCTCCGATAATCCTGCTGAGAGGAGAACTGGAAAATTTCTCTCTGCAAAACCAAAGGAAAAGGAAAAGGGCCCTGGAAAGTCACAGGAAGGTGAAAAAAAAAATTCTTGTCACCAGCCTCCTTCCGCTGGTCCTGGGAAGGACCTCTTGGCTGCCTCTCACCAAAGAGCTGTGCTCCACAATGTCAAAGGAAACAAGCAAGGGGGCCAGGGATGTCCCTCTGAGATGTCAGCTTGCTGGAGACACTGTCAGCCTTCTGGAAAGAGTTAGAGGAGCTGTCAAAGCCTGTACCAATAAAGCTGTTTAATTCGGGTTTGATGGTGCTGTATGGATAGCCTGACAGATGCAGCTGGGTGTGGACAAAGATCCATCCCCTGATCTTCTGGAGTTGCTGTTTCACTTCTCTCCAGGGGCTTTGCTGTGGGTTTGACTTGCAGTTAATAGGAAATGGAAAAGGAAGACTGAAGTTAGACAACCTTCCAATCCTCACTGCTGACCTCTTCTTTAGGAGTGGTCATCTTCATCCAGTCCACTCCTATCCCCAGCCCTGTAGAAGGGAATATGAAGCAGGATTTCATGTGATGTTACAGGACATAGGCAGCAGTGTGGAGTGATGGCAAAAAGGGATGTGCAGGAGTTCTGGGACAGTCAACATGTCCCCCAACAGCTATGAGAGTCTGTGCTCCCTTCAGCTATCTGCTCCCTGTCCCTACCTTGTCACCCACGTCCTTTGGTCTCTTTGTCCTCCTCTGAGTAGCCTATGCAGATTGAGAAACTCTTCTTTGAATTAGATTATACTAATAATGAACTATCAAGTACAGAGTGCCAAACACACAGCTATTTTTTCTTAAAGCAAACTGTATTATTTTTACAGTTTACATTAAAAAATAGCTGTATTTTGCATGCCGAAGTTCAGCTGTTCAAATAAACCCTTTAGCTCTTTTCTTCAGTGACACCTCCCAATAGGTGGATTGTTTCAGCCATGGTGGCTGTTCCATATGTCACTCCAAGCACTTTCCATCCACTCCCTGGGAACCAGAGATGGGATTTAGCTGATTAAAAACTCTGAGCCAAGCAAACAGTGTTGCGGTGAGCCATGGCCAGAGCCATGGTCAGATGGACCTAGAGACCAAAAGGTCCATTGGTTTGAGGCCTCCACAGCCCAAGGGATCAAAGGTACAGCGAACACCCACGAGGCTGTTCTGTGCTGACCATTGGCTCCTGCCCCCCCTCCCCTTATGCTTCATATTTGGTTATTTCTCCAGCAAGTTCTATGTCTCTCGGTAGCTAATTGGCCTCTGTTACTCCTTTACCCCCCATTCCTTCTCCTGTTTGCTCTGACCCCTTCTCCCTGCACTTGTTATACCCCATAACTGATATTTATTGGTTTTTATGTGTTTTCCACGCCCCGTATGCAGGGGTGTAAGATTTCTGCGGCATTTTCGGCGGTTTTTCTGTTCGGCAATAAACCCTTCTCCCACCGCCCCGAGAAGTCCCCTCGCTTTTCTTCTGTGCCTCCTTTGCGCACCCTGACCAGCGGTGGGCAAGGCGAGACCGAGCCGGAGCTTCGCCTGCCCTCCCTGAGCTGCCATCGGCCTCCCTCCCTCCCTCCCTCCCTTCGGGGCAGGCGGAAGATCGCCCGGTGCCCGCACCGTGAGCTGGCCGCAGAAGCACTGTGGCAAAACAGCTGGCAATGAATGAATTTTTTTTTTAAATACTAGTCCTTGTCTGTACAGAAACAATTGCAATTTATTTCTGACAGGAAGCTGATGGAGCTGAGCAGTGGAGGGTGAGGGTCTTCCTTGAGTTGGAGCCAGAAACCTCTCCCAGGGGCCAGGGCCACCATCTCTGCAAAGCATTGCTGGGCCACATCACTGAGATGGGAGGACCCATCCAACCCCATGGAACAGGGAGGAGTCCAGCTCTCCAAATCCATGAAAGTCAAGAAAATCCTACTCAATTTGAGTCTTTGCTTACAAAGGCCCATCAAAAGCCCAAGGGGTCATGCTGAGCTTGTACCAGGATAGCCTTGGTCTTGTGCTGGTTGGAAAGGGATAGAAAATGGATCCAGCACTAATGTTTACCCACTCCTCCTAGAAGGGACAACCCACCTCATGTTTTATTAACTCCAGCAATAGCCTTTAGAAGAGACCAGGTCTGTTAGTACTCTTTTTTAAAAAGAAGAAGGACCTAAATCACAGAATGACTAAAGCAAAACAGTGGCTGAAGAAAGCATGTTTCCTGGTTCCAGCCACTCTATGGGAATGTCAGGGATACTCCTCTGGGACAATTTGAAAATGCACAATTATTTGGGCAGCTTAGGGCCATTCTGTTGTAAACTTTTTCTTAGCTCTGCTTCCTGAGTCAGCTAAGTCATTGCATTGGCCCACAAAATGACTTGAGAACAGATGTGAGCAATTCCAGTGTCAGGGGGTTGGATTATAACCACAACTACAGGCATAATTAAGATTTTCCTTCATTTCTCTTATGAGCTAAAATGGAAATATTAGATTAACTCAGCTGTGCTGTAAGACTAACTGCAGAGAGTATGAAAGGCGTGTTCACGTGTAAAGGTCACTGCAATGCCACTGGATCATTATTTTACTTACTTTACCCAGTAGTTAAAATGCATGTTTTCTGTCTTTTCCAGGCCCTTCATCTTCAATTGTCCAGGCAGCCAACAAGGCAGAATAAATGAGGAATATCCAAAAGTTGTACAGTTTAA
The DNA here is from genome assembly GCA_013399225.1 of Rhipidura dahli. Lineage (NCBI taxonomy): Eukaryota > Metazoa > Chordata > Aves > Passeriformes > Rhipiduridae > Rhipidura > Rhipidura dahli. The sequence goes on along the minus strand of VXAC01004986.1, from coordinate 1,994,150 downwards.
GGCTTTCTATCATTATGCAAAATCTGTATCATCATTAATCACTTTTTTTCTTAATGAATTTGGGGACTAGTGTTTCTGCTGCTAAGTACTCAAAGGAGTTATTAAATTTATGGCTGTCTGGTTCCCCCATCTGTTTCCATAAAAATTTACTGCAATTATTTTTTCAGCAGAATCTCTAAACCCTGCCAAACTGCGTAAGGACAGGGAATGCTACTGTAAGTATGAGGGGGAGCTAATGGCATATGAGTGGCAAAAAATCATCTAAAATCCAGATTAAACAAGTCTTGCCTGCAGTTTGCATGAGAGTTAAGGCAGGAAAAGGAAGACTGACAAAATTAGGAGAGCTGGAAAAAATCCTGCCCATCCAGGTCCAGCTGTCCACTGCTGGCTATATATTAGGAAAATATTTAGTTAATTTTCATTTTCTGAAGGAGGCAGCTCCAGAAGCATGTGGGCAGAGGTTTTCAGCAGAGCAGCTGAGCACACAGGGGGGGCATGGGGCACTGGGCAGTGGGGTGGCAGCTGGAGGTGGAGGTGGAGTACCTGTCCTGGAAGGAATTATTGGGAACAGGACTCTGCTTCTTCATGCAAGAGCCCTGGTGTCAGGGGGCCTCTCAGATTTTACTACACTGAAGCTGTGGCCAGGAGCATTGCTGCCCTATCCCTGGCAGAAATAAACTGCAGAATATAAACCTGTGCTTCTCCAAGAATCTGGAAGGAACCCTCACCTTAGAGCATGCACATCAGGAGGCTGGTGACACAGCTGTCTCCTAGAGAAGAACCAGTGTCACACCTTTCTGGTGCATGGAGCCACGCTGCTCTCCTGCACAGAAGTCCTTTGCTCTGCTTGAATTTCAAAGGTCTGTTGCTGTTTGTAATAAAATGGGACAAACAACATTTTTATGGTCAAAGGTTTGTGTTTTGTTTCTCATCTGCCACGATATGCTCCTGGTGGTACATCCCAGCCTCTTGGGTGCCGTATTGGTCATATCATTGCAGTTCCCCCTTCAGATTGCTTCCCTGGCCCCATTATGCACCTGCTTATTATCTAATTAGATGGATTCCAGAGTCTTTATTTTCACTGTATTTATGCCAGCATGAATTTTTGCAGCTGATAAATTTCCATCTGCTTTTATGAACAGTGGGATGGGCTTTTCCTTCTCAGGAAGGAAAAGTTGTCGGGTGTTGCCCAAGCTAAAGCAAAAATGACGATCCAAGAAGGACTGACTGACTGGAAGGGGTTGGCTCTGGTGTGCCTGAATTGCTCAGGAGGAAGATAATGAAGAGAATGAGAAGAGCAATTGCTTCAATAAATAAACTGGAACATGTGTGAGACCAATTATCGCTGGGGACTGATATATGCCAAGAAGTCTGTTTTTAACATCTGCTCTTCAGCAGCCTTAATATGTTATGACCAGATCAATAAATCTTCTGCTGCTGGTGTCAGACATCCAACAGCAGCCAGAGAGTGAGGAGGAAATACACACAAAGAATATAAACATGCTTACCTATTTGCATACAGGCATAACCACACGTACAGGCATTTCTGTGCATGTGCATTGTTGTACTACTGGAAGGATTAATGTGAAATCAATCTAAAATGGTGCTTAAGTAGCCCTGACAAAGAGGAGCCATGAGTGGCTGATAGTCACTCCCTGTGATGTCTCTTTCTCTGCACAGCATAAGCTAGAGGGTTGCTATGTTGCTGCCAGCTCATATCCCACTCAGTGCACACAGAGATGGAGTGTGTTCCTTATCCTACTGCAATTAAAAGGATTTTCATCTCTTGCCAAGGCTTTTATGTGCTGCAAAGGTTGAGGGAAGCAGGTGAGGTGGTGTTGGCATAATGGCTATTTTTTAAAGCATTCTTATCAACCTGTAGCCATGGGCAAGGAAGGGCAGAAAAGAGACGCAGGGAAAAAAAAGAAGACAAAAGGAGCAGCTGAGCAAAAAAATTTTGGCCAGCAAGCTGCTGTGGTGATGGCAGAGTCTTTACTTGCAGCAAGATGAACACAAGTGTCTGTTCTGTCCTCTGCTTCAGGGTATTGCCCCTGCAGTGCCTGGAACAAGCCCCATGCGGCTGTTCCACAGCCTCCCCAGCTTTCCCTCCAGCCCCTGAGCTCCAGCCACAGCTGGACACAGGCTTGGGAGGAGCTGAAAATAGGGTTGACCATGATCATCTTCTGTTCAGGTGCAGCCAGACGCTACCTGTGCTCAGCCCAACTTCCTCCCCTGCAGGGGAGATGCTGGGGAGCACCCGCAGCATTTTCTTGCAGGGAAGAAAGGATGTGAGAAACCAGATCTCTTTCTTCACTCAATTTACTTTTCAAGCCCAGGGGGAGTCCACTGAAGGACTTGGCACAAAGATTGATGTTTGGCCGATGGCATTAAGCAGAACTTGTTCATTTAAGACAGGACAGTGGCTTGGAAGAATAGAAGGTTGTGACCTCTCTGATGCAGCAGCAGTTCTCCTGACAGAAGGTGATAAATAAAAGAGTCAGTGCCACAGAGTGTATCTGAAAGCTTTGCACTGAACAATATGAAAAATGCTTGCTATGACCCCAAGAACCTTTACATCAAGAAACCCCCTGGGCACATGGGGGTAAGAAGGTCTTGTTTTAAATGTTGCCATTGCTGGGTTCTGGGGGATAGCAGGGACTCCAAAAGCATGCTTCATTTACTGCAGATGTCTGATTTTTTCCCTCAGTATGGCTCCAATGTGCTTAATTTAATGACAGACATGGACCTGGAAACTGAGGAACTTTCAGCTTTTGTGTTTATTTAGCCACTCAACAGAACACCAGCTGGAAATGGTGGATTTCAGATCCTTTTTATTTCTGTGTAAATAGTAGGGTTCTTTCAGGAGCCAGGTGCTCTGCTGGCTGTTACTGTAATAACTGCTCACAGTCCAGTCATCTCTACATTACAGCTGGAATATGTAACTGTGGCTCCTGCTTCTTCCAGGAAGCAGGATCAAAGTTTTTGTAGAATCACAGAATAGTTTGGGTTGGAAGAGACCTTAAATATCTACTTCTAACCCCCTTGCCATGGGAATTTTCAATAATTAATTCCCAGGACAACAAACTGGCCTGCCTTAGACTTCAGGTGGTCAGACATCCATACCAGGGACAGGTGTGAAAGTAATGCCAAAGGAGTCCACTTGTTTGACCATTCCTGATATGAAACCAACAAGTGTTTCTTAATAAGCACAATACAGCCTAAACTAAAGCAAAGTATTGACAACCCACCAGATTACCATAAAAGTTGTAAGTTAAGAGACAGAAAACCAAGGAGCGACCTTAAAAATCTAAGGAGTTTGAGAAATGCAGCCTATTCAGGTTCTTCCTATTTTTGCCTGCAGAGCTTTGAGCTTTTCACTCAAAATGAAAATGAAGGCTAAATGAAATGAAGACTGCTCTAACATCACCTGTCTCTGGGGACTGAGGGAGCTCAGAAAAAAAATCACAGCCGTTGTAGGAGAGCTGTTTGCTGGAGTTGGCAGTGGCACTTTCATGTCAGTGATGGTGCTTGCTGTGGGCAGATGTTACAGCCCTGGTCAGCATGGGGCTTCCCACCTGCAAGCACCCTGAGCAGTCTGATGGAGAGGAGCTGAGCTGGATGTGAGGCACCATCACATTCCTGGCTGCTACATCCAAAACTCATCCCAAGTGATGTGCTTGCAGCCAAAGAAATCTTGGAATCAGAGCCTGCCTGAATTTTCTGGTTCTGCACACACTGCAGTGCTTTCCAGCATTCACCCTTTCTTCCTCCTCTAGAATCACATTTCCCGTAATTTCAAGTGTGGTTTCCTGCTGGGCGAGGATTGTGTGAGGATTGTGCCAAAATCTTCTCTGCAACTTTTGGAACCACTGATTAATTGAATGCCCTTTGTAGGAAGGGGGAGAGCCAGCGAGACACAAATACAAAATGTAAAAGCGTTTTGGATACGGGTGAAAAATGGCATTTTCCATTCCCGGAGAGCCAGCCGAGCTCCTGGGAAGAGGCCGGAGCAATGACCCTGGCCGGGAGGGTTTATTGCTGTGGCTCGGGGCAGCATCCCAGAGAAGCTCTGCGCTCAGGAGCACTGCACCGGGCTCTGTGCTGCAGACACTGCTGCCGATTGCAGGAGCTCTCTAAACACAGGAAGAGTTTACTTTTGAAAGGAGACATTGTTTATTCCGCACAAGGTGCAAAGACGGAAGTTTCCACAAATCAAGCATCACAAGGCGTAAAATGTTACGTCTATTATATGGTAAAATTTACATGAACCTCCTATCTAATATATATTCTCCGCCTGCCTAGTGCACATTTATTTGGGTTATATGATCTTACGCTAGACTGGAAACACGAAGTTCTTTTCTATTGTAGCAGTTATCTGATGTCATCAGTTACGTTTACAAAAGGTGGCAAATTTCATCCTGAAGACAGAAAATTCAGCTTGAAGACATCAACATCAGCTGAGGAAAAGCTCCGTTTCAGGATTTCAAGACTGTTTTTCCCTCAGGTTATAATTTTTTTCCAGGGCACACGGAAAAACTGCTTTCCCAACAGACCCCAGTCACGGGCAGCAGGCACTCTCGCGCACCCACCAGCACTTCAAGAACACCAGGAGGAATCCCTTCCCCTGCTTGAAGAGCGGCTGTGCCTTTATTACACAGCAAACCGTCACAAAGCACGAATTAATTAACGCTCGGCGCTAATTGCCGGGCCCTCTCCGCCGTGCGCATGCGCAGGGTCCGCGCGCAGGCGCGGTGAGAGCCGCACCCACGTGACCTCGGACCGGGGGCAGCAATATGGCTGCGCCCATGTGCGCTCAGGGGGCGCGCTCAGAGCGCCGCGTCAGGTCCCGCTGATCCCGTCCCGGGTCGCCAGCCCGCACCGCCACCCCTGCATGGAGCCGCGGGAGTCCTGGGCGACCTTGGCGGTGAGTGAGCGGACCCAAAATAGGTGGTTTTACCCGGTGTGCAAGAGCCCGATCCACAGACAGACTAGAGGAATATTTACAGTTCTGCACAGAAAGGGGCGCTGGGTGGCAAATCCACAAAGCCAGCACTGCGACTACCAGAATTTCTCATTATTTCTGCTCTTTACCGAATAAAAGCCTTAATGTTTATTTGCTACAAGTTACATACTTTTCTTATTAATTAGTTTTGTATTTTCTATTGATTAATGATTCTCTCGTTTCCCACGGCAATTAGTCCACACGTTCAGTATTTCTCTTCCTTTAGGTCCGTGGGTTTCCTGGATCGGCGGCTGTGATGTGCCCCTGCCAGAATGACCTTTTACCCCATCAGAGCTGAGTCAGCTCCGGTGACAAGCTGTCTTTATTAGTTTCTTACCCTTCTGTGGGGTTCTGTCAAATGGCCTTGTGGCCCATAAATTCTGCATCCTTTATGTCCACTATCAGTGGTACATCCTTCTTCCCACCATTTGTTAATCTTCCTCTAGGTCTGACATTATTTAAACATATGCAGCTCTAAACTTTAGCAATTCTACTGGCAAGTATTTTGTCTTTCTAACACGTAGACATCACATAAAACCTGTTGGCTGCTCTATTTCAACAATTAAATCTCCTTTCTTGCTGATTGGGCTTGAAAGTTACAAGGATCTAATATCAAAGAATATCCTCTCTTAGGAAAAGTTTTTCATATTCCATATTTTGCAGCAGGCCTGACCATTGCCTAGGTGATGTGCTGAGCTGATGGATGGCCACAGTTTGTGGCTTCAGCAGCCACTGCAGAGCCATGGAAGCCCCTGACCCTGTCTGTGAAGCATCTACTTAGTGCTGCACCCTAAAGCTGCTTTTCTATGTGTGGTCTGAGTAAGGGGGTGGAGCCCCAGTCACCATAGCTGAGGAACCCCTTGGAAACTTCCAGTGCTCTCTGTCAGTGACGGAAATCAGGGATATGATGCCTTAGGCTGGTGTAGGGAGAGCTTCAGGAGAGTTCAGATGCTCTGAGGCAGATGGATGCAAGCAGTGGGGTCGTGGCTCGATGTGTTGGAATCAGGTCCCAGTTTTGCTTAATCGTTGTGATTATAGAGTCATTGAATATCCTGAGTTGGAAGGGACCCACAGGGATCATCCATTCCAGCTCCTGGCCCTGCACAGGACATCCCAACAATCCCACCCTGGGCATCCCTGGGAGCGTTATCCCACCCCTGGAGCTCTGGCAGCCTCGGGGAGGTGCCCATTCCCTGGGGAGCCTGGGCAGGGCCCAGCACCTTCTGTGGAAGAACCTTTTCCTGATAGCCAACCCCAACCTCCCCTGGCACAGCTCCAGCCGTTCCCTGGGGTCCTGTCACTGATCACAGACAGCAGAGGTTGGAGCTGTCCCTCCAGTTCCCTTGTGAGGAAGCTGCAGACCCCAATGAGGTCTGATCTCAGTCTCCTCTTAGTTAACAGGTGTGTCCAGCTCCTGGTGAAGGTTCTTTCAATGACACTAGTGTTACTGATAGGTGGGGGAGAAGTTGTGCTCTAGGTGTCTTATTAACCAAAAGTCATTTCTCTTTTCTGCAGTTGTTGCAAACACACAGCTATTGTCACCCACTGGCAGGTGCTCTGTCAGCTACCTCATGAATTTAAATGACATTTAAGATACAGAACTTTGAGAACTTAAAGAAGCAATTAGTAACTTTTGATTCATGTTTTAACAGATGGCTAGATTAAATCTGATCAATGTTATTTTGAGCAGATAAGGATTTTGATGAAAAAGAGTGAAGAAGAATCAATGCATGCATAATAGCCAACTAGATTAAAAGAGTAATTAACTTATCGATTAAATCTTTAGCAATAGATAGTGAACACCTCTCTGAATCCTGTGTTACCCTGAAAAAATTTATCAGAGTAGCACATGTGATTTGTTTTCAGGCAGAGTTGAAAATCTGTGCAGCTGTTTCTTGTGTGCTGATCTATATGAGGTAGCCTTCAAACTGTTTTCTGTTCTGAATAGCACTGCATCTAAATAATCTCATAACAGATTAATGTTAACTGCTTCAGTTTTTCTATTTATTTCAGCCTTTTCCTCATATTTTTGCCAGATAATTCTTTTCTACAATCAGCTGCATCATGGGGTAATTAAAAAAACCCAAACAGTTATCTGGAAACAGAGACAATGGAAGAAGATTGAGCCCTAGTCAAATCAATTTTTTTTGGCTTTTGTTTTATGAATTCTTTGGATAAAAACCTTCCCCTTTTCTTTATGACTTTGAAACCTTTATTTAATGTGATTTCCAGTACCTTAAGGGAGTCTACAAGAAAGGTGGAGAGAGCACGTGGTAACAAGGACAAGGGGTAATGACTTTAAACTGACTGAGAGTGGGTTTAGATTAGATATTAAAATATTTACTGTGAGGGTGGAGAGGCCCTGGCACAGGTTGCCCAGAGAAGCTGTGGCTGCCCCATCACTGGAAGTTCCCAAGGCCAGGCTACATGGGGCTCAGGACAACCTGGGATAGTGGAAAGTGTCCCTGCCCATGTCAGGGGGCTGGAACAAGGTATTTAAGTCCCCTTCTAATCTGAACCTTTCATCAATTCGATGATTTTTTTTTCTGTAGGCTTTTATCAGCAAAAGAAAATAAATCAGCTTTACTTTAGGCTTTGTTCAACAAAGGCAGTGAGGGAGTATGAGAACTTTAAATGAAGAACTTTGCTGGAAAAAAGTGAATGTGCTTTCTAGAGATGCCTGAGGGAGGAGCAGAATTGCTTCTTTCCCTGATTTTATCACACAACTGCTGGAGGAGTTGGTCATTCTATGCTGTCTCTTGATAAGTAACATCCACTGTCATGCTTTTCTGTGGAATGGGGATGTGTTGCATCGCTTTGCTTGCACTATTAAAAACACCATGATTGTTTTGAAAATACCTTAGAAATGGTTTAAAAGTCGTAATAGCTATTAATTTCTTCTGTTGAACCCTCCTTGTTTAAGCTGTGGAAGCTGTTGAGTTCTGTGTAAGACTATTAGTTTATGAACTGACCTACAGTCAGCAGTGCTTTGGGTTACACATGCCTCAGTTACTCACATAAGCACCAGAACTTCACCCCTGAGAATATTAATGCAATTTTCTCCATGATTTTGTGTTGAAGGCTGGTGGAGTTGCTGGTGTCTGTGTTGACTTGGTCCTTTTCCCCCTGGATACTGTAAAAACAAGACTTCAGAGTCCTCAAGGATTTAGGAAAGCTGGTGGTTTTCGTGGCATCTATGCTGGTGTTCCTTCCACTGCAATAGGATCCTTTCCAAATGGTAAATTTTCTTTGGATTATGCTTTGTCTTCTTTAAGTAGTACTTTATGTCACATAAGATATTCATGTATATGGCTTCCTCTCCTGTGGGTGCCTGGATTCTGAGTCCATGTCCAGCTGTGAAGAGCAGTTTCTAGAATTGTAAAGCATTGAGCAAACTTGAGTAAGGCTGGAGTGAAGGCTGCTGCATGTTTGCTCTGAAAAGCAACCCTAATTCCTTGGAAGCACTCCTGGATATAAGCCTGTCCTTACTTACAGAGGCATCCTAAAGCATTTCTTGGTGCCAAAGAAGGCTTGAGTCTTGCCTGTCCTGGACACTTTTGTCATGACCCACTCTTTCTTGGCATTGTAAATGAATGGAATTTCAGAGTGCTTGAGCACTGGAGGTGTTTGAGTTAATTGCCCTGGGGATGCTGTGCCCATCTCCCTGAAACAACAGCACTTAAATTGTAAAGATATCACTAATACTTTTGAAACTGAGGGTTTAAAAGAGTAGATGCTTGTAGTCCCTGCAGAGAAAAGGCATCTGAAATTCCCGATGCCTTTGTCCATTTTGTCTTTGTAGGGAGGGATGAAAAAACATCAATCTGTGCTGTTGGATGTAAATGCTAGGAGAACTTAGCTGACAAATCCATTGACACCTTCAGATGTTTGATGTCCTTCATAAGGTGATATAAAAAAATTCAGTTCTTTATCTTGGCTGCTCTGTTATCTCCTTTTGCAGTGATAAGCATCTTTTGATTAGTAGAAGGCAATTCACATGGCCCTTCTTTACAATTAAAATCTGTTCCCCCACAAGACATGTCATTTTTTTCAGTATTTACATCTCCAAAATCTGCACTGCAGTTTTATCTTTCCAACATATGACTGAGAACTGAAATTATCTTTAGGAGAAGGAAAAACCCTTAAGGTGTAAGTGCCTTTGTAGTTAACTGCTGCAGTCAGAATAAACACTGCTCATGTTTAGTTTTGTGTGTTTTTTGTTCACTGCCCAGAACTTTTACAAATCCTTCAGAAGCTTGGAAAAAAAATTTATGGAGATAAATTCAAAATATTTAACTGACAGTAGCTGGGAAAAAGTTATTAATAAACTGCTTCTGAAACAGTTTTGCACATTGCAGGATACCAGAATTGTATCAATGCTTTTTGGGTTTGTTTTTCTTTTCAATTAATCAACTGATTTGTTGTTCCCTTCCTCCCCCACTCAAAAAAAAGACCATCCATTCAATTCAACCAAGAGACCTTCCCTCTACTCTATCTGTGGATATGGAAGATACCAGTTTTTCAAAATGTGCTGGATGTTCATGACTAATTAACACATCTTTCTGTAGCTCACTACTAAATATGGCCTGGAGTCCTGACACCTTTGATATTAATGGGAGGTGTGCCAGGGGTAGCCAGAAGCATAAATGTCTGAAGGAATTATCCCACAGATTGTGTCGATACTGTTGTACTTTTTGGTGTAAAAACACCCTAACTACAGCTCTTTGATGGAGAATCAGTGCAATGATTGCATGTGTTTTTGAATTTCAGCTGCTGCTTTTTTTATCACCTACGAGAATGTGAAATCCGTGCTGCCCCATGGATCTTCATCTTACTTGTCCCCTGTGACACACATGGTGGCTTCATCCCTTGGGGAAGTGGTAAGAAGGAAGTTCATCTATTGTGTGTCCATGGCAGGGGAGGAAACCATTCAGTTATGGAAACTCAGGTTTGGAGTCATGTCTAGTGACAGTTCACAACAGCCTCATTTCTCACTGTTGGCACAGTGCTTTGGAGCTGGGTGTTGAGCTCTAAACACCCCATGCTGTTCCTGCCAGTGCTGGCCACCTGTTCTGTTTTTGTCACACACAGTATGTCCTGGTGCAATTGGGGTGCAAATTGTCTCTGCAGGTTTGAGGTAAGGAAATGGGCTGTATGGAAAAAGGCTTTTCTGGCTCTTTTGCAACTTAAACTTAGCTGATGGCATGGGGCAGAAAAATCTGTTGTGTCTGTGGTTCCATATTCTGCTTTTATTAACTGATTTTTTTCTTTTCTTTCCCATGGGGGCTTAGCTTAGGTGTGTGTTGGTCCCCAGCTACCAGGAGTGTGGAGATGCCATTGATTCAGCTTAACATCAGGGGCCTCACTACTACAGCAGCACAGCCAGGCTACTTCCCATGGGAAGCAGCTCAGCTCTCCCTGCTCTCTGTGGGATCAACTTTGACACCCAATTAATTTTTGTTCTTCCATGGGAATGCAACTGATTAGATTGAATGAGATGTAGCCAGGAAACTTAATTTAACATACCAAGCACATGAAGATAGGTGAGTGCAGCACCTATAATCACTCTGGTAGTGGTAGATAGAGGGTGATAGGCATAGGGCTGGGTGGGATTTGTTTGTGGTGCTGCCTCAGGTGGGTTCTTTCTGAGCTTGGTTAGAGCCTGTGCTGACAGGTTATAACTTCTAACTTAAAGCAATGCACAGAACATAATTCCATGAAGATTCTCTAAAGGCTGTTAGAAATTACCAAGAGGTTATTTACAACCATGGCAATTCACAGCTCTAAAACTCCTTGTTTGCGTGATGTGTCATGGAACAGCAGATCCAGGAGGTGTTTTGAGCTTCTCAAGTGCTACTGCAAAATCAAGCAAAATGACAATTGGGCTTGTGAAGAGGTACTAGTGCTTTGCAATAAAATCCACCAGAAGTAAAAGTCTCTTCTTTGTGGAATAGGTTATTTATGGTACACTCCATGTGCCTGTGAGGATCCTGTGAGAAAATTATTGCTGAGTAATTTAATCAGCAGTAGCCAAAGACCAGGTGGCTACAGAGGACTCCTTTCAACAGAGCCTGTTGCCATTTGTTCCCCATGCTGGTCTGTGACCTTTACAGCTCAGGTGTTTTCTGCTTTCATTTTGGGGCTGGCAGAGATAGTGCAGCACAGTTAAATAAGTGCTCAGGGCTGTCTCATGTGCTTGGCTCTGGCTGCTCTAAGGCCAGAGAAATGTATAGTGGTAGCCACTGAAATGGCAGAGTGGCTTTATGGTGTGGGAACTACAATGTTGTAACAGCCATTTTCTGCCTCATTTTCCTGTTTTTTGCTAGCTTTTCTTCTCTTCTTGGAGTGATAGTGTGAGGGCAGAACTAAACTGAGATGGATATTTAGAGATCTGCTACAACAATCTGTAATAAAACAGCACAAAGCAAAACCTTCTCATGTATGTTTTATACAAAGTCGTAGTTGATCAATATAAATATATAAACTAGTCCAAATTGCATCAGGGTGAAAGTTATAATTACAGTTTTATTGGTTAGTCGTTAAGTTTTAATCAGGGCATAACCACTGGGACTATTATTTTGTCAGTAGGTTTTTTGATACTATGTACTTTTCTTCATTTTATAATTCATGATATAAATTGCTTTTAAATGGGAAACGTTAGGCCTAAGACTGTCACGTTAGGATTCTTGAAGCATGTCTTTACATTTCCACACTGGTTTTTTACAAAACAGAGAAATTAGGATTTAGAGCAAGAAAGCATTGATGAATTTCTAGGTTTGCTGTTCCTTTACTGGTGAGTATAAATGAGTCAGATACCTTCTTGTGCATCAATAAAATATGAGTATGTGCAAAACCTAAATGTGCGTTTGTGCTGACTAATCTGTGTTTTGAGTGTTACCTGCTAAAAACAATAAAATAGGTAGAGAGGAAGAGGTATGACAAAGTATATGTGAGAAATCAGTCAAATGGGAACTTTTAGTTGTTATAACTGCCACTCTCCTATATTGTTTACAGTCTGTGGAAATTCATGGGAGAAACAGCCCCCTGGAACTGGTTTGGTCCATTTTTCCAGTTCCAGACAGGGAGACAGACACAAAGCCAAGCAATAAAAAGACAGGGGTTGTAGGACTGTTTTGTTTTTTTTCCTTTTAGGCAGGAGGAATACAGAAAGCTAATCTCATCTCCCACACTGAGATAAAGAAAAGTACATACAAAATCTGATCCTCTTAAGCATAATTATTTTTTCCTATAACTGAATCTTTCTGTACAGGGACTCTGAATATCCCATAATACATGAAAAACTGCTTACAAAGACACATCCAAAACTCTAGAGGGCAGATACATGGTGTATCATCTCATCAAGGAAGGAGAAGGTTGAAGAATACATGAGTTGCTAACGGGGAAAAAACCCTTATTATACCACCTGTGTAACTGAAATTAGGAGATAGAAAACACACTTACTGCATCCAGGACTTTGGAATTTTTCATCTTGACTCTGCTTTGCCCTGTATGTTTAGTCTGCCTGTATCTTTACACTGAGCTGCCAAATGTGCTTGGAAAACATGATATCATAGGGAGTGGAAAGGAAAACCAGATGTTCTGAAATTTTAATATTCTACGGCAGTATAAGTAACTCTGAGAAGGAGCAGCATTTTTAACCTCCTAGTGCCCATTTTCAGTAGTAACCAGGTGTGTCTTTCAGGCTCAGAGTTAACTGTTCAGCTCCAGATTGATTTGTACAGATTTTTCTATGATGGTTTAATATGAATATGTGAATTTATTACAATAAGCTTTGCTAAATAGAAGTCCCACTCTCAGCCTCTCCCACCAACTTCCTGCAAATGTGGTTTTATGGGACAAGTTTAAATTGTCCCAGTTTGACTGATGAGGTTTCCCGTAGGAGTGCCAAAATGTTTGGATTTGGCACAGCTAATTTGGATTCAGCACTGATAATTTTACATCCCACTGGCTTTTCCATGGAGGTGAGAATAAAGTTGTTTGGCTTACGTTGACAACAGCCCTTTCACATCTAATATTTAGATATTGTTACAGGTCGATCTGAGCTTTGCAATATATTAGTGAAAGTTTGAGGTTGTTGCCTGTAAATATTGGGTTCATTCTTACCTTTGTTCTTGATTGGCTATTTTTGATGACATTGTCTTTCTTTGTTTTTTTTTTTCCCCTGGTTTGCAAGACAGCAAACTGCCTTGACTTTCAGAGAGGAAGTGTGGGGGAGGACTGAGGACTGGGATGGGAGGGAGATGTCCTGTTCTTTTGGCAGCTGGTGGTCATGACCATACTCTGGAAGCAGATCACCAGCTGAAGTCACAGAGCTGCTTTTGTCCTTGTGCAAGTTTCCAGAGTACTTTTGGATTAGCAGTCTGGAGATTTGAAAAGTGCAGAAATTTGTCACTTCAGTGGGGAGAGGGGATCACGTGACTCCACAGGGCAAGGCGAGGACAGGTATTTCAAGGTGCAATTCCAAGCTCACTTGTGTATTCCACTGTGTTACCACTTGAGGTACTTCTGTGATAAGAGCAAAGTGTGTGGTTCATCTGTGATTAGCATCTGACCCTTCATATTCATAACATTGGAATTTATTTATCTGCTGGTGGGATGTGTCAGTTAGGAAAACTTCTTATTTCAGGAATTATCTTTCTGGGGAATTAATTTACCTTTACTAGTATGAACTTGATTCTTAGAAGAAGCAAGCTCAAATGCATGCAAGTTTACAGTTTACAAATCATGACTCTTTAGAATGACATTTTAAGTGTGCTTTTAATTCAAATAAAAGAGGAAAGTGTATGTTTTACTTTAGTTTATGCTTGTGGGGTTTTTTTCTGCATAAAAAGAGGGATTGTAAACACGATGGACAACACTGCCTATCTCTCCACTAATCAGCCACTTCTTCCCTCTGCCCTGGCAGCATTGTCTGAAAGAGTTAACTAGTTTCAGTTTAATAGAAGAGCAGGAATCTTCAAAAGTATATTGGTGTGAATCCCATGAGACTAACTGGCTAGGTCAGAGAAGAAAGTTGTTATTAGTGCCTGTTCTGAGGAAAAGGCAGAAGCATGAGTCAGACAAATCCACAGAGTAATGGAATGAAAGTCTCCAGCAGGATAATTGGCCAGGGCTTTGCAGCATGGTAAGCTCTAGAAGATCAGCTTGCAGGAGCCCAATCTAACAGAGATGAGACAGCCACTCACAGTAGACATGAAATTAAGATTTTAGGTATTTCAAACTCCAAAGCTTGCACGTTGGAAGATCTGACTTTTCCATTCAACAGACAAGTTGGACACTATAGGGAGAGCTGATTTTAATTCAGCAAAGAAGTGGTAAAAAACTCGTGTCCAGATCTTGGGAAAATGGCTGTGAATATTTTAGCTGTCCCTCTTCTAAAAACTGAACTTATAAATGGACAAAACTGTTCTGCATTTTTGCTTTGCATCTTATCTCCTCTCAACCAGTGTAGTATGTGCTGGCAGATCACAGTATTCAAAGTAGCGTGCAAATTACAGCAGTCAAAGTGTGATGGGACCTTTTCCACAACACTGAAACTTTTTTTTCTGTTTTCATTGATCAGTGCCTTTCATTTTAGCTGTGACTGTGCCTTTTGTGCTGTGCAAATCTGGCTGCACACAGGCTTTGAGAAAGGGAATACTCTGACCCTGGCAAGATGAGCAGTGGTGGGGAGTGCAACAACGTTGGTGGTCTTTTGAATTAATCGTGGTGAGGCTTGAAATATTCATAAATTAATCTACATGAGGTCAGGTCTGCAATACAGATGGTGTAGGATTTTTGCCAAATCCTTATGCAGAAGCAGTGGTTTGGAGATGGTTAGGAAGGTGAGACTGCTGCCTTTGAGAAGTAGTGGAGAAAGAACACAGAGCGGATGGAAACTCAACTCAGTGCAGCGGCTGGGAATTGGTTGTAAATAAAGATGAATGGGGGCATGAATCCACAAATGCTGCCAACAAATTCATCATACAATTAGAGACTGAAACAGCAAATTAAGAACTGTCAAATACCTAGCTAGCCACCCACGCTGATCTTAACTTGCATGCTCCATGCTAACTTCATCTTCTTCATCAGCTGCTCTCCCCCCACTGCTTTGTGTAACCTGCTCGGTTCAGGGCTTAGAGAACATGCTGCTTTGCAATAAAGCTTCATGTTTGTCATATGTTTTGATCACAGGGCTGTTACTCAGTTGATTTAGAAATATTTATAGCTCAGAGTGTCTACAGAGGAAAGCTAATTTGGATTTAAAAGTTATAAGTGAGAAATAAATAATTTTAAAGTATTTCCTGATGGATTTCCTTACTGTACCAGTCAGCTTTGGCAATGTTTGAGACACTTTGGAATAAACTTACCTTGCACTAATGTTCTATGCAGGGTTTGTCAGGAATAACTATGAATAGCTCCATATGTGGGCAAGCCCATAATTCTTTAAGTGAAAAGGCTGAAGGAAAGAGTAAGGGATCAATTAAAGGAAAATACTTAATAAAATACAATGTAGTTGAAATTTCCATGTTCTGGGCCAATGTAACCCCAAGAGAGTGAGCAAATTGTAAAATACTAGTCTTCTTTCAACAGGAGACTTAATGTGTTTTCAGAAAATATTGCCTGTGTTCTCTCTGCCTAGAATCTCATTAACATCTGTCCTCCTGTAACACAGACTGACCCTACTTGGCTCCTTGGAAACAGTTTTATGCTGGATGGGATGCACCACACTACTTTTGCTGAAAGAACAGTTTGGCTGGTGGATTTAATGAGTTTCTTAAACCTTTTAAAATAAGTTTAACAGACTTCCATGGTGAAAGTGTTGCTGGAATAGATTGGATCATGCAGATGGTTCTGTACACTGAATTGAGGGTCTACTTTTCTTAGGTTTTAAGGATTTCTGTGTTTAAATGTGGTAGTAATTTATGATTCAAGCATCAACCAGGTTAAGGAATATTTTTTTCAAGTTACTCAGCTGCCTGATTTTGCTGCTTGAGTTTAAACCAACTGCTTGTGATTGTACTGAAGAATTTCAAAACTTCTGGGACACAGTTTGTGCTGGAGTATAAGAGGTGTGTAGCATCAGTCTACTTTTGGTAAGTTTTAGGGCTGGTTTTAAAAAGGAAACAAAACTCTACATTGATTAAACATTAAAAGACCAACTGATTTATGCAAAGCACACAAACTTTCAAAACATCTGCTGTGAGAAGTACTTCTGCAAGGAAGTGTTTAGTGCCAGCCTCGTCAGCTTCACAAACTTTCCCTGTTCTCTGCATGTTAGCTGATGTAACTGGAGTAAGAGTTTCTCCTTGCTGTGAACAGAGTTTGGCATAAATTCCCATTGCTGGGGGACAAAAGTTTTCTGAGGTGTATCTGACATGGCTAAAGGAAAAGTAGGCAGGGAGCCCACAGCAGGATTTTCTGGGAATGTATCTGGGCAATAAGAGCCCAGATGTGTGGGGAAGGAGATCTGAGAGGGGCAGAAGCCCAGTAGCCCTGAGAGGGCTCCTGAAATGATGGATGAGGAGCCAGCTGGGGATTTCAGGCAGTTGGGGTGAAAAGGCTCAGCCAAGATGGCCATGGTGAAGGAACAAGTGTGTGGTGGTACAGATGATGCTCTCAAGCAGGAAGGAGGGAGCTCTGGAATAATAAACCAGAGCTGACTTAGATTTGAAAATGACAGGATGAAATAAATCTGCAAAACAGCTCTGCAGATTCCAGGTAAAGTCACCTAAGGTGGGAACATGGAGGAAGTTGAAAATGTTAGTGCAGAAGCTCCAGTTCTCCAAATGCTTGTGACATTTGGTCCTATTGTAAGGTCTCATCTCTGAAATGATATGTTTTTAAGCTCTGCGAGGTGCTGAGATCTGAGGGATCTTGCTGGGTGAGACTGTTCTTTGAAGAAATGTTTCCTACCAGCATACAGGGGAACTTCAGTTAAATTAATGAAGGCCTTGTTGTGTCAGTCAGAGGAAGACATGGGACAAGGAGCTTGGCATTGTCTAAATTTTCCCATCCAGAGCCCATTAGTCAAAACTTCTTCTCTCCATGGGGCTTAAATTAGGAGTGGAGTCACCTGTTCATGACCCCAGCAGCTTTACACAGGACTGAATTTCACTGTGCTGGAAGGGCACTTCTGTGCTGTGCATGAGGGTGTGCATGGGGGAAAATAAGATTTAGTATGTGCTGAGGCTTTGTGCTGAAGGGTGAACATGTGACCTGGGGCTGGCATTTAAAGACTGATAGTGGACAGTTCTGTCATCCCTGGAAACAATTCCCTTATTAAAATAGGAGTTAACACTTCCATTCTGCATTCTCTGTGCTCTAGCAGGCAGCACAGCCTGCTGACAACAACATATGGAAGGACTAGTTCACAACTGCAGTTGGGACCAACCAGAGAAACTTGTATTTTTGTTCTGTCTTGGTCAAAAGTGCAGCAGTTATTTAGATGAAGGTTGATTGGTGTTTGAAATGTTTTAGGTCTATGACTGCAGCAGTTCAGGTGCTCTGTTCAAGGAATATATGAAACCAAAGGACAAGTGGATATTTCATGTTCCTCCTCTTTTCTGCTCATTTTCCTGGTGGTGAGAAGGGTGAGGCAGTTTGTCTTCCATCTGCAGCTCACAGCTCATGTTCCCTGCTAGCTAACATTTCCAACCCAAGAGCTGTGACCACAGTTAGAAGCATTTATTTGGAGCATGAAATACTTTGCTAATCTCATAGTATTGCATTCATTTTTCCCTTCTGTTGAAAAGGGGCATCCCAGGGAGATCTGAAGAACCAAGCATAAATTTACAGGGTTTGGAGAGGCATGGAAAGCTGCAGTGCTGAATTCAAGTTTTGTTGAGAGCCTTTGACTTGAACCAAGAGGGAAATCTCCCCTCTATTCTCCAGATCCAAAGAAAATCAGTGCAATTTAAGGTATTTCAATTTTTAACTTGCCCATTATTTTAATAATTCAGTTATCTGAGAAAGGGAAAAGGACATTTTTCATGTTTCAGATGCTCTCTTCTCTTACTTAGAAGACAGCATCTGACATAGAAATTGAGATGTTCAGATTATGACATAGCAACCTATTTTGAGAAGCAGCATTTTTTTAATATCAAAAAACCCCAACCAAACAGAAAACCAGCAACAAACAAACTTGAGCTCCAAGGCAGCTTCTTTTCTGCAGCAGTATGGTCAGGTCTAATGCAGGCTACACTTAAAAACCCCACAAACCCCAGTTTACTGCTGCTTCTCTTTGAGTGGGGTTTTAGAGTTGTTCTATTTTTCTTGCTTATTTTACATTCTATTGCAGCAGGCAATCCTTCTGACCTTCAGAAATGGGGTGAGAGATTAGGATTTTGTTAACAGATTGACTGCAGCCTAAACATATGTCCTTTGATAAATCATAGCATCTTTGTTGTTGTCATTTTTGTGCAGCAGCTTTTCCTTCCTAATGGGGTAGTGATTATCTTGCACAGGTATTGTGAGGTTTAGCTTAAAGTCTCTGCTCTCTGGATACAGTGTTTTATAGTGTCATAACTTATATTCTTATTTGATTAAGAATAAACTTATGCAAATGGCATTTAGGAGAAACTGTCCCCAGGCATGATCCTTTAGTTTTGTGTTAAGTATTAAATTGTATTTATATGGTGAACATCAATTAAAGCTTCCCAGCCTACTCAGACAGATAAAGTCCTTAAGACTAACTTCCTTCTTGAGAAATTTAAATATTAAAATCCTTTATAAAGGGTTCTAAAGGGTTTAAAGCTGCAACAAAGGAAAAGTTTTCTTGAGCTTACTCCCATGTTTCTGTACTAGATTTTCAAGTAGGCTTAGCTGTGCAAGCCAGAGATTTGCTCAGAGTCACTGGGTGCAGCTGGGAGCTTTTAGCAGCGTGTGAGTCAGATCATCTGCTTTGCAAGGTGCTGCACGAGGAGATAAATGCTTTCTCAAGCTGCTCTCCTTAGAGCTGCAAAGCTGAAACAGTGTTGTACCAGCTGTGTCCCTGGTTCTGAGGAAACCTGTGCACAGCCCAGTTTAAATGCCCAGCCTAAGCCCTAAATAGGAGTTATGACACCTGCTCTGTCCTCCTCCAAATGTTCCTGCATACACCTCGTGCACAGATTACAAGGTTAGTGGTCAAACTGTAGTAGAGGTGCCTAAAAACAAACGTATGTGTCATCTTTGATTCCCTACCAAACCCTTCAAATCCAGCCAGGGAGAAAATGCTTTGCCTGGAGCACAAAGGGTGGAAGCAAAAGGCTGTTAATCCAAGTAATATATGTTAATGTTTGGATCATAATAGGAAGAAGACCAGGAGGTATTGTGTTATTTTCTAAAGATGTTGGCATTGCCTCTGTTTGCACTGAGCCTCTGTGTAAGTGGGACTATGCCCCACCTTTGTCCTTTTTTATTGCCTATCTTGTGTTATTGTATAAAGAAAAGGGCTGGGTACCTTTGTGCTGAATTAGATTAATCTGCCTGATTCTGAACAGCTGCTCCAGATTTAGGTGTGATTTGCCTCTATGCAGAGGTTACAGTTTTAAGATCAGGTGTTTCCAGTAAACTTAGGTGAGCCCATAGAAAAGCCTTTGGGTGAGTTCCTGGTGCTATTTACAGCAGATTTTATTTTCTGTTTGCTACAGCCACATTTATACTGAAAAAACCCCATCCCAAACCTGTTTAAATTGGCACATATAAAGTATCATGGCATTTTTGAGGCTTTATTTGCACTGGTTATTCTTCACCATCGGTCAGAACAGCCAGGAAAGTCTGGTTCGAACATTAATCCAACCAGGAGATGGCAGCATTGATTCATGCAAGGAGTACCCAAAAGTTGGAGCACTTCTCCCTGAACTGACAAGAGGAAAGAAATTACCTTAATTTAATTAGAACGTACACTGTCTTAGCAATACATAGATAAATGTTAATGAAATAGACCTGGTTTTAGCTTTTGTCCCTGACTGGCTAATGCAAGTCAGGAAATTAAAAATGAACGTAGGCTTTTGTCTAAATACTGGAGTCACCCTTTGACCTGGTAATGATTTGAGACAAGGACTTTGAAATTCAGTTCCCTTCTGCTCAGAAGTGGTCATAGCATTAAAAAGCTGAAAAAGTAATAGGTGCTAATATTCTGATATTGTCATTTCTGTATATTTGCTCTGTAAACTAATAATAGCTTTGCTTGTAGCTGTAAAATCAGGTTTTCTTAAAGCTTAAATTTAAAAATTCTTGAGCCTTTTGTGTTGGGGAAGATGAAATAGGAAAGCCTTATAAATATGATCACTTGGCAAAAGATGCCAAGAACATAGAAACCATGAGTGAGATTGAAATGAAGACAAGCTTTGAGATATTAAGCCCCAGTTACTGAACAACTAGAAGACAATGGCACGGCCAACTGCAGGTAATCCCTTCTTGATCAAACAATACCCTCTGCTTGCAGAAAGGTCCAAGGGTCAGAGCAGACCCTGCCTATTCAGCAGAGGGTCCGAAAAAGCAGTTTTTAGGGTTTAAAATATAACTCTGTAGGTAATGTGATGATTCGTATAGGCTGTATGTAAATGTGTAGCTTGTTCTAGATTGGTTAAGGAAAATCAGAATATTCAACACAGAAGATGATTTATTGTATTGTAAATGGCAACCAGGCTCTCTTTTTTTTACTCCCTTGACCCTCTTTACTCTCTGCATCCTTTGTGCTCTCAGCGCTCGCCCTTTCCCTGGGGCTTGGACCCTCTCTCTCTCTCTCTCTCTCTTCTCTGCCCTGCTTTGGGCTGTGTCTGGCAGCCCCTGGCAGGTCTCTCACACCCACACACTTTAATAATAAACCTCATGCTCTAAGAACTGATTCCAGACAACTCTCGTGTCTGTCCCGACCGTCCAGGACGAATCAGGACCCCCTGAAAACCAACACTTTTGTTTCAGTATTATTGTCTTCCTACCCTTATGATATGCATTGATGTGCACTGACATTGTGTTACCTGACCTGGTAAATAAGGAAGGAGCTTATACAGCAGCACCTGAACTTTTCCAGGATCTTGATTCTGTCTTCTTGCTCCATCAAAAGATGGGAATAACTCCTGGCTCCAGATCTTGCCTGGGAAAATGAGCATGGCCCCCATCAAGGGGTGCTGTTTTCTGATGCCCTAATGTCAGCTGAGGTGGCTGAGGGCCCACTGCTGGATCCTTTCCATGGCTGGCACTGCAGATGTTCAACACAGAGCTAATTTGTCACAAGGTCATCCCCAAATCTGGTAGGATGTGCCAGGAATGGCCTGAGTTTGGTGGGCTGTATTGTGCTCTTCTGTGGCAAGCAACAGGCTATGTCTGTGTGAACAGCCAAGAGATTAAAAAGCAATTTTTTCCTGGGACTTGGTTGGTTGGGCAGCTGAATGGGCCCCCCGTGTGAGGCCACGTTATTGTCTGTGTTCCACGCCCATTAATCCCATGGTGGATGCAGGTAAAAGTGTGGACATGGGCAGGTGCCGTGGGACAGCTGCACCTTTCACTCTTCCTATGCCATTTACTTATAGCTTTCATGTCTGAAAATTGAAGTGAGGACTCACTTGGGGCAGTGTTATCATACTGGTGCTGCCTGAACATCCTTATCCAAGAAAGCAAAGCCTGGAGACTGTGTTCTTTTACCTTTGGCAGGCTTACCTGGAAGGTGCTGCAGTGATTGAGATCTGAGCATGCTAGAGTTGAGATTTTTCTGCACCTGCCCATCCAGACTGTTACTTTTTAAATAAGATACCTGTGAACTTAATCTTGCATACTTCCCTTTGGAGACCTGTTCTCCACATCAAAAGGCTGCTGGGGTTGTTATTGATAGGAAGGTGCATGTGTAGGAACAAACAAGGTAACACGTTGTAAGTTCTGGTGCATAGCGAAAATGTCACCGTGCAGTCTGATGTTGGCAGCTGCAACTCGTGGCTTTTTGAATACCAGAAGTGCCCTATGGAGCCAATCTCACAGCACTGCCCGGGTGACATGAGCTTTATTTCCTTTCAGAACAGCACAGTGTAATCATTGTTTTTGTTCTTGTGCAGCCACAGACTCCCTTGTAAGCGCAAATTCAAATGGAAGAAACATCAAAGTTAATTTGAAATGAAATGCACCCCAAGTAGTCTGGGGGAAATGGAGACATTACTTTGTAGCCACCCTTCTCCTGCCAAAACTGCAGCACCCCAGATGTCAGGAAGCCACGCTGCGTTCTTTGTCTGGTCTTGATTGACTAGATTGTTTTCATCCCAGCCTTTTTAAAGCTTTCCTCCTGCCTCCATATTTTTAAGGAATAAAAAGCTAATATAAGAACATGAAGTGTTATGAAGCATGAAGTTCTATAAATATTTATGCTGAACTATCAAAAAACTTGACAGTTCTTATTTTCTTGACAGATTGGGGTCACTTGTTATTTTTGACCCTGAGAATTGAAGAGCACATGGAGTTAGATCTGTTTGTAATGACTTTTCGATATTGTTGTCCAGTAAACTTGTAGGAATGTAACAGGATAACAGTTTTTACTTGGCGTCTTTGTGAAAATGAAACTTAAACCTTGTACTGTGTTAGCTACAAATGACCACTCAAGCTGCCATCTGTGTGTAATCTCCAGTGAATTCCAGTACTTTCTTTGGCACACATGGATTTTTCAGTTAGTTGCTTGGTTTGCCACTTCAGATGGACAGCTTTCACCTGGGTTGCTCTGCATCTGAAGTACTCTGTGATAACCTTTATGTCTAGGAACTAAAATGTGTTCCTGAGCCCAGCACAGGATGGTCTCAAGGCAGGTTAAAAATCTGGCAAAGGCCTGTGATGTTTGCAGTGTTTCACCACCAGTCCCGTCACTGCTTTAAGTATCCCTGGAGCCAACTGAAGACAAACTCTGCTAAAAACTTTAAGTGCTGATGAATAGGTGTTTTCTGGAGAGATAAGAGTCTTGTAACTGTCATGCTTCAGGATCCTCATTCTATGAAATGATGAGCACACAAGCTTAACCCCTACCTGAAGCCAAAGTGGCAGATCAGTGTTTAAAATCCAAGCCTGCCTTTTTCAGCAAAGCTGGAGCTTTGTGGCAGCAGCCATATTATTATATCCAGCTGCAGAGCCTAGTAAATTCATCTGTAGGAAAGGATCAATCCAACTTGAATGAATTGTGTGCATTTTACCTTCAATGAAGTGTGGTGTGTATTTTAAGGTAAACCTTTGAATATGTTTTGTCTAAAGCTGACCAGAATGTCTCCTGCTATCAGTCACTAGAGGGCACAAAGGAATTACCAAAGAAAGAAGTTTGTTCTTAGTGTCCTGAATTTCCACTTTACATCTGTGAAAGTGGGGGGAAAAATTCCTGTGACTGCCAAAAAACAAAATAGCTTCAAATTTTGTTTTTATCAGTGATTTTCTTCACCCAAATCTACTTCTGTTTTTGAAGTTAAAAATTCCAAGGGTGCTTCCATGTTCCTGTTAGTATAATTTTGTGATCAGAAAGTACATGGCACTCAGAACAAATACATAAGCTGCTCATGAAAAGCTTTTAAGTCCTATAATTGAAAACCTGATTTCCTCATTTGTCAGGTTTCTCTTCTTGGAAGAAGTGTTTGCTATATGAAGAGGAAGCCAGCAATTGCTCCCTGAACCTCTGGTTCTTTTGCAGGTTGCCTGTCTCATACGGGTTCCATCTGAGGTCGTCAAGCAAAGGGCCCAGGTTTCCCCTTCCTCGAGCACTCTCCGTATTCTCTCCCACACCCTGTACCATGAGGTGAGTTCAGAACAAACTTTCTAAAAATTTTCATCCTTCCCACTCAGTGCCATACGTGTCCAGAAGTATTCCTACAACTTTATTCCAGTTCTGTGCTTTCCCAGCACTTACCCATCTATTCTTCTGTTGTTAAAAGTGATTGGCATGCTGTGATTGAGGAAACTAAACCCCCACCTTCCCCTGGGATATGCACTTACATGCATGCTCCAAACAACTCTTTTTTCTCCTATTTTTATATGGCATTCCTACATTTAAAGAGGAGAGAAAAAAAAAAAAGATTTAGCTTCCAGGTTCCAAAGCTCTGTTTGTATAGTCCTTGTCTGGGGCAGCAGGGCATTGAGTGTCTCTGTGTAGTTGCTGAATGGTTCCCAGTTTTTGAAGCAGGCTTTGGTGGGAATGTCCAAAAGGCACAACTTCAGTGATGCTCTGTAGGAGCCAGGAGGAACCCTGGAAATGAGTGCTCATCCAATATTGGCTACTTTTGAAAAAGAAGAGCCTTTGTCTTGTTTTCAGGAGTTATGCTGTTCCCTCCTGTGAAAACCTGTTCACATCTGTTTTAGCAGAGTTTCACAAGGGGAGATTTTCAAGCTGTGTTCCATAAGAGAAGGTGGCTCCTAAAAACAGTGTGGGGAAAAACATTATACACATTTTCTGAGTGTAAAACCCAGGGAAAGGAAGACATGAATATGACCTTTGAATGATCCACTTGATTTTTATTTGCTTTCAAATGAAAACTATTGTGATAACCCTGCACAAGAGGGTCACTAGAACTTCTTTCTGCGACTTGATCATTCTGCTTTAAAAGCTGATTCTGTCAAAACCATATGCTTTTCCCTTTCCATATAGCTGGCCAGAGAGCCATAAGCCTTGCCAAACACTTGAATTAAGTGCCCTATAATAATAAACAACGTAATTTTATATACACTTATAAATAAGTTTTAATTGTTTTGAGTATTATCAGCTGGTTAAAAATATAAAACATTTGTCTTGATAAAGGCTCTGAATCAAGGCTAAGGAGGTGGAAATAAAACCCTCTGGCCCTGTAAATAATGGAATACAGTATACAGTGTTATAATCAATACAGTCAATTTGAAGCTGACGTGACACTTTAAGGCTGTAATGCTTGCCTCATAATCACCAATAAATTGTGGTCTTTGACAAACTCATTCCCCGTGGATGATGCTTTCTTTTGTTGGTTTACAGGGTATTCAAGGACTTTATCGGGGTTATAAAAGCACAGTATTAAGAGAGGTAAAACACTTGTCTTTTTCTTTTTCTTTTTTTTCTTTTTCAATTGATTCCTTTGCCTCCCTTAGTTTTCTAACAAGAGCTAATAGTACAATTGAGATCAGTTGCTCTAACCTTAAGCTCTAAATCCCAGCATATTTCATTCTAGGTAAGTTACCAGCCTTTAATTTGAATAAAATACTGATAATGAGCACTAAGAAAACCTTTGATACATGCAAAAATTCATTTGCCATCCTGTCTCCCAGTTCTGTTACTGTTAAATTGAGAAAGGCTGGAAAGGTATACGTTAACATGAGAAAACCATAAAGTAAAGTACTGGAAACTTTCTCAAGTCCTGTGATTGCATCATGTGAACTGTACATGCCAACAATGGTGAACTGGTGGCATCAGGCCAAGTTTAGCACAGACAGATTTAGGCTTTCTTTAAATATATTTGTCAGCACATGCCAAGGGATTATTTGTCATCTGTATTTAGAGAGGATTGTATGCTCCCTTCTTTTTCTCTTTTTTTAATGTGTGAAAGAAATTAATTCAGTCCCCCAGTCTGTAGGTTTGATATGGCATTACTTAACTCTAAATCAGAAGTATTTCACTGCTAGAAAAAAAAAAAAAAATAGGGCTATAAATATTTTGACCTGCTTGGAAGAAAACTGTTCCTAAACTAAAATCTTTTCATAAATGTACTGTGAATTCCAGAATTAATGTCATGGAAGTGTTTGATATGCTGTGTGGACTGAGGGCAGATTATAAAAGAAGTAGGAAAACTCACTGATTAACTCCCAGTCTAAAATTGTTTCAGTATCAGATCCAAAGCAGAAGTTGCATCATGTATGTGTACTTCAAATAGAGAGATCAGGCTTGGTTCCTAGGAAAACAAAATCACAGAAAGGTTTGGGTTGAAAGGGACCTTAAAACCCATCTTATTCCATCCCTGCTTTCCACTATCCCAGGTTGCTCCAAGTCCCATCCAACCTGGCCTTGAACACTTCCAGGGATGCAGCAGCCACAGCTTTTGGGGGCAACCTGTGCCAGGGCCTCAGCGTTCCTCACAGGGAGGAATTCTTTCCTGGTGTGTAATTGGACATAGGCCCTGTTGTCCAGGAAGGGCTCTCTATGTGACATGTTTGATGTGGTGTGTGTGGGTTTGTCTTCTCCTTACAAGAAAAGAATAAAGTAACTCGAGTGAATAAAGTAGGTTTGGATCTTCTCTCTTTCGGTTTAAACACAAGCTCAGGTCTATTGTCTGTGTTGCCATTGATAATAAAGCCAGTTGCAGAGGCTTTTTAATCTTCATTCAGTAGCTCTGCTTTTAAAAGCCTTTCTTCATGCTGAAAACTGTTTTCAGGACAGTTATGTTGGCCAGCTCTTGTTACAAGTACATAATAAAGATGGGTATTACCTAAAATAAGAAACACCAAACTTAGTGTTCCTTAAAGTGCTGACAAATGCTAATGAACTGCGGTCTATTTTAGCAGTTTTGAGTGTTTAAAAAATTAGTTATTTGTGCAGAAATGACACCTGCTTTTCTGAAATATAACCCCCACCATAGCTTTGTCCTGTACTTATTTTCTGGCTCACTAAACGTGTTATTCACTCAGATTTCATTTGCAGATGGGCAAAAAAGGCCAGTGAATACGAATCGTTTTGATTTCTCTGAGGGGTTCTGAATAAATGAATAAATTTAGATCCCATTGACTACAGATTTTGCATACTAACAGGTAGATAATGCACATGGTTGCTCCTGTGTGCTATTCTCCTTAAAATCTGTTTTGACATATGTCTGGGTGGTTAATAATTTGCAGACCATATTCATGGCAGTCTGTGTGACCCTGCTGAGATAACTTTGTTTACTCAAAATGGCAACACTTTGTTGGAAATTTAATGGGGGTCCTCTCCATTATGTATATTCATAAAAGATCCTTCAGAACTGATTTCAGTTGAAGTATTGCTTTTTTGGAGAATCTGTCCAATAGAATGAGAAATAAATGATTACCAAATGAAATGCACTTTCTCTTAAAAATGAAACAAATCATAGGTGATGTTTGAAAAGAAAAAAAAAAATCTCTGAATTTAATACTGTTAAGACTGATGCATTTTTCTGACCAAGTTTTGTAAAGCAATGTCCAGTTGAGTAACAATAGCTTTTTTCACCTTCAGCTCAGCTGTTGTAAGCCTGACATTTAATCATGGTACTTTTCCTTCTCTTTGAGTACACGTCTTCCCTTAGGGGAAGTCTTTATTTTCAGATAAAATCTATATTAATTCATTATTGGACACATCCAGGTAGCTCCATAGCATATATAGGCTGATACTTAATTCTAGCTGACTTTTATACTTACAAGGTTTGTTTACTTGCTTTGGTTCTCCACCTGCACAAAACCCTTTGTTTAGTTATAATGAAGTGGGAATTTTTGGGTAGAGGGTTTCAATACATAATTTTTCATTAAATATAAAATTCGAAGAGGCTGGGAATATTGATGCTTTTCAGATGATGATATTCTTGCGCTGGCAAAGTTCTTAAGCTAGAATTTAAGAAACGTTAATTTTAGCTGTTGCATTGGGATAAAGTTTTGTGTATTGTTTTAAGCAGATGTCTGGACAGAGATCTGCTTGCCAGCTGACTGAATTTCAGTGAAAATAAGTCTGTTTATAAATGGAGTGTGATATGGAAGCCTCATCTTCTTGCTTTAGCATAGCACATCTCTTCAGGAGAGCCTTACTCTGCTCCATGTAGTTGACTTTAGCTGCTGTGCTGGTGCAAGGTAGTTGTTTCATCCTTAATTTTTGATTCTCACTCTGACTTATCCCCTTTATCTTCTCAGAATGCTTTCTGAGCAGATGTAGATTAGAAGAGAAAAAGATGGCTAAATATGTAATGCTTTTGGAAATAACTTTGAGTGAACCTCCAGGCTTGAAAGTTTTGGCTGTGACTCTTTTCAGCTTTTTGGTGCCTCTTCTCTCACATCTCCATTACATTTTGGTCTTTACATCTTCCTTTGATGTAGTACACTGAACTAATCCTAAAATGGAAAGGGAGGTGAGGTACAGTGCATCATTCTGTTGGCAGTAGAAGCCTGAAAGAGACATCTGTGCTCCAAGAGGAAGGCTTTTGTAATAAAGCACGAAGTGGGACTATGGTTATTAGGTTGCTCAATGAGACTTTGAATAAATGGCAGAAATCAGAGGCTGTGAAATGATGTGGAATTCCCATGATGTCATTTCCAAAGCAAATCCAAGTGAGAATTGCCACTTCCTATGGCTGTAGTGTACCAGTGTGCAGCAGTGTGGAAATTGGATCATGCTACTAAGACCAGTCAATGAACAGGTAAATTTATTCACATTTTCTACAACAGAGACAAGTTAAATGGTAAAATTTCCAGCCATCACATAATAAGGCAGGAGCAGACTATAAATCCACCACAAATCCTTTAGAATTCCTAAATGGGAATGGAGTTCTGCTGCTGAGATCTTATATAAGCAAATGGAGCCAGATTTTTAATTCCTGCATAATTCATTTTATTAACTATGACCAAGTAGAACATCTGTTAAAATTCCATAATGTTCAGTTCATGGGAAAAAGAAAGAAACCCCTGAGTTCCCATTGGAGCGCTTCCATTTCCGTTAATGTTACAGGACTCAGCAGATGTCTTAGAGGACGTTATTATAAATGAGGGGACAGCACAAAAGAAAAGGAAGTGCTTTGTCCAGTTTCCCTGTGTACAATGAATTACTTCACTGGCATGTCTGTGTGCAGGTTGCAGCTTCACAGTAAATCTGGTGTCCCTTCTGTCCTGAATTACCATGGTTTGGAAGAAGTGAGCAAGTCCAGAGTGGTTGTTCTGTGTGCTTTTAATACAGTTTGTCACTTGTAAAAATATTGCAGATGGACTGGTCTCTAGCTTGGATGTAGATTCAAAAGGAGCTAAATTAATATTAAGCTTTCTTAAAGACAAAGGGAATAGAGAATGACTGGCTCTCTGTAACTCACAGATGTCTTGGAAAGAGACTGAGAGTCACTTTCAAGCAAATGTCAGTCTGTGCAGGTAGCCCTGGCTGAGCTTGTCCTTTGTGGACTTTGAGACAATTCAAACTCTGCTTGTGTTGGCCTCCATTCTGGTGGAGGTGGCAATGATGCTTTACTTGTCAATGTTGTTTCAGAACTCAGAGCTCTGAGTTTGAAAGGAAACCACTGACAAACCTGACCCCACTTGAGTACCACACGCTATTGGCCTTGCTTTAGGTGAGATGTTGTCACTTTGGGGAGGTCCAGTTCTCTTAAGTGCAGCTGTGGGTTGGTTTGGAGATTCTGTTTGTGTTTTTCCCTTCAGTATATGCAAGGCACAACCCTGAATGGATAAAGGCAGCTGCTGCTGTCTTGGGAGGGAGAGAGTTAGATAATAACTTGGGGAGGAGGAGGACAGCCAGTTCAAAGTGTGCTGTTGCATTAGTGCGTGGCAGCAGTGTGACAAACAGCAGCAAATTCCAGAGAGCCAAGGAGAAACAACATCTCCTGAGGAGGAGGTGCTGCTTGTTGTATGTGTTCCACAGAACTCCTGTCCTTTTATGAGGTGTGTCTCAAAAGGGCTGAGGAGGACCTGCAGTGCAGCCTTTGTGGATGAGGAAGGAGCTAGAAGTGAAAAAAAACCCAACAAAAAACCCTCTTCCTAAACAACTTGCTGCTTGGGAGGGGGAAACTAAAGCAACTAGCAGCAAAATGGGCCTAAAAGGCACACCTGCTTGCACTTTCCTAATTTTAAAGGAATTAAATTTTTAAAAAATCAAATTGTTGGTGAACAATGGATGTTGAGGTGGGGGGTGTTTGTATGAAAATGTAAAACCCAGCTGAGATATGTTGACCCTGTTGACTGATGGTTGGAGGGGATTTCTTAGGGCTGAGCTCGATAGGGCACACTGCAAACAGGGAGTCCAGTTTGTTTATCCATTTAAGGTAGTTTTGCATGCTTTTCTTTTGTTAGGACATCTTTTATATAAATATCCTGTTCTCTGAGCTGTTAGAGGGTTTTTTAAAGTTTATCTCTGTTGCTGTGGGACAGAAAGAATGCTATTAATACATTCTTTCACTTGCACAATTAAAACTTTGATCTTTTGTCATTCTCCGTGTATTACAAAGCAGATGTCAATAGAAATAGACAAACAGGACATTATCTTAATGCAATATTTGGAAAAATAAACATCCTCCATAGTGAAATATGTGCAGTATCTGTCTTTTGTTGCCTTCTGGAAAACTGAGCTGGCTTTATGTTGTTTTGTGACTCTAGATAGGTTAGGTTTAACCAGGAATTTGCCAGGCAGGAACTGTAACACTGGTTTTTGACTCTGACTGAGCAGCCAGCATTTCTTTGGCTTGGGTGTTTCCATACAGAGCATCAGCAGTCTCATGAAAGTGATGGGGGCTGTAAAATGGATGTAAAATTGAAAATTGTGCAGAACTTACGTGACTTCATGATTTATGGGAGGAAGTTGAAAAGTAAGCCCCTGCTTCCCACTGTAACATCACTTTGTCTTGGAAAGCACATCACTGGAGTTCTATCAGTTCTTGTATCATTCCAGGTATCAGTATTGAAGGGGTTTTCATTTTGAGGGGGCTGTGAGGGTTAAAGGTAATCTTGAGGGGTAGGAGCAGGAGGCAAGTCCATGCTCTGGGATGAGGCCTCAGGCACATCCTAGCTTGTGACCTGGAACACCAAGAAATGGGTAAAATGAATAACTTTGCTGCTGTAGGTTGTGCTCATTACCTTCTCCCTGCAAATGCTGGAATAGTACTTGGAGATGAAAATGGAGATCTCACAAAGCAGTTATAAATGACTTTTACAGACTACAAAATAACCCTGGTTTTCCTAATTTACCAGTTGTGGGAAGTAGGTTTTGTGACACACCTGAATGGTGCACAGAATCCTAAAGCAAATTCCTTGAAGTGTGGGGTCAAGGGGTTTTTTGGCTTTTTTTTTTTTGGTCAAGCATGTTTACAATCAAGATGTTCTGGTTGAGCACTCTCAGGCCAGGTGCACTATCCATATAGACTGGATAAGAAGCAGAATTCAGCCATCCTTGATGCCATGGGTGTGCTGTTTATCAATGGAGCACACAGTTACTGCATCTCTCTGACATCAGTGGGTATACTCAGATGAAAAGAATTCCGTGTATGCATAGTATTTCTGTATTTTGAAAGCTACTGCCTCGCATCTGGGGTCCATGAACAGAAAAACACTTGGAAAGCCATGTGCACTAAAAGCATGATGTGTGATTTGATAATGCAGATTCTTTCCAGCTGAATGTGTCTGCAAGCAGAGTCTTGCAGGAAGCATGTCCTGCTCCAGGCTTCCAACAAAGATACCATTTCCATACATTCTCAAAGCAGCTTACTAAAGTGTTTCTGCAAATGCAGCATTCATGGTGTAGGAATGTGTTTTGTGGGTGGGTAGCAGCACTGTGGGCAAGAACAAGTTGGGAAGAAAAGAATACTGTGAAGAAAAAGTTCTGGTTTTCTTTGTGCTGTGATATTTCTGTTTCTTTTGTTGATTTTTGTTTTTTAAATAACCTAGGAACTTTATTTGCTTTACCGATTGCTTTGATTTTTACATGTTTCACAATGGTTTGAATTTTTGGCTGAGTGGTGGCTTTTAGTTTAATTCCTCAGCTGCATTCCAACGTGGGCAACTGTATTTTGTCTGTCTAAATTCTTTCTATAGGTCTCAGCTCCTGTTTTGCTAAGTTGTAGAGTAATCCTGCTGATGGCTGGAGGGTTGCTGGGCTGGATCTAGTGAAGGCCACATTTCGTTGGTGTGTGAAGCAACTTCTCTATGAGTGTGCTGAAGTGGGTAATTCTCTAACCCTAGAATGATATATATGTGTAGGGCATCTGTTTATATAAAATATGTACAAATATACACGTGGGTTCTTCTCTATGTAAAATATAACAATTCTTTTAGTAATTTCTTGTCAAGGGTCTTGGACTCTCGAAGCAACTAGGCCTGTACGTGTGTGTGATTGTTCTGGAACAGCAAGCAATTTAGTAATTTCCTGAAAGTGCAGGACTGTTTTTCAAGGATGAAATTCTTGCCTGAAGTAGACCAAAACATGATTTTACAGTGGAAGACTTCCACTTGCAGGATCATGCTGCTGTCAATATTAATAGCACTTAACCTGTTTTTTAAACTTAGGCTACTATTATCTGGTTTCTCTGCACCTGCTAAAAACAGAAACACAGTTAAAAGAATCAGCAATCCAAGAACTGAATCTGTAACCCAAAGATTATGGTGATGGTGTGAAAAAGAAACCAGATCTATGGCAGAGAGCTTATGTAATTTATCAGTTATGCTAATGACTGGAAGAATGGCTAGAGAGGCACTTGTGGGAGTGTGCCACAAGAACAGTTCTTCCAAGTGCTTCAGACACATCATACTTCAATTATTTCGAAAGACTACCTGCTTATTACCTAGCAGGAAATAGGAATTGATCCCACTGTTTCGAGTGCAGGAGAAGTGCCCCTCAAAAGAGAAACTACTGAAAGCCATACCTCGCTTCAGGATATTTTAAGGGCCAGAATTGGCTGGTTTTAGTGGATGGAATAAATGAAACAGCTTTCTTAGCTTCCTCAAAAGGGAATCTCGGGAGTGCGGTAGGAATTCATCCTTGCAGTGGACATTTTGGCCAGGAAAAGGGAAATCAGTGAATTCGCGCCCCTGGCTCGCTGTGGCACTTGCCGCGGTCGGACACCAGAGGGCAGCAGCGCCCGCCCGTGCGGCAGCAGCGCCCCGGGCCGGCCGCGGAGCAAGGTGCGGGGGAAGCGGCGCATCCTGGAGCGATGCTGGAACCCCGCCTGGAGCGATGCTGGAACCCCGCCTGGAGCGATGCTGGAACCCCGCCTGGAGCGATGCTGGGACCCCGCCTGCCG